>CM055980.1:4160000-4645000 GCA_029531755.1 Holothuria leucospilota | reverse complement strand
GACTGTGGCAACTTCCCCGCATGCAAAGTGAATGATACGTGATTAGCGATGTCCCAATAACGAAACTTAGACACTTCTAAGATATGGGTTGTGTCGGAAAAAAAAAGAATTTTGTACTCCTTTCATTTTACTAACGGTTAAAGGCAGTAGGCAGTCACCCCAAACAGAGTGAGTGTATCCTGACACTCTAGCTCATGAATGGCCTATTTTGATCATGTGACAATATTTTTGTTAGTGAATTGTGGAATTCAAGGAGAATTTCGCCTTGCTTTACGTATTGTTTGTAATAGTTATGTTCAAAACGTCTTCAGAGGTGCTTGCAATGCAATAAGAGGAGATTTGCAAGAGTCTGCTGATTTTTCAAAGAAAATTTTGGGGCGACTGCCTGTTGCCTTTAAACTAATCCTTGTCTTTTGCACTGGCGTCTTCGTTGCCTAAAATAAGTTCCCTTCAGTCGACTAATTTCTTAGCTACTACTCTCATCAAAAACGCTATTAAGTATGCATTTGTAGGTGACTATCTGCTTTCAAACCGACAGGGAAGTTTTCTGTTTTAGGAGGGTTAAAAACACATCTCAATTGCATGTTGCGTTTGGACATAATTTAAATGAAATGTTACTTATCTAGAGAGGCGGTGTATAGTGAAATAAATGTCATCTCAGCACAGTGATAGGATATAGCTTCTACATTTCTGTATATACTGCCGGCACAACTCTACATAATATTTCATATATTGGGTGCTGTAATTTGACATAGTTTTACTCTAGATGTACACGGAAACACCCCAACAGTATCAAATGTTAAAGACAAACCGGGCCCTTCGTTGCGAACGATAGCAAAAGGAATTTCAGGCAATATGCACAGAGTTTTACATTCCACTTTGTGGTCAAGAGGGGGTCGGGGGGGGGGCTGGATATATTTCTTTACAATAACTAAATATCTTGAGCTAGGCATGGAGTATTGTTGCGAGGTCTGGAGGTCAATTACTTAGTTTTGTATCACTTTTACATGGGAACGTATTAAATGCCACTGAAAATGTCTTTAATGTCGTAACTTCACAAATTCTACATTACTATTTTCTCCTATAGATGGACCAGTTTGTGGAGACACTGTACAGTGTATTTTCAGTTGACCAAATTGTAAGCTCTCATCCAATAATCGTTGACGTCAACAGACCAGAAGAAATCATTGAGGTGTTTGACTCCATACCCTACAGTAAGGTAAAAAAAAAGGAAAAAAATCACCCCTACATGTGACAGCATGATATGTTGAGAGGTTTAGGAAGAAAGGCGCTCCAACATCTGACGTTCACGAAGTCACAAGGCAACGGTCGGCTAGTTAAGTAGGGCGCTTCAGTCCGGGCGCAACTTGCCTACGTAGCAGGCTGTACGGCATATTCCTTGTTCAGTCATATCCCCAGAAGCTAAGGAGCTGAGCAAACAGAGTCTGCTCCGCGGGATAGGGCGCAACTGACTTTGTCGGCTTGGCAACCGATTTTGATGGCAAGACAATTGCCAAGTGGGAGGAAAGTCGGAGTGCCCGGAGAAAAACCCACGTACATCGAGAGGGGTTTGGACCAACGCACATGTGAAAGACACTGGTGCACAGCAGCTGGAGTTAAACCACTTCTCCACTCAAAGACCCACGCAAAGTCGATAAACGTAATTTTTAAGGGTCAAACCCAGATTGTGGTCAAACCTAGATTGTTCATTTTGTTCCACAGCGAAAGAGCTTCATGCATCTTTTATATCCGGTAGTCGTTCTGAGAATGACCTGCCTTTGTTTTACGTTTTAAAATCATGGCCAGCTGTCCAGGGTTACCTAGTTTTTCAGACAGATATTTTCTCTCAGTTACCTCTCCTTCATGTGTTCTGCTGTGGTCATTATGCTCCCATTAACAGGCGCGGATCCAGAAGGGGGCGCACCCCGCGCACGCCCTCCCCTTTTTTCGGTGACCAATGATTTTTTTCACCAGCGATATGAAAAAATGAGCAAATAGATACGGAAAATATGCTCCCCAGATGCGAAAAAGCAGAAAAAATAGTTCTTTAAAATTTTGAAGGCCCTTCTTTTTTTTCTGCTCTTCGGCCTTCCCGACGATGTGTGCCCCCCCCCCCTTTCTCAAAATCCTGGATCCGCCACTGATTAAAGCAATCGTACATATTATAGGGAGTTTCAAATTCAGCTACCATTGCACATTTATTTAAAAAAAAACCGAACGAAACGTTTAGCCAAGCTGTGATACTTTTAAGTGGTATATCAAAGGAAATTTAGAAAACGTAACTGCCAAATATGTTTTCTTAAGACTGACATTTCTTGCTTGATTTCATACGTCTGCCCTTCTGCATTGCCTGAAACCAAATGTGCTTTCTGTCTTTATGCTGATTCGTTATGTTTGAAAACTTGTTTTCTGTTTTTGTTTTTGTATTGAATACTTGATTAATTTAAGAACAAAAGTTGTATCCACACTTAAAACAAAATCCTGGATCAATTTCAATGATCTTTGGTGTAATGTTCAGGACATAAAATTGCTCGAGATTCTTTGTGAGGATCACAATTGATACTGCTACCCTCGGAGAGTTCACCCCAAAGATCCTTTGGCATCTCCCCTCAGTGGTGCCACCAAGGGGGAACATTTCCTCTCCGTCAATGCCTTTGCCCTCCTCCCTCCCCACAGTCCGCTCCTGTACAAACATAAACAGTTTACAGGTGCAATGCGCACACAACTTTAACCCCCATGTCTGCGTGTCCTACGCCCTCCCCCTATACACTTCTGAAATTCTGGTGTCGCCAATGTCTCCTTATACAGTAACGTATGATCAAGGGACATGCCCCTAAAATGATTAAGGGGGCGAAGGGGGCAGCAGTCCTCCCTAAGCATATTTTTTGTACTTTTTTAATGATTTTTATAATATTGATAGTAACTCAAAATAAAAAGAAATGTTTAGATGCAAATTACAAGGCCTGGGAAGTGACATTTCCAGCGATCTGGGAGGTATTTTCGGCCAGCTTTCCTTGTACGCTTCGTGCCACTCTATGGTGGCGCTACACTTAGATACTTTGCCTACAGCCCCCCCCCCCTTGGCAAATTCCTGGCTACGCGCCTGACGGTATGTCGTCATCAAAAAATGTGAGAAAAGGCAAAATGAAATCACAGAGTGCAAGTATCCTCTCTTAGAGGCAAACAACAAAAAGTTGTTAAAGGAGAAACATTTTCTTTTTTCTCTCCCTTTAGGGTGCCTCTGTTCTGAGAATGTTGAATGATTTCATCGGAGAGGCTTCCTTTAAGGAAGGACTGACTGTAAGCGAACTCTGAGGGATATTTACCTTTTTAATATCTTCTAGCCATATGCCTGCTTTCGTTATTGCAATAAGTTTGTTTCTTTCTAGGCAATTTTGATGATTAGTACTTATGTAAAAGTGAACAAAAAATATTTAACTGATTTTGAAAACAGCTGAATGACCTTACGAGATAAATAGAATGTAAAAATGATCAAGCAACCTTTCCGACTATGAACGTCTAGGATGTCACCGAATGGGCGAAGGCAGGGGCCGATACGGTTGTTTCTTAGGAACTGCTTTCATGAGATGATTATTAACTGTCAGTCACAATGTGACGTTAGTAAAATGTAGTTACATGCATGTAATTATGGGGCTGTATAATGAACGGTATGAGGAAAAACGGTACAACGTCATTATCTCCATGCTACAATAGATCATGATATTTAAGTTAGCATTTACACAATTATGTCAATCGTAAATATATACATCATACATTCATTTACGTCACTGGATACGTCACAATGAAAAAGTTCCTGATTGGTCCAAAAACCAGTATCGTTATGATCAAAAAAGGCAAATTACTCGCTGAGCGAGTCTAGTGATAACGGTCTTTACATCATAAGACCGTTATCATACATCATGGTATCATCGGTCAAGTGTAACTGTGCCCACTCCCTCCTCCTCCCTATAAATTTCATTGGAAAGATTCTTATATTGTTGTCGTTATACTATACAGATTATGCGCCTGAGTCTGTAAGTCATTTTTCCGAACTTTTAGTGGCGTACAGCTGACTTATCTGTTATCTGTGTTGCATTACTTTTTATTTTATTTATGTTTTTAATTTTTTCGTATGTTTTATTCAGAGCTACCTTAACAAATTCGAATATGGGAATGCTAAAAGCGCAGACCTATGGGATAGTCTTCAAGAGGTAAGAGACTTTACACATGTCAACTCTACAACTTTACATCATGTCCATGCAGGCCCGTAGTCAAGGGGGCAGGGGGCTAAGCCCCCCTTGGAAAATTTTTCGCCCCCCAGAAGATCAAAAATTACCATTGCCGTAATGCATTTTAGTATGTTTCGCCCCCTCTGGAAATTTTTAGCCCCCCCCCCAGAAGCTTTTTCGCCCCCTTCAGCACCTTGTCTGGCTACGGGCCTGTGTCCATGTAGCTTGACTATTAGCACTTTCTCAACTCGTTGCCAGAAGTCGAAACAGAGGGAACAAATAAGAAGTTTCCGCTTTCGAAAATTGAGGGCAGAAACGAACTTTAACCAGTTTTTTATTACTGAGTATAAAGCCTCCAGCTGCCCTGCTCCCCCAGCTTCCTTAGCTTTAGCATGAAATTATCTGAGATCGATACAAACGTTTCTCGGGGTAAGTGAAACGAAAACTCTGAGGAAGCATTTTCGATGATTTGTCAAATAATGATACAAACCCAATTCCAAGAAAATTCTTCTTTTCTTTACTCCCTTTAATGTGAATATTCCAGGCCTACGATAATAATGTAGGGGGAGGTGTGAACATTGCTGAGGTCATGAACACGTGGACAAAACAAATGGGATTCCCGGTAGTAAATGTGGAGCGATCTGGAAATGATTTGAGACTGACTCAGGACTGGTTTCTGGTCGATCCAAATGCCAATACATCAGCGGCACCGTATGAGAGCCCATACGGGTGAGTAGCCTGTTTTGTAATTCAAAATTTCAAAATATCTTGTGATAAATCCATAGATTGGTAAATTTAGGGCACAGGGAGTTGCTTTCTGGTTAGGGTAACCTTGTACGCTTCCTCAGGCAGGATCGAATGACACAATTTGTAGCCTATGGTAACACCAGATGGTATAAACTGTATCTGCGTATCGTTACAACAGGAGTTGTTCACGTGATCATGCATTGAATAACCTTCAAACGACAGATCTTCTTATTTTGATAAATTATAGCTTATGTGATATCGTTTTCTTAGACTTTCCATTACAAGTATGTTTCATGTTTCAGAATGTAAATACTGAATATTGAAGGCTCTCTGATCTCATCCCAGACAGCAACAATTCTCCCTACTAAGTTAACTTTTAGCCCCTCCTCCAATTTAAACCAAACCTCCTGTCTAGTACACCACTAAGAGAGAGCCACAGTGGCCTGCACTGAGTTTAAATTGCTCGAGGCAATATTGTCAAACAGTGTGTGTGCGTGTGAGAGAGAGAGCTTAATTGGGAACACATGTGAGTATGCAAGTCATTGTTGAACAACCAGAGTGAAACTGTATTGTTTGGATGAATGTCAATCAAAGTGCAGTTATCAACTGTATTTGGAACTCTAGGGCTATTCCTAAATAAGTTTGGGCAGAGAGTTGCTGGCATGGTTTGGGGAATGCCATATCCTCTTTAATGGTTAGTCTAAGGGTTATTCTGAATGACTTTAACAAATCATTACAATAATATTCTCCCATTGTGATTAAAAAGGAGCATTCAACAGTGAATTAGTATACCAAGGGCTTTTAAATTCAACTTGGGGACTGCTTTTACCTTGGATTCCGCATTAGTCGTTTGATAGTAAGCAGACGGTAGGAATGAAGAGTACAATTCTTGGACAAGTGTTCCTGATGGTCGTTTTCTACAAGGTTCTGTTTTGGGACCTCTCGCGTTTCTAGCTTATATTAATGGTCTTGAGTCGCATGTCTGGTGTTAAGAAATTTGCAGGTGATCCTTCATTGTATACGAAAGTTTCTCCTATGTCTAATATAGAATATTTCCAATGGGACGTAGGTATAGTCTTTCGATGGTCACAGGACTAACTTGTGCTATTCAGTGTAGGTAAGTGTAAGCAGGAAGTTGTCACTTTAGTGACAGGAGCTGTCATTATACATTTTCTCGTCGCACGGGATCATGGTTGCATTCACAGGGTTAGGCAAACAGGCTTAATCAAGATAATGAGCTAGTCATCAAACTGTCCACTAACTTCTGCTGACTGTTCTTTACAAAAGCTAGCCATGTTAAGACTATGGGTGTTTCAGCTCAATGAACTCTTCGGCACTTGGTAGTAAACACGCTATCACGAATTTAGGGTCATCTCATAACGAAATCGTGGTCTTGAAGAAATCCTCCAGAGAGCAAATTAAGATGAAAAGTGCATTTGCATGGAGTTTTTATAACAATCTGGTCAGCTCATCGTCATCTCATGACTGCACGTTATACCACGTGAACGCAGTATATTACTCTAGTGTAACTGCAAAATCACTGTCACACAAAGCCTCCGATACAGGGATCGAGGATCATACTGGGGATGGGTCAATTAAATCATTCACTGTTACGTCACTGGTTGGCATAGAACATACGCAAGAATATATGTGTGAATGTTAGGTTTAGCGCGTGCAATGCTAGCGCGATTGCACGCAGAATGTAGACGAATTAGAATTTACTTTTCATTGTGATGACAGCTTAAGTGCTCCTTATCAAGTCTTTTGCCAACCAGCCGTGACGTCATTTGTTTGTAAATACGAATGAGTCTATACTGGTCTACTTGAAAAATAAATGAAAAAAAAAACTTGAATCTGTGGAGCTCGTGCGCCCACTCCCTCATCGACATCGGGAACTCTGTTAATGATTCTGCATTAATAAAATCACATTGCGTTTGTACTGTTCAATTGGAGTGCATGCAATAACTAACAAATGATATATATTTTGTTTTAAAGTTACAAATGGGAAATTCCTTTTACGTCTAAGTTTAAAAATAGTCTTGAAGATGACCGTACTTTCACCTGGATGGGAGTAGACGGTTTAGAGGGTGAGTAAATTTGTCTTGCTTTTTTGCTCCGTTAAAGGAGTAATCTAATTTAGCCTATGTTCAGAATTACCAAAATTTTGAAATGAAGTCTTCTGGAGATTAAAATGAAAAAGATAGGTAGGATAATCCTTATGCAGGTGTGATTAATAATTCACAGTTATATGTAGTGCAACAAACTTAAGACATGAATATCTCTTTTTTTACAAAAGAAAAAATTTTGTTTTTTGCATGGCGTTTACGTTCTTTGTATAAAACTGATGTACTAACTTCACACTACGTCATTTTAGAGGACAAATAATGAAGCTAGTTGCAATAAGGTTTATGACTTTGGTACGACGTAGTCTTCGCATGTGCACGTAAACGTATACGTCAGCATCCGACCGGTACAAAAAGTAGTTGTCTGCAAGTGTTAGATAAGTTGCAATGCCACGCGCTTACATCAGCCGAGGGTGCAATTTAGGCTGTTGTGTGACTTCATATACATAAGGTCCATTTCATATAGCCTAATAAATAAACCATGTTTATAGACATAGTTGCCTTCAACAGGAAAAATCTAAAATCTGTTTAGAGTATATACAAAATGGAAACGTGAGGCGTGTCTTCTCAGAGGCCATATTCTAAATTCTTTTAAGGTTCAGGGCAGTCAGAGCCGGGGGCTGGGGCCTTCCCCTAAATAATTCCAAAATTTTTATGAGCTGTGCATGATAGCAGCCAAAGTAGTACCCTTGAAAATGGCACAACCTAGGAGGTTATAAGCCTCAACCCTCTCTTCTCCATCACATAAACCTTCCGACTACCCTGAGAGTTTAATTTATAGTTGAGCGTTAGGCCTATGTGGTACTCAAATAATTCATGGCAACGTTAAACTGGGCTGGCAGGTATTCTATTATAATGAAAGCCGGAGGAAAACAGAACTAGGAAGAAAATGGAAAACACGAAATGACACTTTCCCTACAAAAAAGAAAAAAGGGCAGAAACCGGAAGGAAAGAGTAAACTATAATATTGACCAACCCTGACGGTAGCACTTCAAATATTGAATATTTCTAAGCACTATTCTGTTTTTATCTGAATTAAGTTCAAGGTCTTTACACAGTGGTACATCTTCCTCGTGTACACTGCTAGCCTATCACCGAACAACCAATCTCTTGAAAATGGCAGACATCACGGCGGACATACAATTAGAAACATAGCAGGCGCGTAGCTACGGGGGTGGGGGCTGACCCCACAGATGTTTGCTAGGCCCCAAGAAATTGTGTGTCCTAATAAAATTTGTAAGAATTAAGGACGGCCGCGGATCAATGTCGTGACCCCCCATTTGATACCTCCTAGGCCCCCCTAAAAATTTCATCCTAGCTACGCCCCTGAAACATAGGCTCATGAAAATGAGTCTGGGTTGACAGGCCCCTGAACAAACAATAGGTCGATTTCAGGATAAAACTTTCGTCATAAATGTTTCTCAGATGGGGTATATTTTATGACAAACATCGTCCACTTCCCTGAAAAACGTCTTCTCATAATGTCCTGAAATTTTATGCAATTTTCTTAGAAAGATTCATTTTCAAACCGTAATAACTGACGTCAGATGATTATTTGATTTATTTTGTGGTGTTCTTTTTTCAAAGTCTCTGTTCCCGGTGATGACTCAGATTGGTACATTGCCAACTTTGAACAAATGGGATATTATCGAGTGAAATATGAAGAAAACAACTGGAAAGCTCTCACCACCCAGCTTATCAACGATCACGAGGTAATGCCTGCCCTATTTGGTACTGAGCTGCCGTATTTGGAAAGTAGGGCAAATGTTACTAATCGTCACCGTATGCGATGACTCACGCTAAGACACTACCGCCCTTCATGGTAGCCTAGCCTTTTAGAGTCAGTCTTCACTGTCCACTACACAATAACGGCAAGTCAGTTCTGCCTTGACTGTCCACTAACATGACCATCTCCTTTAATTAGTTTTCCCAGAACTCTGCAGGAAACCATGACCTAATGTATCGTTTTTGAGATGTGTGATATATCTGTGCGTTAAAGCACGTTGTTAGCACAGAGATCCCATACAGACAGACAGACAGACAGACAGACAGACAGACAGAAGATCACGTGACCAAAAGTTTCGCTACCGTTCAACCAAATTAAGACTTAATAAGATGGCCGCCGGACTACTGTCGTCTGTTAAATTTGACGATGAATCAGTCAACATTTCAGATAAATTTACAAACATCGATAAAGAAAAGCATCAAAAACCTTCACACTCAGATGTTGATTTCAACAGAGCCTTGCATTTTTTCTGAAAATGTTCATAGTTTCTAGCATAATCTGTCCGTATTGAACCACTAAGGCAAGTCCAAACTTTACACACAAGACATAGGACACAGCCATATTGGTAAGCCTAATCGTGTACGTGTATTTGTGACACTCCAGGCAAAGAACGTTTTTGAATGATGGTCTATCCATATTAAGTCCGTCGTTGTTAGGTATAGAAGTAAGTCACGGCTAAGAAGAGCGTCTGAATTCAGCACGAAGTGACGTTCATCTATACAGTGAATATATTTAAACAGTGCACACTAAAAATATAACGACCCAACCATGGGCGTCAATCCTGGGGGACGGGGGGACACGTCCCCCCACATTTTGGAAAAATGCCCATTGACTTAAGATTTTTACACAGTAAATTTTTGACAGAAGTGGCCCCCCACGTTCGAGTAAAGATTGACGCCCATGGACCCAACCAATTTTCCTACCAGTAACCCATTGAATATCTACAAACAATCGGAGGCTGTTCATGAAACGGATGGATAGTTGACGAATGGAGACTACGGGTGTCTTTCGCTGAAAGACCTATAGAGTGCAAAATGGCTCATGAATAAATTACTTTGACATGTATTGAACGCCCTCTGTACAATAATCCAATTTTGCCTTGGAATTCATAAATAATTGCACATACAGAAACAGGAAAAAACAGCCTTCCGTAATTTGTCGATTCTTTTTCCTCTTCCTGCATGAAAGAGTTACGAAGTGATGTTTTGAAATCTTTGCTACCTCAAAATATATTGACTTTACATCCCTACATATATCGCACTGTCTTTGAAATATCTCAGCAATTATTCTATATTTAAGCAATTTGCTTGTTCGTTTGTAGGCCATTCCAGTAACTGACCGTTCTGGTCTCTTGGAAGATTCCTTCAATTTGGCCAAGTAAGATTTATTGCTTAATTGCTTTCAACCTGTAAACAATACATGCATTAATCCCTGTATTGCAATTGTTTTGAACAGTAACAGAGGCTGATACTCAGTCCTTGTCAAGCTGACAGTTCATGGACGCATACTATCTCATAATTGCTTAGTCAGGGTAACCTTGCCGCGAGGTAACGTGTTTGCATTTGGTCTTTTCACTTTCACCTCGAAAGGGGATAAGTGAAAAGACCAAATATAAACACGTTCCCTAGAACAGGGTTAGGTACCCTCACTAATAATTGCTCAGCAGATAACAGTCAACTTTGTTGTTACAAAATTTAAGTAAATTCATAACTGTATTTAAGTAATTATAAATTTATTTCAAAATTTAAAGGTCGTGAGACATGCCACCGAAAAGAGCTGTTTCACTTGTCACTTAAAGAATTAAGTCCTCCAATCAAAGATCCGTTGGAATTATTTGAATATCTTTTACCGTTCCCAAAATATACGTCTTCAAAGTTTGATGGTTTCTGAAGCAACTAATTGCCTATGCAAAAAGAATGATGTGGTGTGTTGCACAGTGTGAAGATTTGTTTTGTTAACCCTACATAAATTATCTCTTAATTACTAATCATGCAGATTACAGTTTTGTGAGTTATATCAATATTTTTCAAGGAAAAAATTTAACTTTTATAATAAATAATAAACCCCTCGGGGAATAACAATGCTACCAGTGTCCTTGAAATTAAGGTTGAAAAAACAAAGGCTAACATGTGCCATATATGGTATGTCCCTCTTTCGATGTCACATATTTGCATATTTAGCTCATGTTTATTCATGATACAAGTGCGAAATAGAAATTTACCTGTAAAATGGTCAATATTTGATGGATTTTAATGGGAATCGTGGCTATTTTCTGGATTTTTAATGCTTTTAACATCAATTATCCAACTATGTTATTTTCATGTCACACGACCTTTAAGTAAGTTTCTAACTATATTTTCGGCCAATTCCATTTTCAAGAATTATAACAAGAATAAAAACTACTGAAGACGCAACGCTCTTTCTGGTCTTGTAAATGTATAACATGACCATGCAAAGGCGAGGATTTCTAAAGTCTCTACTTTTTTTTACTTCAGCGCTGAACAGCTGTCCTACGACATCGCTTTAGACTTAACACTGTACTTAGACCAGGAAAACGATTACGTTCCTTGGGACGCCGCTTATGGCAACTTCTGGTGGCTTAACGAAATTCTCCGTTTTCAACCAGCTTATGGAGACTGGAGGGTAAGTATTCTTTCCAAACTTTTGTAGGACTAGAGGAAAGCGTAAACAGCTTCTCAGTTGTAGGGGGAATGACCTCGATGATGACGGTGACGGTGACGGCGGCTACGGTTATGGTGACGGTGACGTTAACGATTACGAAGATATTACTTGTAGGGTTTGTTAGGATTGGTAGCTTGCACAAAAGGAATTTAAATTTGACAAAGTCCAGTAAGCAAGATGTACTCGAATTATAAAATTATAAATGGGCTAATTTTTGTAGTATAAAAATGGAACGACTACATTGAAAGAAAAACAAAAGATTTGTGGCGGCTGTAAAGTTGAGTTAACAGATTAAAGGGTTTTTATATTTGTCCTGTATTTTTGAGTTTTGGTTTCTGCCATAGTGTTAAGCTGTCTGTTTTCTTTGAAATCGACGCTGTTGACCATAGTGAGGGCGCTTGTCACTCTACGTTGTAACCAGTGAGTGTGTGGAAGACGTCGTGAAAGAGACACTCCCCCTGCTAAATCACAAACATACCCAAATTCACTTATAATATATGTGTCTCAGTTCATCCTTCCGCTCAACAAATTAATAATAACCAATAGGATGGTCATACGTTCTGCTTTTCGCCGGATTATCCGGTTTTTCGGCAGCCTGTCCTCCGTCCGGCGTTACTTGACGCCGGACGTTGGTTTATACATCCTTTTAAAGATCTGCCACGTCACAATAACAAATCTTGCTAATTTCGAATGAAAATGTCAATCACGAATAATTTTATTCCTATCACGTACGATATTTCGACATGAAAAAAAAAAAGAAAACTGTGGGTATATCTCAAAATATAGACGGTATTCATCAGTCACATTCGCAAATCATCATATTAAAATCCTACATGCAGTGGCGTAGCCAAGGGGGGGGGGGGGGGACAGGGGGGCGAGTTGCCCCCTCTGAAAAAATCTTGGGGGAAATGTTGAAAGTGAATATATGGTGAAATTTGCGCGTGATCTGGTAAAATTTTAAATTTCTCAACCAGTACACTTTACTTATTTAAAAGTATTTGCCACACTGGCACAACCAGTCCTCATGAACGTTTTCAGAGGTGGAATGATGACACCATGCTTATAGTTGTACTAGTTATGTTTTACTACCTGTTTTATACAGCATGGGATCTCTGGACCTCTGACAAGGGACTCTGTCTTTTTACTGTATACTTCCAATGTTTCTTGATAATTAAAGCAGCAGCATTGTGGTATATGCAGTTTGTTAGAATGGGTCAGTGGTCAAGTGCTATGCTCTGCTACAAGGGCAGGTCCTCGAAACATTTGGACTGATTGTGGTGAATGTGGTGAACTGATGAAGGGAAAGGTGTACCAGGGTTCACTTAATTACTGTACTTCACCCATTGCGATTCTGATCTACCAGCAGGACTCAAGAAAAATTCACCAAGACCGGAAGACAAGCAAGATAACAAAAGCTTCCTAAAAAAAATAGGAATTCTTGGTGATTTATTCAGTTTACATTTAGCACCAAATGTGGCACCATTTTGCATCTAGCCCACCTTATATGAGCAAAAATTTTCAAAAGGGGGAGGGGCACCCCCTCCCCTCAGACCCCTCCCCCAGGACGGCGATCAGTTACATCAGCCGGTCAGAGGAAAGCACCCAGACAAAATTTGGACCTGCAGAGAACACTGATTATTAGGAAGCAGATCACTAATTGGGGGAAATCTTGGTGCTCTTGCCCCCCCCCCCGGCAAAAAAAAAACCTGGCTACGCCACTGCCTACATGCGCAGTCAGTTTGATTATTATGAGTACGATGTGTAGCCTGGTGGGTATGTAACGAATCTGCATCTGTGCAGGGAAGTGGTATTAGCTAATACAACCTCCCTCATCTGTGTAAACAAAGCTTGTGTGTGGCATTGACTTGGCATGGATGAAGACGGTCATGTCCTCCTTTTTTGGAAATTTGGAAATGGTCACCCTGCTAACCAATCCATATAGCTCAAATTTTCATCGTCATGGCTTTTCATTGATACCGTCTCTTTTTGAGGTACACTGATCTCAGACCCAGATAACACAAAATGTGCAATATTGTCACTATAGGCCTAAAGCCTAGGAATAATGGCGGCCTGCAAAGAAAGCTGGATCTAGCAAACGCGGCAGGTGCAATTTTTTCCCCACGAGGTTATGGGCAAATCATGCAAATGGACCAATCCGCTTCTTGGAAATAGGCCACACCCCTAATTTCAAAATGACAGCTTTTCGACCTTTTCCTTGTAATTCTGACACCGGATTATGAACGAACAGGCCAAATAACTGCAGTATATGTAAATCTAACCTAAAAGTAATCCTAACCATGATTTTGAAACAAATTTGAAAAATTTTGAAAATCAAATTTGCCCATAACCTTGTGGGGAAAAAAATGAGGCACGCGGCAGCGTTGGGGAATTTTCACTTTCGAGCGAATGTGTAAGATCTACGAAATGTTTTATTGGGCCTGAATGATCTAAAAATCCGTAAATAGACTACAATGATCGCAAAACAGGTAATGACAAACATAAATGTTATGACAGTACCATACATCAGTGATGCACCAAAACATTGAGCACGTACTAAGAAATTGCATTACGTGTCTTCATTACAGACTTACCTAGCAAAACAGACGGCAAATCTGATGGCGACATACGCAGACTGGAACGAAACCCTGAGCCATTTAGATGGGTAAGTTGTTTACAGCAGCGGACCCAGAACGAAAAATCAAGGTAGGCGCAATTGTGTTAGAAGAGGTCAATGCTACAGAAAATAAATCGCACTGTAAAATTGTTTCCAAGTTTAAATGAAATCAGGGTTAAGAAGTTTCTTGGGCTCATAGAAGAAATTATACAACGTTCAAAGTGAATGAGCAACGACGAGAATCGCCTGCATTTCTCGACGATTACTCAGAGAGTACGGTAACGAAACAGAGGTGTAACAACGCTCACAATTTTACTCCCCGGCGACATTTAACGTGCCCTCTAGACGGAAGAGAATGTATCTTCAGCATTCCACTTTCCTAAAGGCTGGGTAGGGTGGAGCGTCCTTGTTCGGCACCACCGATCTGCAGCTGAATCAAACAATAACTTGAAGCGCGTTTAGGTATGACTAGGCGGTGCCACTATATGACGTCACACATGGTAAACGATGAACCTTTCTCATTTAAAGGTAAGGCACGAGATCATAGTTGAAATAAGAAAACAGCTGTATTACCTGATAGGTGAAAGTTCCTTTTTTTTTGCCATCCAAAATGACCAACAAAACCGTGTTCTATGACGTCAAAGCACGTCCTCTATATGTAAGTGGATTGATAAGTCACGTCAGGAAGATTATGAAAGCTCATTGCAAATATATCTGTTCTGTAAATTTCAGAGGGCAAATTCCTCATCCCAAACAGTTCCAATTCTCCCGACTAAGTGACTTCTAGTCCCTCCAAAACCTCCTTGTGCAGATTGCGTAAGACCATAGACTATCCTGCTGAGCATAGAGAACCCCACTGGGTAATCAGAACACTCTCTGCATTGTGTGAACTGGGGAAATGTGAGCTACTGTGCATCTTTGAATTTTCAAAAGATGATGTCAATCAAAGAGCAGGTCTCCGCTTGAGATTTTTTATCACCCCATGGTCGTACGGGCCGGGGGTGCTGGGGCGGCCGCCCCCCCAAATTTCAGAAACCTGACTAAATCGGGTAGATATTTTGTCTCAGTCTTGCGGAAAATTGGACAGTTAAATTAGGTCTGGAGTCGGGCAAAATCACCGCCCTCCCTGAGAAAAATAGCCCCGTACGGCCATGGTCACGCCTTACCAAAAATGTACTCGGGGTGATGAATGTCTGCCGTTGATCAATTGTGGGCTTATTCTTCGATCAACTTATATTTGATCGACAAACAAATTATGTTTAAATCTTGTTTTTCTAAATATTATATAGTTTCAACTTAATAATTAAGATGCACGTTATACTCCTGAACATTTCACACACTTCATTTCAAGGTTTCTTTTCCTGCCACGACTGTAATTTGAAAAAACTTTCTGTACCTTTTTATTTTTTATTTTTAGCTTTCTGAGAAGTGATATCATCTACCTTGCCTGCGGGAGTGGCAATCCTGATTGTCTCGCTGAAGCTAAGAGACAGTTGCAGATCTATCTGAACAATGGATAGTATGTATAAACCATACTCTTGTACTTACTGACTCGGGTAGGCACTAGACTTATATCAGGCTCATACATTAACTCATGTGTAGGATATCTCATAAATACGAGTAAAATTTAGGATTATAATCTTTAGCACACTAAGATGTTTAAGTAATATTTCACTCTAAAATAGATTTCCAATGTAAAATGTGATTAAACGTTACTTAATTGTTTTTGAAATTGTTTTTTCTTTTCGGGGGATTGGAGAACACACAGTGGTCAGATGGTGGTGTATTAACAAGGTAGACGAGCAGACTATGGCCTAAAGCCGCGATCTGAGGAGCCTCTCGCCCTGAAATTTGGTCCAAATCAACAAAAATTTATCTTTAACGATCTTCAGTACAGTCCTTGACTTTAACATCATGTTTACAAATGTATAATTTGTAATCTGAAACAAGGCTTATATATCGTACTCGAACACTGTTACACTGCAAATGATGTGCTCTGTGAATTAGTAGCAATATAATGGAACTGAAAAGAGAACCTGTACTTGAACTTGTTTATAAAAACATTCAGGGCCCCACTTTTCTACCGGCCTAGGGCCCCTCAAACCCTATATCCTCTCCTGTGCCCACATTTGCTGATTGCCTGTAGCAGGCTGTACGTCATATTCTTTGTTTAATCGTATCCCTAGGAACTGAGCAAAACAGAATCCGCTCCGAGGGGCAATTTGCTGACGATTTTTTCGTTTTAAACTTCTTTTTTATGGGGGGGGGGGTACTTTTTTTTACACAAAAGGTGTGCACCCAAGTATCCAAACAAAATGTTGGAGGATATTTCCTTTTCTGTTCTGACTAGGTCATTTGGCCAGATGAAGGTTGTTCTGGCCGGATAAGAGTAGACAAGTCATTTCCCCATGAACTCTCTAGAACATACTCCAAATAACGCTCGTTATTTCGGTTCGGCCGGGAAGCTGCAGAGTTTCATTGGTTTCTTTCGTACCTTAGATTCGTACAGCTAAATAACACAAGACTGCCTCTTTTTTAGGAAAGTAGACTTAAGTGGCCTAAACAGTTTTTTGCAGAGGGTGGGAAATTCATTCTCAAACACTTAGTTGCTCCTGCTCCCTTAGATTTTCGTCTCACGTCACAATTGCGGCTCGAGATGTTTGACCATCTCGTGAAGCCGACTAGCGGATACGATAAGTAAATTTTATCCCCGACAAGGGTTCAGTAGCCATGAGAGTTAACTCAAATTTGTTCCACGGTTGTGCATTTTTGTATGCGCCTCCAGACATGTTTCGGTTTTCTCGTGCTGTGAAACTGTGCAAAGCGTTAAATCGTACTAAAATTGGCATAATAAGTATGTATATTTATGCCAATAAGCTATCACATGGAATAATTGCCTACTCTTCATATCACGCTCCGACTCCCAGTTTCCCTCCTAAGCCACCGACAATCCTCCTTTGCTCGACGCTATCCTTCCCACACTCGCATTTTAGACAAATTGTTGCCTAAGTAAACCGTTTGTAAACCTTCGCAACCTTTTTTGCTGAAAAATCCCTAGATACATGACTGGTTCCAAACCCTATGAAACCTTAATTATCTTCCATCCTCCTCACCCGTCACTCTGTTGCATTTTTAAATCGACCGGCCGATAAGTATGAGTTAGGATGTTACAAAAATAGTCAAACTGTGCGTTTGTAGCCCGGCCTGCTTAGAATGCATTCAATGCATTTCACATTACTTAAGTACTTCTACAGGCGTAGAAAGCCGGGGAACTGGGGGAGGGGAATAAAGTCCCTCGGTCAAATAAGTGGTGGGAAACTCCTTATTTGTTCGTAAAAATGTTAAAAACTCGCTGTAATTTACCTTACAATTTGCACCATATGTCGCACCAAATTGCATCTAGGCACCCTCAAGTATTCAGAAATTTATGGAAGGCCCCTCCCCGTGGACTCCTCCCCCAGGAGGGTGGTTCGAAACAACGTTCAGCCTCCAACCCCCACCCTAACTTAGCCTACATCCTCCTTCGCATTCTGTATGAGTTCTTCATTCTAATGCCCACAATACGGTAAGTTTCCCAGATAGGGTCACGCTTCCTTGGCCCTACTTTCAAATCGAAGTAGGCCTAAATAAAGTGAGGGATAACAAACGGCAGAAAAGCCTTGACAAAGGCTATTGGCCCCTCCGACCGAGTTTGGTCGTCCCATCCTGTCTGTCAATCATTTAGTTCCAAATTTTGATTCTGATTGGCCCCTTCCTTCGCCCGCGAGTAACGTAAATTCTAGTTGTCGTCAGTTGATAGTCTGGTATATTTTCGGTTTGGTTGGAAAGTAAAAGTGCGCATGTCCGGCTTGTACAAGGATCTCGGATGGAATGTGTCAGTTTCCTTTTTCCTTTTTTACCGATATGTATATTCTTATTGCAACTTCCGTCGTTTACAGTGTGTCTCCAAATGTGCGAAGCCCAGTTCTTCGTTTCGGTATGGAACAGGACGGCGGTCAAGAAAACTGGGATAAAATGTGGGAGATGTACATAAACTCTACTTTGTCTTCTGAAAAATCTCGACTTCTATCAGGAATGGCGAGAACCCGACACGTCTGGCTCCTGTCAAGGTACGTTCGAATTACTTACACAATTTGCAAAACCTACGTTGAGTATATAGAATATTAAGACTTCTATCCACCCCACCCCCTCCCCTCCCTCACCATCAAGTACGTGGGGCGCTCGTTTGGAACGTTATGTTGCGGTTGGATGACTTGAGTGAGTGGCTCAGGTTTGTGAAGTCATCGCTTTCTAAACCTTCAAAGTGTGCGCGTCTTTTGCATTGACGCGATGCGACTAGTTCAGTAAAGGATGTCTGTCACTTAGCCTAACCCATCTGTGACAACTGATGGACAATTTATAGGGTAGTCTTCGTTGCAGATGTGTATAATTTAAATGCCCTTTCCAACGTACACAAAACGAGTAGTTTCATAGGAGCAGAAGTAATGCCCGCCAACCTAGCACGCAGCTTTGTGTCTCTATATTGTTCAATAGTGCTAGTAGCATTCGTTTTGTTCTTAGCACTCTCTTTCAGTCAGTGAGCACTAGTGCCTCCACTTGAGGGAATACATTGGCGTAGGGAAAAGGTGGAAGGGGGGGGGGGAGGAAAGACACTTCTAAGGTTTGGGTTTCCCCTTTGACACTTCACTCAAAATGCATTTTTCCTCAGCGGAGTTATATAAAGGAAAACATTTCCTGAAATGCCTCCAATTTCCGCCATTTTTGGGCAATTTGTGCTTCAATTCATTTTGTACAACATGCATGTCATAGACTGAGCACATCCCTTCAGTAACGCAGTATACACTGCGCCCCAACACTTTTAGGGACCACATATGTCTGTCAATATTTCGAGCGCAATGAATGGTATGCTACTTGTAACTGTCTATAGTTTGTTTTGTTTGAAGGTATATAGAATACGCAATGGACGAGTCTAAGATCAGAAGTCAGGATTTCTTCAGCGTAATGTATTACATCGCCAGCAACCCAGTCGGTAACCCTCTCGTCTGGGACTTCACAAGGGCAAACTGGGAAACCTTGGTTGATCGGTAGGTTGACAGCTGGTGCGAATGAATGAATGAATGAATGAATGAATGAATGAATGAATGAATGAATGAATGAATGAATGAATGAATGAATGAATGAATGAATGAATGAAAATTTTATACGCCTCAGATGGTCTTCTTGCCCCTGTATTTATCAGGGGTGGCGGCAGGTGGGGGGAAAGGTGAGCCATCCCGCTCCCGTCGGGAAAGGATACCCCTGTGGGACAGCTTTTCCATTTTCGTCGCCTTATTGAGTACGATAAAATGTGCAATGCCCAAAAGTGACTAGCCGCCCTCACTTATTTACACTTAGGAGAGCAGATTCTTAGACAAAAACCAAATGTTCAAATTTCTTCAATAAATTCCCACATTTTCAAATTTTCTTCAATAAAATCCCAAGGTTTCTTCCAATAAAAACCCCTAAATTTTCTTCAGTGAAAACTCAAAAGTTTAAGCTTTAGTATTTCTTTCCGTAATTCGTTTTTCGGAGCTGCGGGATGCTGCCCTCCCCGTCCAGCAAATTCTGGCGCACCTCTGATATTTACTTAATTATTCCATGTAAAGCTTTTCCAATCTTGCAGTACCTTTAAGGACCATCTAAAGCATTAAAACCGACGTAGCGGACTTGATTTAAACAAGATATCTTCAACTACTAACACAAATATAATTATAAGTAATGAAGCTTGGATCGTAGCGCATGATAGTTAACATCAAATCAGTAGTTTAACTCTACAAAACTTTACATTGATTTCAGTTTTGGAATTAATTCCGGAGGATTAGGAGGGCTTATCCCTGATATTACGTACTACTACTGCACCGAACTTAAATTGCAACAGGTAAATATTACCATTCTCACGAATCTTGATTTTAATTTGCATAAATTTTCCTTGTTTGATAATTTTGTCTGTATTTTGAAAAAGGGGCCTTCAAACCTTCCTTGACCAAAGGAAAGAGGAAAGTCAGTTAGGATTTCCTCAGCTTTAGTTGGGTTCATGACCACTCAAAAATGATCTTATGTGTCATAACCAGTTTAGTAACGGCAGAGAGACATTAAGCATTTCAATTTTTGAAGCAAATCTGGCGTTAAGTAATTAACAGTCTAGAGTGATTTGATTCTGTTCCAGTTCAGCTTGACTACGGTATTATATGGATGTTGTGCGATTTATAAATAAACTTTATTATTGTGATGATGATGACGACGACGGAGACGAAGACTTTGATGATACGCAAAAGAATTTCAAAATGACTAAAAGATAATGGTCAACTGCATGGTTTTTGTAAAGCATGGGTGAGGACCCTGGGCACGGGAGTGGAAATCTTTCTCATTTCCTGGTCTACCAGGATGCATCACCCAGTCACTCCCTTCCTCACACGTAAACTGTACGCTTCGACAAAGCTATTATCAGATTATACGAGTGCACAAAATAAATACAATAGCGCGCGCACATTCTTCTATTCGTTGTTACGTGAAGTCTTTGGAGCTGGAGGGCCAGAACGGTGCTTTGATTCCTTCACCCCTGACTCCACGCCCCCCACATTATTGACAACAGGTCTCTGTTCATGATTCCAACCAATAGCGGAGTAAAGGAGGGATTTTCCCTTGGTGCAAAGGTATGGTGAGCACCAAATAAAGATTTTTGTACTGTTTTCATATAATGTTATGTTGGCAATGCAGGGAAGGGGTGTCCCTTGGGTGCCCCTCCATGGGTTCAAAGATTTCTTTTAGAGCAGTACTTCTCAAAAGAAAAACGGTTGATTTGAGCTTTTCTTACTTCAAGTTTTACTTTGACTCTTCACAACCTGATAAAGACACGAAAAATCCAACATTCTCCCACAAACTAAATATTATGGTTTTTACAAACAGATGGAAGAATTTTTCACCAAGTACCCCGAGGCTGGTGCTGGGACTAGAGGGCGTCAACAGGCTCTTGAACGCGTAAAAACCAATATTGACTGGGTCAAAAGAAACCAAGACGTTATCCAACAATGGTTGAACAGAAATTTGTAATTTACACTATCACGTGATAGACAAACCCATTTAAATATTTTTCAAACGTCGATTTTTGTGAGACTTTTCTACTTTGATAACAGTAAAACAATTGATATGGTACGCATTGTTGTAATTGTGTTGGTTTCTAGCCAAAGAATAAAAATACTAAACTATCTTCATAAAATCCATGTCTGGCTTACCAAAGAAGTAGTAAATTTAAGATGGTAGGCTAGCGCAATCGATCAATATTTTACACTGGATTTTGCATGCGTGATGTCACAGGCTTCATTTTGATAAAGTGCGACAGACAGCCGATCCGCAGGACTAATCTGGCGATCATACATATTTGAAGATACACTATAATGAGAGATTGCAGAGACTACTCTTTGATCAGTCTTTCTTATCGGCTTTCAACCGAACTATAGAAAAGGGAAACCTGTGACGTCACAAAGCATCCTCTGAGAAAACGTACCTACCTTTAAAGGGAACTTGTAGTCTACTCTCTTTGAGAGTTTGTTCTTCATACTAAACAAAGATGAGTTAAATCATAAATTTAGAAAAGTCACCCAATGTTCAAATTGTTGTTGCCGTGGATAATCAATCTTTTACAGATGACAAAAGGAATAGCCCTGTACTAACCGTTTAATTGGACCATTCTCGTTATTTTAATATGAAAAGCTGAGGAGGCGACATCATTTTCGGTCTTTCGGGTTATTATGCTTGTCTTTCAAAAAACTTACCACGTGGAATTCGACCTAAGCATCTGAAAGGGTACAACAATTACAATTACTGCACTTCATCATTTATTTACCCCAAAAGAAAGAAAAATGTAATATTGAAAGAAAAATATGCTTAAAGTTATGCCATCAATTGAAAGGAGGTATGGCGAGGAGATAGCTTATCCTCTTTGGTGCCTTCTCGTGCTTTCAGATGAATTATGAGCTAAGTCTGGTAGGACAAATCTCCATGCTTTTGCTTACATATCTGTTTATTGTATTTTGAAGTAAATGAATTATATCTCATACCGGGTTACTGTCAGAAAACAAAGTAAAAATCTTATGATTTAAGCTAAACACAGACTGACAGAAAACGTTTAAAGGGTACTGTTTTTTACATAACGTATACGATTGCAGTGATAATGTTTGAGGTGAGTCAACTTACACATGTCAAAATATATTAAGAATAAAAGTTGCCAACATAATGCATAATTATGTAACATAGTCATTCCCGTGTACAAGATTATTTTAAATATCAGGGAATGTCACGCATACATACCTATTATAAGACGTGCAGTGTGTTATCTGATTTGCAGGGTTGTAGCGTCCGAGTTCAGACTTGGACTGGATTCTGGACTCGAGTCCGATTTTCGCCGGACTACGGAATTGGCCCGGAATGGGCTGCAGCTGGACTGGACTCGGAGCCGATTCCAGCCGAGTTTAAAAAAATGATGAAAGTTTCATAAATGTTGCTTAAGGCTACATTGTTGTTGGTGCACAGTTAAACAAGTGAATGGTCTTATACAGTTAACTAAATTACAGGGTGAGCCCAGAGTATAAAACTGACTCCTACAATACAAATGCCTGTTTTAGTAAGGTGTCATTGCAAAATATTACACAAAGCATTTATGTAAAATGCTGCATCGTCAAATGCCAGACTCGGAACTGGCCCGGAATTGGTGAACCTGGAATCGAATCTGGGTCAGAATAGGAGGGTAACGGACTCGGAGTTGGCCCGTAATTGAGTTAGTTGGACTCGGATACAGCCCTGCCTATTTTGTTTAGGAGTACGCACGTTAAAAGACATCCGAATGACATAAAAGCAGAGTTGATGCAAGTTGGTAGCCATAGCTGCTAACACTGTTTACATTACACTGTGGATGTGTACTATGAAATTATGTAGCCTTCGCTATCCAAAGCATTCAAATCTTATCTATGATGTCACGTGTACGTCATTGATAATGAAAATTACAATGGACTGCCCTCAAACGGATCTTCGGGATTTGATAATATTAAGCATACATAGTATTCTCAGAAAAGTGATTGCCTTATAGGAAAACATCACACTCATATTGTGTCTGTTCACTCTGTGTAGGCAGTGTTCTAGATGAGTTAATAATAACCAAACTTATAACTATTTTTTAAAGAAAAATGTGATCGAGGTAACTAGGGGAGCTTTCGACCAGTTTCAGTCTCATCATCGTTTTCACAAATCTTAACTTGTTTATAATCGTATCTTTGGTTTTATCACTGAATATAAAATCAAGCATAAAAGTCAATATGGTTTTCTTCAAGGCCACTCAACAGAACAAAAGCTAATACGTTTTAATAATTAGTGCAAGGCGCTTGACACTATACAAACCCCATTGGAGTATCCCGTAGACCTGCCAGTATCAAAAGCGTTTGATACAATTGATCTCAAAATTTTATAATACAGGCTTCACTTCTATTGTATAAGAGGAAATTCTCTTCATGAGCCCAGAAATTATCTTTCAAAAGAAGGATTTACTTCGTGCAGAAGTGTTATTGTTTAATCTTTAATGTTACAAAAAAACGCTCTATTGTTCTCTATTATTCTCTTTATTTCTTTGTTTATGATACGAACATATACAGGCTTCACTTCTTTTGTATAAGAGGAAATTCTCTTCATGAGCCCAGAAATTATCTTTCAAAAGAAGGATTTACTTCGTGCAGAAGTGTTATTGTTTAATCTTTAATGTTACAAAAAATTCTCTATTATTCTCTTTGTTTATGATACGAACATAGTTTTTAACGGTCATAAATATGAGAATTAGAGATACCAATTTCTAACGGACTTAAGAAATGTGATCACTGGTTGAACAAACTCTCGCTTAATGTAGAAAAGACCGTGAAAACATGATTTGCCATATTTCAATAAACAGGAGATATTTACAAAAGATGACTGTGGAGATTCTTGGATACACATCGACTTGAATTTAACATGGAAGAGTCAAATTCAGTCAATAGCCTCTGTAAATGTCATAAATACTTGAAAATATTCTTCCTACGAATATACTTTATACTTTGTAATTTGCATCTTATCTATATTGCCTCCTGGTATGGTCCCGTACAGGAAAAGTTAAATAAAAGTAAGCTAAAGCTTGTTAAAAGAAGACGTATTCGTCGAATTTCCTCTGCTATATTTACAATGATCAAACGAGCAACATTTTCTTTTCACTTCATTTTAAGGCTCAAAAATGTAATTCATTTATAAGTTGCAATATCTACTGACAGTTAGAGAAAAGAAATAATAACAATATCATACGCTGTAATGCATCTTTTGCTAAGAATAGTTTAGTGTACGATGCAAGTATAACCTGGAATTCATTACCACATGAAATCATTGTTCACTTTCTGTTATTAAGGCTTGCAAACACAACCTATATTTTATGTAAACTTCTCGCTGCAACAAAGCATTTACTGTAAGCCTCTATCTTGTTTCTTTGTTTTTGTTTTGTTTTTCGTTTTACACAAGAAGTGTTACTACTGAAGCCAACAAAGGGTTCTTAGAACACTTAGTTTCACAATGTTGCTCATTTCACAAAATTAAGGTGTATGTTGAGTGTTCTTTAAAACAAACTTGACACATTACACACTATGAAGAAACGAAAACTAAATTAAATGAAATCAAGTTGTACGTAAACTGATGCTTTTAAACTACATTTCATTAATCTTTGTGTAGATTACCCCGGGTTTTAAACAAATCGAGATGAAATACATAATAAATGAATAACACATTTATTTCATCTGTGAAATGTCACCTGCGAGTCTGGGGCGTAGCCAGGAATTTGTCAAGGGGGGCGAGGCCCATAGACACTCTCAGCTCTCCGTGCCACCATGTGCTGGCGCGAAGCGCAAGAAAATTTTTGCCCAAAATGCCTCCCAGATCGCTGGAAATGGTACTTCCCAGGCCAATTTACCTCATATAAATAGGAAAAACACTAGCAATATTGTAAAAATAAACACTAAAAATACCAAAATTATGCTCGGGGGAGCGGCTACCCCCTTCGCCCCCTTGGCTGCGCGCCTGCACCTGCTTCGGACTGAGTTATACACTATGATAGGCCTATAATGTCATAGCGACAAACACCACAAACTCGTCAATGTATACATGTGACCTGCTATTGCCGTCTGCCATACTGCGTCCCCCTCATCCTCCTCACCTTCTTCCCTTCGAAACAGTGACAGTTCGCAACACAGATTACTTGCCAAATAAATGTTCTAATGTTAATCACTTGTACATGTCTTTTATGTATACGCAAACTTTTTTTTTTTGTTTCATGTAATTCTTTTAGTTGAAAATAACTACATCTATATTGCTTCATAAAAAAGCTCGGATAAAGAACAACTTTTAGCTCATTTTCTTAATTTAGTAGACAAGAAATTGACATTTTTTGCATTCAGATGGTGCCATATTTCTCTTCGACAGGGAAGCCTCCTTCGCTGTAGTCCTACCCCCTTATCACAGCCCCCTTCCCCGGCAGCGGATACGAAGTAAGCAAACATTTCCATAAGTAAGCTAGATGTTTCTCAATTAACTCCATGGCCGTGGTCACTTGTTTGTGTAGATAAAACCAAAGAAATCAGGTATGCAATGAGTGCAATATAAACAGGTGAAAACCTTAAAAGTGAAGTATATGACCCAAGATGACATAGTTGCATGGTCACTGCTTCACTGAAAATCAATAAAGGCTACGTTTAACGATTCAAAAGACCAAAAGAGAAAAGCACTAGATGGTTGGCTTCGTGTAGGTACCGTCGCCTCGTCTTCACCTTCTGGGCGGTATTGTTACTAAACTATGGGGTATGTGACGATCACCATGGAGGCAGGAGGATGGAGGGGGCCGGGGTTGGAAGGGTAATTCCCTTCCAAACAGCCACTCATGTGGACCTACTAGACAAGGTTACAAGCTTCAAAGGATAAAGTACTCAACTTGCGTACTAGTTGCCACACAGCCTACATCCTATTCTTTCCTAGTCGAGTTTGTCAAGGCACCAATGTGGGCATCCGGTTTTTTCTTTCTCTTTCGCATTTAGGCCTATATCTCTGGGTAGTAAGGAAAAAACAATTTGAATTGCAATAGTCAGGCCAAATACACATACATTACATCAATGGGGATTTGATAGGGTAGGACAATAAACAAACGCTATATTAGGGTTATTTGTATCGCCGTTCATCTATAAAAGTGGAAGCGTGAACACACTTTCCTAATACATTAAGTTGCAATAATGATTGGTTCCTTTAATTTTCCTCTTTGCTGTATCTCCTAATGCTCCAATAAGAGGGAACTTCACAAACAGATCAAATTTATCTGTCATAAGTTATATTTTATTGTGGCGATAATTTCAAAACCACAAAAAATGTTCAAACCATTACATGGGATGACACTGATAATCGCCCAGCTTACAAGCCCAATGCCCCCCTGTATAGCACAACTGCGCCCAGTTTTAAGGCTGTGTAATCGGGACCAACTACTTTTGTTTAAGAAAAAAAAAGAATCAATTTTTACATGTGTAAGAGAAATCAAAATTTCATTTTTTATAAGTGTAAGAGCAACTTAAGTAATCTGGTGAAAATTTCACTCAAATCCTCTTTGTCCTAATTCTCAGGTTATTAATAGATAAAGTTTTCACATTTTCAAGCCAAAGTGAACTTAAATCAAGAACACTTGACAACATAACTCAATTAAATCAACAGTGGTTTGCTTTTTTCTGTAAGCTTTATATCCAATTTTCTTTTCCATAATCCCATCATTTCGTAGTGTGAATTCAGAGCAAAAAAGAAAAAAAAAAAGAAAAATCTAGGCATTGCTCATCACATTGAGGAGATGACATCACTCCTATACTTGATTCAAGTTAACGTGTTACGTTTCAAATGTAGTAACTTCATCTGCTAACATTTCGAGTACCACACGTAGGAACTAAATGTAAATTTAACAAGAATGCTTAGATTTAGTTTCTCTTGCACACATTAAAATCATAATTTTTCATAAACCTTTCTTTCAAGATCGTTGGTAGTAAACTTTGATCTAATGTCTCGTATCCTCAAATATTATCACATCACCTCTTCAAGCCCTGCTTACAAAGAATCTTACTCTTTCTTACATATAATTAGGTCACAGATTTCTAACAAAGTCGAACATATGCGTAGAAATAAATATGACATTAGAATGCTTCAGTGTTGTAACGAGTCATGACTCGAGTCGCTAATTTTCAGAAGGGAAATGACTCGAGCAATTATATCAGAATTTTCCTCATAGAAATAATACAGTGACTCGAGTTTCTGACTCGACTCGAGTCATATTGAAAGTAGTAAATGACTTGAATCGACTGCAAAATTGGGTGACTCGTTACAACACTGGAATGCTTAAAAAGATCTTGAAAGGTGTTCATGACACCACCCAAATTAGGTCCCTCTTTGCCCAACATGTATCCAATTCGCCTACACTACGACTTTAGGAAGAGAATCATTTAAAATTGACTTTTCCGTTTTAGGAAATGAATAAGACTAAAGAGAGTCGCGTGTCCAAGGGTAACAGTTCGGGCAATCACTGCTTTTTCCGTTAGCCCCCCTCCCCATTTCTTTTCCTAGCATGTCAGTTAGGCCTTCATTACTACCGACTGTGCAGTATTATTGCCTTCTTCACTTGAAAACAACACTCAAGTACTGATGAGAAATACAGCAAAACCGTCCCGACTCGTCGTCTTCACTGACTGGTCCCATCGGCCCTATCTGTTATGTCAGTTATTCCACTCGCAAGATGTACCCCTATTCTACGCGGGCTACAGGCTTTTTTGTAAAATAAACTTTGAAAGAAGCCTTCAACAGTTGAAAGGAGATGACTACAAGTTTCAAGGATCTCATCTACAGTTTACATTACATTATGCTGCCACTCCAGAAA
Source organism: Holothuria leucospilota (assembly GCA_029531755.1). NCBI lineage: Eukaryota > Metazoa > Echinodermata > Holothuroidea > Aspidochirotida > Holothuriidae > Holothuria > Holothuria leucospilota. The sequence goes on along the minus strand of CM055980.1, from coordinate 4,616,829 downwards.
CCGATTCCGACCTGAAAGATTGTTCATACTTCTTGACGCTACTTTAAACATCAGAGGCACTACTTGATTTTTCTTTTTACGAAAGTCGCGAAGGCTTAGTGAGTTCTTTCTTTCGAAAACATCAGACATCTTGGGCAGCGGCTTGGTCAAGTCTGGAGTACTATACTTGGACTGAGTGTGAACCAAGTAGTCCGCACGGAGATAACAAAGTAGCTCGGTCGTCTTGGGATCAATATTGAATGAGTACGCTTCCTTTAGATAGGTAGCATATTTACACGAATCAAACTGAATGTCATCTATCAACTGAACAGAATGATCACTTTTCATTTCTTTTTTGTCTTCGGTCAGAGAAACCCATCTATCACACTCTGTGATCATGACGGCACATGGGTTTTCCTCGTTTAACAGGGCCATATATTCTTCTGCAATCCTCGATAGCCCCATGGTATCTGTGATTACAGAAGGAACAAAAATACGGTCGAACTTTTTCCCATTGTAAAACTCACCCAGAGTTTTGGTAAATTTGGAGGTTGTAAAAGTGTCTAAACAGGCGTGTAGCTGATCAGCGTCAAACAGGAGTTCAAGCCGTCGACACGACTTCGTAACAAAGCGGTAAACGAGCTCGACGGCGGAGATGGGAGGGTCTTCAAAAGTACCCATAATGAAGTTGTAGTCAAAGACTTTGAAAGGTAGCCAGTCAGATCGAAGGGCGAACTTAACATTGCTGGGCATTGGGATGTTTGGTATGCTGTAGACAGATTGCCGAACACAGTCCAGAAAAATCGGGTTATAATGTGTCAGTATTTCCTTGTTTTGCTGATCTGGCAAGATAAAGTTGCCCTCCGTGAACCATTGGTCTACGGATGGGATGTGAAGCTCGGGGAGGAACTCTCTGTACTCTTCGATCCCCATAAGAATGTTTGGCTTACGTAGCTCCTTTTTCCGTTCCTTTTCCAATGGCACGCAGTCTTTCGACTCAATGCAGGTCGGAGTATTCCACCACTGTTTCCAAATTTCTTTATATTTTAGGTAATATTCTGGCTTCACGACAATTTTGCCTCCAACTTTTGCTGTGAATTGTCGGAAGTTCATCGCGATAAGTTTGGAGAGCGTCGATTTGAGGTATTCGGCCATATCCGTTGTTAATCTTAATGAGAACCAAAGAAGCGGGATCATATCGGAGGCCGCCCTCACTAGTTCCTCGCGTGTGATCATGATGTATAGCAAGAGGACGTCTCTAGCAGTGGTGGCGATATTTGCACCAAGATGGAAGAATGTCAGTTTCTGAGAAACGTCTTGAGGGAGACTGAAAGATGAAACCATCAAGCAACCAAGAAAATTCTCCGATAAGGTAAGAACCTTCATTTCACTTTTAAAGTTCGGTAGGGTATGTTCGTTGTTTTGTAACTTAAGCAAGTCCAGCGAGAACGGTAGGGCTTTGGTCTCCACACCTCGGTCGCATTCCATCTCGTTAAAACAACGATGTAGCGATGCCATCCTGTAGAGCATTCGAAGGTTGTTGGCTGCCTGGTGAGCTTTTCCTTGAAATTCTGCGCATGCGTCTTTATGACCGTCCTTCCAGTGCTTTCTTTGGCATTTTTGGTCACAGTACCATGACGAGTAGCAGCCGGTACACTTTAAGATAAAAAATGGAAATATACAAAAAGTTAATGGAGGTTTAAGAAACATCTATCAACAATGTGTTAATCAAATAAAAACAGTAGCGGTGCCATCTAGGGAAGAGGGATAGGGGATTGAACTTGTTTACTTCTTTGCCCCTCTTCCACTTTGCCACTGACACACGTTTGATAATTCCTTCCTTTAATTTTTATACATCTTATGATCAAAATTAGTCAGATTTTTCAACTATTCTATCGTGCTACTGACCCAAGTCTCTTGCAAAAAGCCAGCTACTTGGACTAAGAACCGATCAGATATTGGTGAGTCACTGTTACAAGTGTTTGATTCTGTATTCGTCAGTCTTCACTGAATATTATATTATTACATTGCAGTACCGCCCACCACCCCCCCCTTCCACCACCACCACCAAACCCCAACCGATTTTTGGTCCTAGGCTAATTCCCCACTGAAATGACTACTGTCAAAGACTATAGCTAAGAAAATATTCTGTTGATACTTCAGTTTGTGACAGCAAAACCGATTTGAAGAAGAGAAGGAATGGTACGTTTATATCAGCAAGACGACAGAGTTCCATGGTAAGATATATCGAAAGAAGGGCAAGAAGTTGTATATTGTCCAGGAAAAAAGACAATTTTTCAAATTTTGTTTAGGTAGTTGAGATATAACCACTTGTTTGATTTAAATCAAAATTAACACTTTCCAGCCAAACGGCTGGTGTCAGTAGCCTATTTATATTCCTCTGTCTAGTAATCTGTTGTCATATATTTTGGAAGCAAATAGTTCCGTTTCGATGGTTTCAGATTTAAACTTCTTTCCTGAAGACATTTTTGCGGTGTTATGCAGACACTTTCTTTTTGGGGTGTGAAGACTGCAAGCGTCACCCTCCTGAGAAAAGCGAGAAAAAGTAAATGTATAAAAAAATTCTCCATTATTAAGTGAGCATGTGTGGTAGGCAAAAGCCGTAACTTACCGTTGGCCTACTACAGTATATTCCCCATACTCTCATGTTAATCCGATCAGATATAAATGCACAGGGCTATAGTATAGCCCTGTGCATTTATATCTGATCGGATTAACATGAGAGTATGGGGAAGTATCCCATATTTTTTGGAGATGCTGTCATTGACTTTCACATTTTCATACATTAAACTGCGCTTGACAATGGCTGGCAGTAGACCAAATAACCAAGTAATAGCTAAGGTGCGGAAAAATTAAAGTTAAATAGACAGTGCGGACAGAATTTCTAGGGAGCAAGTACTTCAACCTTCCGAATATACCAACGACTCTAGCAATAGAGGTATTAAAAATATGACCGCTCCATGATAGCTTTGAGTCAATGTATACTCCCAGGAATTTAACACTTAACAAGTTTCAAACATCTTCCATCGATTGAAATGTCAATTTTTTAGCTACACTTATTGTTAAAGAACATATAATTCGTTTTTTCTACCTTCAATGAGAGCTTATTTGCAGCAAACCAATTAAACGACAGCTTAAGTTCGCGACACAACATTTCTTCCAGACGTTTTGGGTTATAGAATCACTGAAGAAAATGTTGGTGTCATCAGCAAACAAGACAAGTGAGGCATTCTTAGATAAATACGTTAGATCATTAGTGTAAATTATAAAGAGGAGGAGACCAAGAATGGACCCTTGAAGAACATCGCATTTTACCTTACTAACCTCAGAGCTGACACTCATAAAAGAAAGAAATTGCTCCGTCTGAAAGGTCGCTTATATGAAACCCCTCTAAAACCATAATTTGATAATGTAGTAAGAAGAATATCATAATCGATGGTGTCAAAAGCTTTTGACAAGTCAAGAAAGATGCCTATAGAAGTTTCTTTGTTAAGTGAAGCTTTGTTGAGTGTTTCCATAGCATTCTACTAAAGCTAGTTCGGTAGAGAGGCCAGGACGAAAACCGTCCATGTAGCTACCTGGCGGAGCAGGCGAACTTTTTTGTTCAAATCATCGCAATGAAATGAAAGGTGGCAGTCACAGAGAGCCGCTACGCAGGCTACCATCCAGCCGACACCACCTCCACCTTGCGATGAAAGGAGACTTAGTAGTGTATTAAACAAAAGTGGGTTGCCATTCAATGCCAGAGAATACCTGAGCCTAGTGTTGGACAGATCATCGATACGCACTATCGGTATCGGCCGATATTACCCTTTTTCGTCCGGTATCGGTATCGTTAAATTTTCCCTAATGGGCCGATACTACCTTACCGATATTTCTCATCTTATACTTCATAAAAATGTTACATTATTTAAGTAAGTTTAACTGTAAATTTTTATCTTTTGACCAATGAAAATGATGTGTTTGCACGGGTACAAACCCAGAAACCTGTATGCTACACGTAGAACTTTCCTTGAAAAGCTCCTTAATTGAATTGCATTCCTCGGTGCTCCTTGAACTGCTCCTTGAATTGCATTCCTCGGTACTTGCATGTGTAAACCATAAATCAGAGCAGATGTCTGGGGGGGGGGGGGGGGCTTTGTGAAATATATTCTGACTTTGTTCTAAAGATGTGAACGGTGAAACTGGCTTAAAGTTTCGGAAACCGTAAGCACTGATATTTGGGCTAGTTAGGCCTACAATAGTTAAAATAGGGGTCTCGGTTTCATTAGGCAGGTGATAAGACCTCCCATGGTTTCATTTATTCAGGAGCCGATAATTCAGCAGCCAATGGGTGATGGAAATCTTGTAACCAAACTATTACGCAATGATGACCTTGTGGCGTTTTTGACGGACAGGGATATATTGTTTCGCTTGGAGAATGGGCCCTAACGTTAGGTAGCTCAGGTTATGCTTTCAGGTTGTTAGTGTGGTAATATAACTTTCGCAGCGCATGCTCCTGGCGGAAGGAGGTCAGTTTTGCAGGAATCATGAAACAGGATCACAGAGCGACCTCTTGAGGATATCCATGCGGCACAGCAAAGTCAGAACAACTCCGAAGGGATTAACTTTGTGATTTTTTATTCTTTCTTCTTTCTCAGTTGGCATTGCACAAAAAAGCATGCATGATTTTAACTGTCTGGGGTAGGAAATAATGTTTTTCTCGTACAACATTTTAGGAGTAAGGGGAGTAGGCCTAAATCTGGAAGTTCTGGAACCTGGTAACAGAACATCGGGCGAGTTACAGGGTTACCCGTGCAAACACTAAACTATTAAAAATGACACAACAGTTAGTGGTAGTGTCCAATAGCTTATGGTGTAGTGTGTACTATTTTGCTCATTCCTCAAATATCGGTATCGGATCGGTATCGGCTGATAGTGAGAAGTAAAATATCGGTATCCGTAATATCGGCTACTAGGCATATCGGTACAACACTACCTGAAACTACTCCCAAAAGTAACGATCTCAAAGGGACACGAAACCTAAAGTGTCCGAAATTCAACCCTCAGACAGATTTGCGATAGCGTAAGCAAGGTCTGTCTTGAATGGCCCAACAAAAGTGACCACATTTTGCCCTTCTACTTACCACCAGGAAGCTTCTTCCTTTTTCTTGACAATGTGCACACACCTTTGTGCCAAACATCTGACACTCACGGAAAAGATGGACTTTCTCATCCTCTTGAAAGCAGTTAGAAGAACAATAAACAGCAACGTCACACCAGGAACAGACCACTGGAGGGTCCTTAAGAGATCCCTCACAACGCCAACAATGACCATCTTTGACATCCATTCTAATAAAGGAAAAGTGAGAAAAGACAAAAACTATATTTATTAGCATAGGTGGGATTACGGGGAGCAAGGGGGTTATTACCCCCACTCTTTTTTAGACCTAAAAATAATTAAAATAATAAGAAATGAACAAAAGGAAGAGAGACCAGAGAAAGTATGAGGGAAATTTTATTCTTATGGTAAAGCTTGCAATGTAAAGTGAAGGGAAACATTAATTTAAAATATGAAAGCAAAAAATAACCATCTCAGAAAACTTTCCTCGGTGAGCTTTGTGCGCACCCGCAATGAATACTAAATACAATGGCGGAGCTCCAAGGTGGGGAGACAAGGGACAAATGTTATTGAAAACTTTGCTAGGTACCTTGATTGAAATTTCTTCTGAAGCATGTGGGTGTTGACTCCCAGTCACAATTTTATGACGTGAAGTTCTGAAAAAAGGGTCACTCAGAGTCATTACACGCACCAAGCAATGGTCCTTGCGTGCACAATTCAGAAACCTATACCCGTTTCTCAATAAATTTTCGGCGTTCTTCGCGTGAGCGTGTGTCGCTGTCCGTACATAGTAAACCTTGTGTGGAATTACCTCGTTATTACTTCCTGTAGGATCAGTGCTTGAGTAAATTACTATTTCAAAATCCTTGCGATGCCCCCTGCTGTTCACTTTCCCCACCAACTACCACCATCCTCATAAAATTGACCGCTGCTTACTCTCTGAAATTTGCAATCACGATAAGAAAAGTATTTCATTAACATTTCAAATTAAACCTGGGGAAGCAGGATTTTCTCTAGAAATGGTCAAGATAGCCGCAAATGCCATGAAATTTAAGAAAAGTTCTCGGAGAGGACCCTCAGCCCCAGCCTCCGGATTCGTGCCATCAGCACTCGCGGTTAAAGGCTTCTCCGGCCATACCTTATGAAGATGCAGCTTCAAATGAAAATTACTTCCCTGACATTTTTTTTACTGCGGACATCCATGGCCATGTCTCTGTAAGAACTATCCATAACAACTGTCATTTATTTTGGAAAGTACACCATCACCCTTAACCTTTCATCGTGCTTACAACATTATGCTCTGTATCTTAGGAACTATCTTATTTTTAACAGTACTTAATGAAAACTTGAGAGTCCCTTGTCCCAGACAATCGACAACAATAAAACATAAAAGAAGGAATAGGTGGCTAAGGATAGTAGGAGGGTCTTTGATGTAAAGGAATATTTTATTCAAAACAATAAAGAAAAACAATAGGACTACTACAGTAAAATGTTGTTTTCCTCGGCGCACTTCGGGCGCACCTGTTTGTTTCGTGATTACTTCCTGTAGAACATCTTGCGTTATCCATATTCGTACAAACTTTTCTATCATCTTAGTAACTACGCACATGCCAAACCCCTTCACCATAAAAATTGCTTGTTGTTCTGATTGAGGCTATTACTAAAATGGTCAAAATGCGGTGATTCATCTTTCTCCTTTCATCGTCCTTACGAAAATCGAATCTCTCTTATTTTTTCACAGGGCTTAACGAAAATTTGAGAATGTCTTAAATAACGCTGTTTTCTTCTCGCGTCAAAATGGGCCATTCTGTGCCAAATCAACAAATGGTCCCCAGGTGACCATCTCTGATTTTGATGATTTTCCCTCAGAATATTGCTGCATAGACAAAACGAACACTGTAACTTTCAGGCCAATAGCTCAAGCGGTTACGAAATTACGGCCTTCTAAAAAGTATTGCGCAATACCATATTTTCATGCCAAATGTTGTTTTTGTGATTTTTCATGGCTTTGGATGTTGATAATTTCTCACAGAAAAAAGGTATAAGGCCCAAATTTGATACATGTAATGTTTGGTTACAACATAATTACAATGTGGTTTCAGATCAGCAGTAGCTGGCTTAATTTTGGATATGTGAGCCCCGAAAATGCAACTTTTCACTTTCAAAAGCAATTTTTTTCAAGTTCGGGGACCACCTGGTCCCACTATCAATGGTCCAGAGGGCCTTAATATTATACCTCAATATTACTTAGTCACCTGACCGTAAGCAGGGGTAAGCATTACTAGATTGATATACAAATAAAGATTTGGCAGAGGTCTAAACTTGGTCCCCGGGAAAATTTTTGAAAAAGTGGCTCTCTTTCGGAGAGGTCGTTGACCCCATGGGCAATTATCCACAGATTTGAAATTTTCACCAAGGAAGGAAACAAGTCCGATGTTAATGCTCACAAAATCGCATATACCTTATGTACCGCCTTTATAGTCAGGTAAGGGGATGAATATGGCCCATTCGGCCCATTGCAAGGCAGGGGCGTAGCTAGGATGAAATTTTTAGGGGGCCTAGGTAACAAATTGGGGAGGGCGGCACCGCCGAGGGTCAGGCTTGTCAAGACTATCTAAGCGAAGCGCCACCATCGGTTGGCGCGGAGCGTGCAAGAAAATTTTTGGCTTTACAAACACTCCAGATGGCCGGAACCGGCACTTCCCACGCGTTTTAAACTTCATGTACCCAGCCTTGAAATTTGAATCTCATGTCTGTCATTTCTCAAATAATGGGAAAAATCAATCCATGAAAATGATAATACACAAGGCCGCACATACACTTTTTTGCAAGGGGGCAAAAAGTGGGCATTACTGATCTGTGGCCTGGGGGAGGGGACTAAAGGGAACGGGTGTCTCCCTCCCCCTTGGCGAAAATTTGTAATTCAGGAGGACGTATAGATAGCAAATGAAGGGAAAGGGAGAGACACTTCAAAGTTGGTTTGTGGGTAAAGCATGTAAAGATCTCAGCTGTGATTGGTTTTGGTGTGGTTCAAAGGTCATCTAAGGTCACCGGGGATCAAACTCTGAAAACTTTGTTAACGTGATATCTCAAGGCAGAAAGCTTGGATAAATTTCATACTTAGTACGTAGATGCCTTACGGTAAGAGAAAGACAGGTAACATTTTTGGTGGAGGTCAAAGGTCATGTGGGGTCACCACGGGTCAAACTTTGAAATCCTTGTTAACACGATATCTCAAGGTAGGAAGCTTGGATAAATTTCATACATGGTATGTAGATGCATTATTGTGAGACAAAAAACTATTATTTCTGGTGGAGGTCAAAGGTCATTTGGGGTTACCAGTGGTCAAACTCTAAAAACCTTGTTATCACGATATCTCAGGGTAGGAATCTTGGATAAATTTCATACTTAGTATGTACGTTACATGCATTATGGTGAAACAAAAAACCTGGTTTTGGTGGGGGTTAAAGGTCATCTGGGGTCAAACTCTGAAAACATCTTTAACACGATATATCAAGGTAGGAAGCTTGGATAAATTTCATACTTAGTGTGTAGATGCATTATGGTAAGACAAAGAACCTGATTGTCTTTGGTGGGGTTCAGAGGTCATCTGGGGTCACAGGGGGTCAAACCCTGAAAACTTTTTTACACATTCCAATTTTTGAACAGAATTCATGAGATACTCTTTTTTTGTGTGTGGTTCAAAGATGGATTTGCACATAGTACAGTAGGTTACAGGTGTTATGTTTACTCCAAACGTACTATATATTTTCTGCCTTTCACTCATCCCTATGATCTTATTGCTTTTGATATAATCATTTTGAACAGTTCCATTTACAGTTACTTGGGTTATGTTATGATTTCACAGGTTTTAAGGCTCCAATTTATTTGTACCTCACACTTGGTTTGAGATGTAAAGATGTTGTGATTGATACAACATATTTCACCACAAGAACCAGAGGTAATAACAGTTCCCCTCTATGCCGGATAAAACTGTCACAACCTGTAGACTGATACTGCTGGCCTCTGACACCTAACTTGTTGGTGGTCTGTCCGAGTCAAAACCAGATCGATGTGTAATTGCTAAGTACTGTGGACCGAGCATTGTATATTTTTAATTGACAGGTGCAGAACATCCCTTGTATTGATACTGTACAAAACTTGTATAAGTTATATGATGGTAATACAGTATTCTACAAAGTATCAGTCAATGCGGCTCAAACTGATCTGTTTAGTGTTTTTAACAGACAGACCATATCATTGTAAACAGATTAGGAGAAGCTGCTTGACCAATGACCTTTACAAGTGGCAAAAGAGAGCCCACTTTGCTGTCCTTTGTCTGAGGAGACTGTCAAAGATATGATTGATTGACGGCCCTATGATTTCAGGTAGGTGACAGGAAAGTGGAGAGAACTGAAGTCCCCAAAGAATAATTACCATCAATAGTGGTACACAGCTCACCTTGAAATGATGTGTCCAGGTAATTGGTGCTGGCATGGTAACAGCAAGGATTCACCACAGCAAGGAATTGCCTGATTTATATGAATATACAGTCTCCTTATTCTTGCGAAGGAGGGGTGGCAAACTTCACAAGTTAATGTGTAAGTTCAATGTGCAAAGAATTCAGTTGGGATTGCTTTTAAGAGACGTCAGAGGTCATTTATGGTCACCAGCTGGCAAGGTATAAAATCTTTTGTAACCACATTATCTCAATAAGGGGTGTATAAAGAAACTTAATACGTCATACATTTACTGTTATAATTATACAAGTCTACAATGATGTCCTCATTGATTGCAAGGAAGATTTAAACCTATGCACTCATATCTTCCCCATCTCTCAACTTGGCAAGGAATCACTACGCCTCTTGGCGTTCTTGTTATGACTAAACTGGAACGATTTTAAAAACGTTTTTAAGCCATTGATGATTGAAGCTACCTATAGCAACAACAGTAACATTGTAGCTATGCATAATCGCGTGTGGAGCGAGAATTTTAGAAAAGTAGACTAGAAATACATCCTAATAGAGCTGTAAATGATTGGTGATGTGTACAGATGTAGGCATGAAAATATTGATCTGTCTATTTGAAATTGTTTAAGTTCTATCATTACGATCACAGCTATTTCTTATATTTTTACTGCGTTTCCTCTGTTGATTCTCAAAGTTGGAAACGGTGCACTTTGAATATTTCTGGGGGTAATTGCCCGCACCCCCTCCCCCCGCTGTGTACGGCCGTGGATATCACATGAGCTGAGATAATACAAGAATCATACTGAATTATGCATCCCTTTTCATTTATTCTGCCTGTAATTCTCCCATATTCACCTTCTAGTATATCTTTGTTACATTTGTCATAGGCTACATGTCCACTACTCAATTACATATCCCCTAGATCACACTATTTGTCTCCAACCTAGGGTTACCATATTTATTTTGTAGCAAGGAGGACATAGATCACTGTCCTGATGTAGGGGTCTAAGGGTGTCCCCTTAACTTTGGAAATTTTTCCGGTTTTCCTGGCAATGGTGTCTAGATGCAAAATGGTGCAGTATTTGTGCACGGACTTAAAGACAGACAGTCATCACCCCAAAGTATATTTTTAGTGTAGGGGTATGAAAATGTGACTGCTCTTTGATTGACATCAAAGTTTAAAAATTTGAAAGATGCAGAGTAGCTCACATTCCACACAAGACAGAGAGAGTGCTTTTATTACATTTTATAGCCTTGTATGCTCACCAGGACATAGCCTTAAGCAATAAAACAGGTTTATTCCTGCACAAGGAGTAGCTTTATACAGTTATGGGAGGAGCTAGAAGTTGCATAGTTGGGAGAATTGGAACTGTCTGGGATGATGAAATTCCCCTTTAAGTCATCGGTATATTACTTGGTCAGACCTATAATACCACCAGTAAATCTTTCAAACTATTTAACCCGCAAAGCAGAAGTAGGGATCATGTGGGAAACACATGAAATGCGGACCTTGTTGGCAATTTTACAAATCCGCCCGGACGCCAGTGCTAACAAGTAAAAAGAGGACTTTTCAAAAACAACCGTTCTACAGTGCACTTGTCATGGGCAAGGAGAGAGACACGACATACTTGTTAAGGACAGAAGAATTATTCGAACGCAGTACCTTACCGTACGGCATATTTTGTGTATGTTACCGTATAGGAATGGTCGTGTAAGAATGGTCTCTCCGTGTATGGGTGCCATGTTTTCAGTAAATCAACCAGCCATCCGAAAGGCAGAAAGGGTCTAAACCTGACAATGCTACATCCGAATTTGTCTTCGGGACGTTCGCTTCATCGTCCAAGTGAATTATATGCGAATTAAACGACAGTGCAGATTATATACCTAATTTAGTGAAAGTAGACATTTTAAAATTTTAAGTTGATTGCATACGTGCGCAAAATGTGTTTTTCACACATTTACTTTTCTTAATTCTTACACATTTTATGTATTTATCTTTTAAAGGAAATACTTCAACGTTTATTTCCGTTCAAACATTTATTTTTTCTTAATTTCTACACATTTTATTAGGACACAAAAAATCTGGGGGCCTAGGCCCCCAGCCCACCCACCCCCGTAGCTACGCCACTGTTGCAAGGAGGTACCGCGGACCCTATGGCATGATATTACATGACGTAAGCATTTAATAAGTTATGTTTTTGCTTGCACTCATAGCAAGAGATCATCTCAAAATTCAGAACAAATCTGAGTTGTCTGTGCGTTTTACATTTTGAGTTCTTAACCTCTGAAGTTGGACAGCCAGACCCTTTGTTGGATGAAAGTCTTTCACCCTGTCATGGGATATCATATTCAAGACAAAGTTAGGTGGATACCAAGGATGTAGAGTTTCAAAAAATATAAAATATATAAAATATTTTAAAATTTTTTAAAAATATCCAAAAATTTATGTAAAACTGTGTTGAGTCAAAGGTAACTTGAAATTTTTTATGGGGGAAAATTTTCTAAGGGGATTTGTCTCCTCCCCTCCCCCATGGGTAATTACCCCTCCCTATCATGACACTTTAGTGGGCCACTAAATTAACGAACTCAATAGTTTTGAAATAGCCAAGCAAGCTTTAGTTTGACCGAGGATATTAATACACAGGCCTGGTACTAACAGCCTATACAGTATACACAAGTGTACTAATTAGCTACTGCAACTGATACTTCGCTATGTTGCATAAGCGTAGGAAGCTCTTTGAAAGCGGAGGGGGGAGTGAATGTTAGTGATCAGTGTCCTGGGGAGGGATCCAAGGAAAGGGGGTGTCCCCTCCCCCTTTGGAAATTTTTTGACTATTTTAACAAGCGCCCTAGATCCAAAATGGTGCAATATATATTTGACAAACTTTGAAGTAATTTTATTCTATTCAATGTCATATTTTGGCAGCATATCATCCAAAGCGGGGGAGGGAGGGGGGCGGAACTTGTTTCACCCCCACCAATCAAAGTGCGAAGGCAATCTCCCCCTGCCCTCTTTACTACGCCTATAGATCGAAGCATGAAGCAATACCATAGTTGCCCGCCCGGCGGGACTCATTTTTTTCCCACGAGGTTATGGGCATATTTGATTTTCAAAACTTTTCAAATTTGTTTCAAAATCATGGTTGGAGCTAACTTTAAGGTTAAGGTTACTTGGACAACGGTTATTTGGCCTGTTCTTTCATAATCCGATGTCAGAATTACAACAAAAGGGTCGAAAAGCTGTCATTTTGGAATTAGGGGTGTGGTCTATTTCCAAGAAGCTGACTGGTATATTGGCATGATTTGCCCATAACCTCGTGGGAAAACAAGAGCCCAATGGGCACTGTGGTTCCTTGTTGAATGTAATGAAACTGAGCCAACTACTGAATGAACCAGTATTTCTGTAAATGCACAAAATCTGCTCTGTAGACAATGCACATCTTGTGTTAACACATTCAAGCATGAATAAATTGCTCTGAAGAAATACAGGCACTTCAAGGGATACCAACACAGACAGTATACAGTTACAATTTGTTTTATTCAATTAAGCAATCACAATTCATGCATGCTCAATGGTATCTGATCCAAATGATCAGTAACTTGGTTCTCTTTATAAAACTAACAACCCATAGTAGCAATTAATTAATCAATTCCAATTTCCAGTTTTCTGCAAGCACACATGTCCTAATCTAAGGACAAATGTCTGTCTAGTGAACTTTCACAAGTCCTCTGCTTTGTGGGCAGAGAATCTTCTGTAATATTAAAAAGCGGTATTTGATGCAGGTTTTCATAATGGCAGAATTGTAATACTATAATTTCAACTAAAATTGAGATACTTGGCATCTCTGAAAGATGTCCCACATCTTTGAGTCATTGGGTGAATGTGATCTTAAAGTGCTGAAATGATACAGTTTTGTACTTATATTTGACTTTAGGAATTCTTGGGAGTTTGCTTTTTGGCATCTGGTGATTTCACCTCTGACATCCGACAAAACCCATATGGGTTTTCTGCTGGATTTAATGCAACACCTCAAAGCATAAATCTATTCAAGCTTCCTACACTGAGATATAGAGTTGAAAAGGTTTGCAGAGTTTGACCTCCAGTGACCCCAGATGACCTTTGGTCTCCACCAAAAAAATATTTTCCCCACCATAAGGCATCCACACACTAAGTATGAAATTAATCCAAGCTTCCTACCTTGAGATATTGTGCTAACAACAAGGTTATCAGTTTTTGACCCTTGGTGACCCCAGATGACCTTTGACCCTACCAAAAACTATATGGCACAGCTTCTCACTATGGTGGATCTATATACCAAGTATGAAATCTATCCAAGATTCTTTCCTTGAGATATTGTGTTAACAAGGTTTTCAGTATTTGACTCTCAGTGACCCCAAATGACCTTTGACCTCCACCAAAAATGACAGGATTTATCTTCTTACCATAAGTCATCCAGATACCAAGTATGAAATCTATCCAAGCTTCCTACCTTGAGATAATGTGTTAACAACAAGTTTTCAGTGTTTGACCCCCGGTGACCCCATATGACCTTTGACCTCCACCAAACGCTACAGCATTCATCTTCTTACCATAATGCATCCACATACTAAGTATGAAATTTATCCAAGCTTCCTACCTTGAGATATCGTACAAACGAGGTATTCAGTCTTTGACCCCTGGTGACCCAACATGACCTTTGACCTCCACCAAAAACAATAGGGCACACCTTCTTACTATGACAGATCTATATACCAAGTTTCAGTTTAGTCCAACTTCCCTTGTTGAGATACAGCGTACCGAAGCAAGTGTCACACACACATGCACACACACACGCCAAGCTGACTACATAGGTTCCTTTTGCTAACGCAAGGAACCAAAAATTGCGCACCCGGCGGACGTTTGCTACTTCTGCTTTTGTATTGGCTGCAGTTGTTATTATAAGTGAATAGAAACATATTCCACCTCTGCTACGAAGGTCAGAAGGGTACTACAGTAGCGGCATGGTTGATGCATTAGTAAGAGACGGAAGTTTTTCATAACGTACCCTGCACTGTGCACGGAAAGTGGAATGGAATGTAACATGACAGTCTACTTACATGAAATTATAAAGATCCTCCAAAATCGAATTTCGTTTACGATCCAGACACGGCTGTTACGATATGACCACTCAAGTACAACAAGGGTACAGGTGAAAACTTAATATCAGTCAATTACAGAGGAAGAGTAACGGAACGTTGCTATGAAAGATATTTTGAGTCAGGTGGCATCTAAGTATTTCCTTGTAAGTGCTTTTTCAGTGTAACACTGACACACTGTACTGGATTACTGTGACGTACGCTCTCTTCATGCCAAAAAATCGTCCCACGCATAAAGCACATAATATCTTGCTGGAAAATTCTAAATTTGAACGAACGGGATTTTCCGAAAGTTTGTTTCGGTAAGGACGGTAGCCTGCGGAGCAGACTCTGTAGCAGCCTCCAAAAAGATGGCGCTCTCTCAGAAATCATAATACATCCCTGTACATATTCTATACAGAGTATTGTATTAAACTTCGTCTGTGTACTGTACATTAGGAGTAAGCAAATATTAATTGTACTTGTAGCTGATAAAACTCAACAATAGCCTGCTTACAGCAGGCTATAAGGACGGAAGCCTGTAGGTACCCTTTACAGATCGCTAAGAAAACCAACGATCATGGTTTCCAAAACACGGGCTAAAACTTGTCCTGCATTTATAAGTTAACCTGCGTGCTTTAATAAATAAATATATCAGAATCCTAAGGTTCGCACCAGGTGGGGGGAGGGGGCCATGTCTCTCCGTCGGGGACCTTCAGGGAAATTTTACAAATTCGTCGTGGAACTTTAATGGGCACAAAAAAGTACGTAGCCTAATCCCGGACGGCGACGAGTCACCTGACGAGTTTACTTGTTTTTGCAACCGAAAGCTTCATTAGAATGGTTTAATTCTTTATATACCTCATGGCTTACGGAGAGTTACACTCTAAAAAACGTCTGGTGAAATTTCACCAGTCCGTGTTGATATGCCACCTACACAACCCTGGTTATTTATTTCACCAGAAAATAATGGTCATGTGAACCAAGACACCGGTGAATTTAACCAAATACCTAGTTATTTTTTTTTCTTAGTTTTTAACCAGTTTTTCGTTAAGTCGAGTAAGAATTCCTGGTAAAATGAACCAGGATTGTGTGGGACTGTGGGTGGCATATGGACACGGAATCTGGTGAAAATTTCACCAGATATTTTTTCAGAGTGCACCCTCTGGATCCTACCTGGACGTTGCTCCTGGACCCTACCAGGGCCTTACGGTGGTCACCTGGACCCCACGCCTTTAAGGGAGCGTTTCACGCTCCCTCTGCGCCTCCAGCGTCGCGTGGTAGTCCGCCCCTGTTTGCCCCCTCCCCCACTTTCAGACGTCAAATCCCGCCCTCTATACATTGACAACCAAAGTTTATCAAATTTTCAATAAAACCCAAAATTCCTTCAATATAATCCAAAAATTTGGCTTTTGCCATTTCGGTGACTTTTCCCCTTTTTCGGGGCTTCGGGATGGTCCTCCCCCCTCCCCCTTGAAGAGAATGGTTGCCTGTCGGGTGGAATCCTTGTACCACACATGCAGAATCTATCGATTTTCTGATCAGTCTCGGACAATGACAATTTCTGTCAGACTTGAAGACGGAGAAGTGCACAGTGTGTTACGAACTAGTGATTTTGTAATACGCATAATACACTTTACGTCAGTGCTCCCCTGAGCAGGGAGCTGCCACTCCGAGTGGGAGCTCCCTGCCCTGAGGAAGTCGCATTTCTATAATCTGATACGATGGGATTGTAAATGAATGAATGCATTAGAAATGCATGCATGCATTGTGCCCATTGTACACATTCAGAGGACGACTGGACGACTCACACTGGAAGCAAAGCAAAGTCGGATGGTTAGAAAGGGCGCTTCAGTGCGGCGCGCAACCGTGACCGACTGGAAAACCTATTTTGATTGCAAGCCAAATGCCAAGTGGGAAGAAAGCCGGAGTAGGCCTACCCGGAGAAACACCAACGTACATCGAGCGGGATTTAAACCCACGCACATGTGAAACACATTGGTGCACAGCAGTTGGAATAGACCGGTTAAGCGCTTGCCTCCGGCTACTAGGTGCGCGTGTTCAAGAGCACAGCTTCCTGGTTAGACTTCCAACAATAGATGAGTATTGTCTTCGTTTCACAGCGTGCTGCCGTACTCATTTGTCAAAGCAAGATCGGTTTCTGTAGACTTGACAAAGTCTCTCTTCTTGTTTAATGTTATGCTACATTAAGTCAGAAGATATCCTCCGCGCAATAATACTGACTGACAAATTTAGTCCCTAAATTTTTTTGCAAGGCGCATTGTGTTTCAAGGAAGTGTTCGACGTGTGGTGTGGATGTTGGAGTAAATGAATTCAAGTACTCTTCCACAAAAATGATGGAAATTGAAGGTATGTTAGGTAACACTTTGCGTAGTGTCATTTCGCTATACAAAAAAGGTGTTTTGCGTCAAGGTTCAATGGGAAACCCCTATCTTATGATATTATAAATACCGTTGAAGGTAAAAATATTGACGGACATGATGGTATACAGATGTGAAAATACTAGAGCCGACTCGCAAGCATTGATATGGAGTCGGGGAAGCTTGTGCCTGTTTAGAACCTGTACAAGAGTCCAGATAGGCCACAAATTTAGACCAAATTCGAAGTGCAAGTTAAGAATAGAGGAATGGTTTCGCGATCGTTACCTACGCCTTGTACATCCGTGTATTGATTCCTCATTTATACTCTCGGGGCAGGGCTTCAATTCTGGCAAATGTAGAATTTAGCGACCTTCCACAGAGTGTAGCAACGCAGGCCCGTACCAAGGAGGGAGGTTTGGGGGGAGGGGGTTCGGACGAACGAAGTAACACCACAATTTTAATCAACTGGCAATTTTAATATTTAAAACAACCGAGTACGACAGTTTATAACTTCTCGCCACCTGGTTAAAATTCAAATTCCGAAAAAGCTTTTTGCCCCCCCCCCCCCTCCCGCCGGTAATATTGCCTATTCCGATCTATGCACTATATTTCTGCTGTAATCTAATTGAACACTTATTGATCAAATAGAGGATATAGCTTCGAATACAATAATTCTTTTACATATCTGATTTTTTCATGGTGTTTTGCAGCCAGCTACACGAAAAGGTGAAGAGAGGGTAAGGAAAAACTACATTCATCATTACAACGAATTTTGCCATCCAACCCAACTATACCACCAGTGCAATCCACAGAAGCGAATACGCTATAGTACACACGATGTCTTTATCGTCCGCAAGCCTATTTTTGCCCACGCGGACAGTTGGGCCCAGTTACAATTTCTTGCCCTAACCCTAATCAGAGCTTCATCTCTCAATTTGCTCGTTACATGGTCTTTATGAAGCTACAAGAAAGATAAAAATTACCATTACCTTAACATATATGGATAAATGAAAAATATTTTGACCTCACTAAAAAACCGTGTCTAGCTACAGGTCTGGAGAAGCACGCCAAAATTGTTACGGAAGGATGGTAACTAGTAACTACCTTCCCTCTTTGTGTGCATAAAGAATCAACTGGGCAGCTGGTCCTTATCGGGGATACCACGCATTACAGCTATTATATCAGCTAGGTCTGGCAGACTCCTCTCGAGTCAGTTACCGTACCGTGTAGAGTACAAGTATGGAAATAAGGATGGGATCAACAACTTTTACAGAAAATCCTCTAGTTGGCTTTGTATGTCCTGGTGAAATGGCTAGGGCCGTTGTAATACCCACCTATGTGATCATTTTAGCTCCTGTAACATGTCTTGGTATTTATTCAGTTTTTTCAAGTTCAAAATATGCTTTAAGGGCCCCTGGGCTAAGGCACAATGATCTTTCTAGAGTAACAGGTTTAAGGGCAGGGGAGGTCTAAAGTGATATGAAGATGCCATAGTACGCAGACCTAAGAATGCACCATCATATTCTTCCGCAGTCGCAAAAAAGTCTCGGGCGTGAGTCACCTCAGTATCTGAAAATGCCATTGAATGTGCTCTAAAATACCACAAAATCTCCCACACTCCCTGGTTTGGGAATCTACGAGCCCTGGTACTTACCTCCCATTTATTGCGAAAAAGTGCGGGATTACAGGTGTAAATAGGAGACTAGGAGGTAATGAGGGGCGATGTAAATATAATATTTAACTATTGTTGGTTACTTTCGTTATAAAAACAACCGTCCCAACTGCCGCTCAATTTCATGAAGCAGGGGCATTGCGGAGGGTGCAGTTGGGGAGTTTCAGTACGATCACTACGATCACCCCCTGACGTATTACAGTGAGGATGCCCCCCCCCCTCAATCGACTCCTGATGCCTATTTCAGCATTTGACCGTGCTTTTTCTATTTGCTACTACTGATATTGTAAGTTCAGTCAAGAATATTCAATCGTGGCTTTTTAGGTTTACTAGTAGTTACCAAACTGCTCAAACGTCATGCAATATCAACACTTTATATTTATGGGGATTGTCTTTTCCGACGACCTAGGAGGGATTTTAGGCCAAATATTCTCTAAAGGCCACCCGCCAATTAGCTATATTGGCTCTTCGCTTAGATCAGTACTTTCATTTTGATCTTTGGGGGAATTGCAATACCTTAGGAAGACGTAATTATAAATGAAAAGTTCGGGTCTTTTCGCATCTTGGTCATTTTGACGTTACTACGATCATCATTACTGGGAAATTTGTTTCAAAATCGCAGCATAGCTAGGCCTAGTCACCTGACACTGCATAATGATTAACAAAACTAAGAAATGCTTTTTGAATGGGTGGGTGGAGTTGCTTGGTGGTTGAGTGTACTGCCTTGCATAGGCCTATTAGAGGTCCGCCCCGGATCAGACCCCGGTAGAACCACTTGGAAATTTTCTAGGGACATAAATTTACTTGTTCAGCATATAGCTGTTCACAATGATGCTAAGAGGGTTTAAATTGGTGAATTTTAGCTGGGTATCTGATTGTCCGTTTCAGGAAGTTGTCCGATTCCGGTCGGAGTTGTGAGCTAATTGCTCCCAGTTCAGTTGTCAAGCACTGAATATATAGTGCAGAGCAAGGAACATCCATCCTTCCCAGCCTCTGGGAAAGTGGCTCAAGACTGGGGAAACTCCCACGTCCGTCGGATGGGGACGTTAAATGGCGGTCCCGGGAGCAGGATTGGGAGCGATTAGTATACATGCCTGCCTCGTTAACCTCTGGGCACTAGTCGACAAGAGAAGGCGAATCTCGCCGGCGCTCATCCACGCTCACCATCTGGTATACGGTCCTCGATGAGCCAATTGGCTTCTTGACTCCCAAACTTGTGGCTTAAAGGGGAAATGGTCTCATTTCAGACCGTTCGAATTCTCCCAACTAAGCTAGTTCTAGCCCCGCCCATAACTGTCTTTAGCTTCTCCTTGTGCAGACACAAACATAGCTCATTGCCTAGGCTCACATCCTGGTGAATATGCAAGGCCCTAATATGTAATTAAAACACTCTCTGTGCATGCTGTGTAATATGAGCCGCTCTGCATCTTTTGAATTTTTCAACTCTGATGCCAATCAAAGAGTCGTCACCAACTGAGACTTTTGCTTACCCCTTTGTAAAAGTCATACTTGGGGTGATGCAAGTCTGTCTTTAAATACATTTTCTTGATTTGCAGATGCCAAGTAATGCCGCTTTACAGTTTAAAATTCAGAATATTCCTGGGAAGGCGCGGATCTAAAGGTTGCCTTTGCAGCCTTTCCTGGTCCTCATCCAAATTTCCCACAAGGCTGCACTACCGAGCCTTGTGTATATTTACAATGATGGTGCCTGGAAATCGTACTTAACAGTATAATGGTGGTTAATTTCTAAATTTGTCATGGAGAAGGCGCTTTGTTTCACCCATTCAGAGCCGTTTATATACGGCTCTGGCCCATTTTGAAGGAGCATGAGGTTACTGTTAACTTGCCCATCCTGAAACTGTTGAGTGGTCACACTGCATTATACCAGGGAAGTGTCACTGGCAGGTGTAACACCTCCCTGATTATACTATGCTATACAAAACGTTTCAATGCTTAGAAGACATCAATTTACTATCTTGAAACATAATGATTTGCTCGTAGATGAAACTTTCTTATGAGTCTTTCCCAGAACAACTCAGTTGTAAGCAGTGTGTTACGACAACCCTACATGATGCAGGATTAGGCGCGTAACAGCTAGGACATTAAACAAGTTGTGAAGCCATTTATTCCTCACAGACAACAACGCATATTCCTATAGCAAAGTAGTAGAATAATTCATTTTGATGTCTCAATACATGCAACAACATTTCACCTTACGTTCTTCTCAAAATCAGTTGGGTGCACTATGTGTCTGAGCAGTTCTTCAGCACACCGTTTTAAAATATGCACGTTGTATTAGTATGTAGTTCGGTGGGCATGCACATTTCATGTACCCGGCAGTCCAAATACCGTTGCGACTTACCAACTTATGTAATTCTCGTTTATATATTTACAATATTAAGGCTGCAGGTGCGATTTGAAAACTAGCTTCCGCTTGTAAAATGTTCCTGAAATGTGGGTCTTACAAATGAAATGGACTAGTAGGCCTAAGCGGTAAAAATTCATTAAGGATTTACCTGTAAAGCCCCCTTTTATCACAAATTTGGCAAAATTCACCTTTTTTTAATTCTCGGGATAAAAAAAAATTAGTTTATAGGGAAAGAAGTCGCAGTGCAACTGATCTAGGAGATGATGCTATATAATTGAACAAAATGGTTAAAAATGCAGATTCATGATTCGACGTAACTACTGCGAGGCTGGGGGGCTACAGCCACCACTCATCTTTCGGGAACAATGCTGATTTATTATTCTGGGGAGCAAACGTGTGACATTTTTCGGGCAAAAGCAGGGGGCGATCTTTGTTCGAATATAGGGGTACATACGGTATGCCATCAGCCACTTAGCAGCCACAATTTTGTCAGTAGGATTCCAGGTTCAAATGCTGCAAGTAAGTTGCAGCGCCCGATTGTGTGTATTTTACACATGAATTGGAAGTTGCCGATGACCTGGCCGACAACGCTCCTGCGATGTTGAACTCAGTGTTTCCACTCTCCCTGAAATTACCCGGAAATTCGGGAATCTGGACTCTCATCAGGAAGGGGCCGGGGCTTATTTCGGGGAAATTCAGGAAATCTGGAAATGCCGTATGGCGTATGGAAATGACGTATAGCTTGATAGGGTAAAATCCTAGATCAGCCATTATAGGAGCATAAAAGAAGCATTTTGTTAAATATCAGGAAATACCCAGCAGATTTCAGGTATTTTTAACTCCATTTCAGGAAAAATGAATTTAGAGTGTGGAAGTACTGGCTCAAATAACTTACGACTAAATTGTGGGGACTTTGAACACAAAACGATGCACGGCATCGCAAACACTTTGGAGACTAAAGCAGGAACAAAGCGGGGTTTAACTCTTTGACAAGGTGTTCAGTGAAAAGAATTTGGTGAATTGAACTTGGCGATGACAGGATGGAAACATTTGAAGAATTCTTTTTTAAAAATCCAGATGTGCCGGCGAAGCTGAAAATAACAGCGGTTGCTTTCTTTGCACTAGCTTTTGTACTGACAGGTGCATCTATCCTAACAAGCCTAGCGTTAACGTTTGTGTATTTGATTTTACATTGTGGTATTTTATACGTGATTCGACACAAAACGGTCACTAATTGTTCAGAACCAGATCAGTTTATGGATGTTGATACAGATGAAGAAGATTTAGATGATTATGATTTAATTGTGCCACAGGGAGGTTTTGAGAAAAAGTTCCTCAAGCCCAGAAGACACTTTGCAGACTCAACACCCACCAGTGTCATAAACCTCAGGCCTAAATGGAGGGATGCATTTGCTGTAAAACCATCTCCTGATGAGCGTTATAAAATTGGAAAAGCAATGTATAATAGTAAATTTTTTCCCATAAAAAAACATCAGGAACTTGTGATGTCAGGAATGGAACCTTCAAAAGCAATTGGAATGAATCAGTCAAGGCATGGTAACAGACTTGCTGGATTTCCTCTGTCACCAGAACCTCAACATGTTTTAGGCATAGATCGTTGGAAGCTCTCCCGACAGCCACTGAGACCGACAGCAAGGAATGTTCCTTTAGGAGATGGGTTTGGAAAATATGCAAAACCCAGTTTTCAGACAACCAATGTAAAGTTGAATGTACCTCAGACCTCATCCCCTTTCCATGAGCAGTCACCAGTTGGCCTCTGGGATTCCATGAGCCTGTCAGCCATTGCTGGAAGCCCTAGTGGATATATATCACCAATAACTTCACCATCAAAAGAAAATGATACATTGTATGTCTGATTGAAGCTGTGGTAGTGTTTTAATGTATTGTATTCTATAGCCTAATGCAGTCTAGGCCTAAAGTTCATTATGTAAAAAGTTTTTTCCTAGCTAATTCTATTCAGTTTGAACAGGTTTTAGACTGGCTAAGAGATGGTGTATAACTACAGGCCAGATTTTGCAAAAGTTTAATATGGCAGTCACCCACAGCTCTGAATGTTACTTACCCACTTGATACAAAGAATTATGAAGAGGTGGACATAGCAGACAACAGACCTGTGTCCACTGTGGTTCCTTAAGTATCCTAAGTTAATATAGAACATAGAAGTACAGTACCTGTAGATCAAGGTAGTTGTGAGAAATTTGCTGCAACCACATCAAAACAATTTGTTGGCATTTAAAGTACAATATCATTTTTAAAGGCCACAAACAGTAAACATTCACTGAATTTTAGCCAGGCCCCTAAATTTACTTCTAGCCCTTACTTATCATAAGACAAAGCTACAGTACAAACCAGTACTGAGTGTAACTATGTACCATGTCTAAGTTGCTTGAGGCAATATCCACAACAAATTGTAGAGCAAAATGTGTGTAAGCAAAATTTGGGAACACAACTCACTGCACAAGTCATTATTGACCAACCAGAGCAAAGCTCTGTTTGAATTAATGTTGATCAAAGTGCAGCCACGAATTGTATTTAGAGATATAATCATATTCCTTAATATATGTACATTAAGGGAAGGGTTTAAGCAAAAAATTGATTTTCACATGTGAAAGAGGAATTAAATGTACACAAATTTGGTGAAACTCCCATTCAAATTGCACATGTAGTACTCAAGATATCACAAATGAAGTTACTACATTTGTGACCTAAAGTGAGCTTGAGGCAAACAGGGGTAATTTTTTTGTCTTGTTTTGTTTTTTGTTCATATTCAATGTTTAACTGTTTAAATGCACCTTGTTTGCAGGAATAGATCATCACAACATATTTTTGTGGACAGCTCTTCTCCAGAAAAGGGGCTTGGTTTGAGTCACAGACACCACCCTTTACATACTACTGGCCACCCTGTTGATTCCAAGAGGCATATACTACCAGTGAAATCCTCCTCCAGTCACTGGCAGAGACTGAATCAGAAGGAACAGACAGCACTCCCTATTGCGGGCAGGCCAAGGTTGCAGAGCCCTGTCACTGTTAGAATTGCTCATCCACAAAATCATACTTCATCTGAAAAAAGGTAGACATATCATATACAGACAGAAATTTTATTTATACACATGACGTAGATGTAATTAAAAAAAAGGTATGGCACTGAATATTATCTCACAGTAACTACCTCCCCTGTACCTGGCTCTTTGCCTACAGTACTTTCCCCACACTTGAAGATTTTCCCCTGAACATATTGCACTTTTCAAGAAATTATGGTGTGCTAACATTTTTCATATTGAGAATAATATCCATTAGTAAGTATAGTGATTACCTGAAACTAAAGTGTGGGATTTGTTTGTTTATGAACATTTAGCTTTCATGTTGTTTTATAACAATTTTGTGGTGTAAAAGATGAAGTCTGTGAATAGTACATGTATTATGCCACCTACTTTTTTTAAGTTATAATACCATTACTCAGCATACAGTATTTCTTCCTACAATGCTTGTTAGACATCAGAGAAGGCCCATAATAAACCAGGATCCTGGAGATTCCCTCCGAAAAGATGTGATTCTCTCAGCTCTGAGAGAAAAGAGGAAACGGGGAAAGGTAGGACAGGAGGAGGGCAGAGATGAAGAGAATTCCAGCTCCTTTCAAGAGGAGTTTTATGAGGGAGCTGCTCGTCTTAAGAAGAGGTAAATTTGAAATGCTCATTTAAAACAGTAACCTTTGGCAACTGGAGAATTATCCATACAGTCATTAACTGACTTTTTTTCTTCAGACATAACTTTCCTTCCTAAAGTTACTCACTTTTTTCTTCTTTTATTGGGATCTGTAGCAGTCTAGAGTTGTCAGATGATGTTGATTGAGATGTGTTTAATACATTGTCCATGTAGAAGGTATCAATGAAGGCTTTTGTAACAAGAAATCTTGGCTGTGTGGACTTTATTCAGTGTTAAAGGTTGTTAGATCTAGTGAATTTAGCCCACTTCTGGACTTGTTCAGTTCAGAGCTTTGTGTTTGAAGGATCTGACTGAATTTCCCCACTTGCAATACTACAGATCAGCTAGTACACTACTCCAGACTGCGCCTGCTGAATTTAATGCAACTGAAGCCTTAACATTTTTGCATTACTGAAAAGGGAACATCTTGAGTGTACAGTAGTAAAGGGACTCAACCCCCCCCCCTTTTTTTTTTTATTTTGCTCAGCTGTTCCATTGAGCTATTGCTATCGTGCACAGCTGGAAAATATCTGTCACTTTTGGGCACTGTGTTAAAATGGCAGGCATTTGTGAATTCTTCCCTGGTTTGGTTCAAATGTTGTCAATGTGTTGTGGGGGTAGAAGTTTCAGTAATGCATATTAAAATCATATATCATAATATATCACATATATTGTATTTTGTAAATTTCTTAGACATACTGTATGTAGGGAAAGGTCATTTTCCAAAGTCACGAGAGGTCAAATTAAGATCAACTTTTAACAAAATATCTCAAGAAGGAGAACTGTGAGGGATCTCATCCTTGCAGGAAGATGCTCAACATTAAGTTTGAGTACCCTGCAGTATTTTGTGATGGTCAGAAATTATTTGGGTTCACCAGCAGTCAAACTGGGAAAATCCTGTGAGCATAATATATATTTCAAGGATACTACCAGGGCTCAAAATAACTAGCAGCACCGACAGCCATTGGGCTGTTGGGCCCTTGCTTGATGGCCGTGGTGCCCCCCCCACCCCCACCCCCCACCCTTCTAGTGAATGTCCTATGAAATAACATAGACCGACAGCCAGTTTGCTTATTTTTGGCTGTGCCCTTTTTAAAGCTTATTTTGAGCCCTGCACTACTGTACATTTCAGGTTTCTTCATACTGCCCTGGTCCAGAACCACCTTGCATTGCCCTGCACCATTCAGCACCTTGCAGAATGAAATAATTTGACTGCACTATTTTCTTTTTGCAAGGATTCATAGAATAGATGTTCTGGTTTTTAGCATGTAAAAAGAAATCAACTTTGTGTTGGTGTTACTAGAACAGTTGGTTTCATAATAAATGTAAATCTTAAAACCTAATTTTCCAATAGGGATGTAGGTTTACAAGCTACGTAAAAACACTGAAATTCATAATAAGAATGGAGTGTTTAAAGATTAAAAATGTTGCTTTTCATTTTGATAAAGTGTTTTTTACTTCAAGTAATGAATGTTGGTTGAATAAAAGTATGTTTGTGTGTAAAGAAAAACAAATGTTGCAAAAATGGATGTAAAGTAAGACATAGGGAAACTGGGGGTTGGAGAGCTGGATCCTGGTGCAAAAAAAAGGGGAAAAAAAAAAACTTCTAGAGCTGAAACTGAGAAACTAGGAAGGAAAGGTAGAAGGGGTTCAGTTAACTCCCAAGTAAGACAGTCTGTGTACCCAAATTCTCCTATGCCAGCTTGATCCCTTTCAGCACTACAGGCGGATGTATCCACCATGCAAGTTTCTCTCCACACTACAGGCGGTTATATCTTGTCTTGGTCAACCTAATATTACTATGCACCCTCCCATGACACTGATCTGAAACCATAATATTCTAATGACAGACTTGCCCCCTGTGGGCTGGGGGTTGTAGAATATGCCCACAGTATTCCCCACCTGTCGTAAGAGGCGAATAAAGGGGAGGACTTGCACTGTACTTGAACTCTATTTGAAATCGAACTTGAACCGTATTTATCTAGGTGACACTATATAACACATTCGTGTTGGTGTGTTGTTAAATCTCATCTAACTAACTAACATCTAATAGAAGACTCAATTCCACAAATTTTGATGCCAAACATGCCAAGTACAGTAGTTGTGTTAAAAATTTTGGAAAGAATTTCGATTGAAACCTTTGTAGCTGTTTGAACATTCCAAGTACAGTTGCCTATCATGTACATAAAGGCAACTCTTCTTGGTGACAGAGACATATTTTAGAAAGAATTTGTAGGGGAATAATCAGCTTTCAGTTTGGACAAGTATAAATTTAATATGGGTCAGTGTAAGGCCTGATGGAAAGTGATGCAGGTTGTAGCCTAGTCCCAGTGAAGTAAGCTAGGCTACTTACTAAGTACTGTTACTGCATGGCCTAGTACTGCTAGTGTTAGAAACATAAGTAGGGGTTAGGGAAGTTATGATAATAGATGAAATGGATTAGATAGTTTATGAAAATATCTCAAACAAAGATGTTTAAGTTATACAACACATAACAGAGAATTCAGTAGGCTTCACTTCTTCTGAAAGAGGCTAATCAAACTTGTATCAGAAAAAAGTTACCAAGGAAAGAATAAACATGAAATATATGGGAAAATTAAATTACCAAAATTTGCATAAATTGGCAAAATTCTTTAATGGTATTATGTTCTTTGTGTATTACAGTGAATGTTTCAAATTAGATCTGATTTGTAAGAACATGTCAAGCTCTTTAACTTGTATGGGTCATCCCTTCTTCATAAAACAAATTTTTGTCATAGTAATTTGACATCCGAAAGTAGGCTTCTGAAATGAGGAAGACTTTGAAAATTAATTCAGGCATAGCAAAAGGTGCACGGTGAATTAATTCAGTGCTTAAAGGGGTCAAAAGGCACAAAATAATTCATGGTAACTACACTACTGTACTGCAGCTTCTATGAAGTTGTGCCACAGTCAGAATTGTATGAATTGTCAACATAATAATACAAAAAAATGAGTGCAATTTTATTCAGAAAATCCCATGAAAGGAAACACTGTATCAGCTTAGCTGAGCTTCAGCAGTGTCATGCTTGTTGTGGTGAAACTTTAACTGAGTTTTAGTTTAAAATTTGAACAGTGTGTCTTTTGTGGTTATCTCCAGCTTTTTTTTCATACATCAGTTAAAATATATCTAATCTTTAATGCAAAGATATGGGTTACATCATCTCTTTGACACACACAGTGACCAACGTCCTTTGCACTTTTTCCTCAGGCGTTTAGATAACTATGAGGAAACAAGAAAAAGAGTCCTGCAGCCCAAACCAAGGAGAGGTACTGGTAACATGTACATTCCAGCAGAAGCCCCTTCAGAGACAGATGCTGGAGATGAAATGGAGGTTACTGATAATTCTTTTGAGGGCAGATCTGGCAGATTGTCCTTTCACCGGAATGCCATTGTGAGTTCCCTAAGTTCCAGTAAGATATGGAAGGTAAGAAAAGGTTGTAGCATCTTTCTAGTACATGTGACTTTTGATCTTTTGTAAGTAGAAAAGGATTGTCATATTTAAAATAAACATAAGTTAAATCCAGATAGAAAATTACATTCTAGTGCCAGTGAAACACAATGTGAAGTACAATGTTATACAGGCAATAAAGCAAACAGTTAAGATATAAAACACAGAATCTCAGATGAAACAGTAAAGAGAACAAACAAACTTGAAACCGGGGCAATATGTAAAAGAAAGTGATAAACATGGAAAGGGATACAAGACTATGCTTGAAAACAACCAATAAAGAGGACTTTTCTTGACATGTCCAAATTGTGAAAAGATATGGCAGAGCCTACAGATTGTGGTAGGGACTTGTGTATGAAGCCAGAGGTGATAATCTGCCATTACATACTGTAATAGAACTAGATGAAATGTCAAACTAAGAGTGGCTAATATCTTCCCATAATAATAAAAGCTTTTCCTCTGCTGTACTCTCTGAATCAACTAATGACTGACTTCGAATGGTGTTACTAGCTCTCTTACTACTGTATAACATTTCAACTTGCTTCTATGATTGTTACTTCCTCAGCATTGTAAGGAAGAAGTGGAAACATTACTGATAACAGAACTATAAAGTAATATAGCAATATGTGGATGGAAATTGAAAGGATTAAGTTTTGACGAGGTAGAAAAACCTAGTTACCTCATACTTCTAGAATTGCATCCTTCAGACTTTCACATGTCTTTTCATGAAATTGCCGGAAAAAAATGACCCAAAGTTCTCTGAGAAACTTCAAAGTCTAAGTAGTAATACACAAAGTGGTTCAAAGCATCTTTTTTTGAAGTGCAAGCACAGTATAGGTAATCCTGTACACCATACAGTAAACTTACATGAGCTAAGCGGAGGTTGAGGGAGGTCATGGTTTAAGTCACCATGTGCATAAGTTTACATTACACAGTATTAAATAATGAAAACTTGGAAAATAAATGGAAAGTAACATCTTTGGTTACATTGAACTGAACATTAACACAACCTATATCATCAACAAATAATATTTTTGCTTTCTTTTATTCACAGCATACAACTTGAAGTTTCTAGTAGTTCTAGTTTCTCATAAAAAATATATTTTCTCTCTTCTTTCTTTAGTAGTAACACTTTTCAAGAAAATAACACAAATTTTTTACCCTTTTTGCAAAGCAAAACTAACCAAAAATAATTCTTCTAGTAAAATAATTGGAAGTAACTTATGGTTTTCAACCGGTCCAACTGGGGCAGGCACTCTCTCTGCCTACTGTTTTGGGTCGAGCCCTACAAAAGCATTTCCCCAAACTTAAACTATAACGAAATGGGCAAAGCCCTACAAACATAAGGGAATAAACTGCATAGCCATTGCTACAACAGCCTGACTAAAACATCTAGGCTAACAGCCAGGGAGTTGCTGTCCAGACAACAACTCTCCTTTACCAAACTAAAACAGCAACTTGTCGGCTCAGCACCCTTCCTTAGTCCTTAGTCTTAATCGAGTGCCTTGACCGTACCCTTTCCTATCCAAACTAAGCATTCCCTAAACAATACAGAGGTATGTGAGTGATTGCTATACAAAGCTTTAAGAAATGGAGATTACGTAACTGCAGCTATGCTGTTCCATGGATTCAAAATAACGAGAGATTATGGCTGAGCTCAAGCTTACGATGATGACATTTGCAAAATCTGAAATACTTGTGACACCACAATCAATCAATAGGTGTGACTTCTTTGCATATCAGAGCCGCATTTGTGGTGCATTGAGAAAAGAACAAGGAATTGATATGTTTAGAGTAGGGCAACACTCACGCCAGTGCTCGAGAAGTTGTCAGTGACGAGTTGGAAGCAGAAAATGACGAGTTGAAAAAATCTTATGAAAAAAAAATAAAAAAGTTAATGTGTTGTGTCCTTTTTTTTTTTGTAACAAGAAAATACAGCCTTAGTTTGAGCAGTTGTTACAGTCCATATGGCCAGAAAAGATCAATTACCTCAGTCCAAAAATCCCTTTCAAGAAAACAATTCAGAATTTGGAGGTTTGCTCATTGTGTAATTTCGAGAATAACTATTTCAAACTAGTGGCATATTCAAAGCAGGGAACTGCCTTAACAGTAGCATGTATGTAACACTACCAAATGCTGTATATGTTGTATTATTATGGAGACAGCCTAGTGTTAGGCCTAACATACTGTTTGGGTATATTTTGGAATATTTCAATTTTCACTAAGGTCCATTGCCTGCGGACTTAGGAGTTGTTACTGTGAGTTATTTTTAGCTTGTTTTTAATGTATGTATAGGGCATTAATTTGCTCCAGAATCACTTCTTTTGGATTAAAATATGCCAAATTTTCCCTTAAACCCCTGACCAGGGGCTTTGCCCTTGGGAACCCCATTGGGGTCAGACCCCCGTGACGACTTTGCGCATCTCGCTGGCACGAGCGCTGGAGTAGGGAGTTGATATTGTTGGATATTCCTCAGGTTGCAGTAAGCTAAATTACGCCATCGAGGTCAGACAGTCATCTGATACTTGTCTCTTTGTTGGGGTTTCTGTTAGACTTAATATGGTGGATTAGGGAACTACAGACAGGACTTATCGTCTGCTACATGTTTTTTTCTCGGCGACTCGGCCATAACATTGCAAGTCTATAGGGAAATAAAAAAAACCAGTGCATCTTTTGACACCCATTGATGCCCATGAGGGTAGATGAGGTTTTAGGTTAAGTATAGCATGAATCTATGTGTGGTTACTCCAGGAAACTTTCCATATCAACAAAAATTAGACATTTGCCTCTTTCTAATACATGTGCATTGTGAAGATAGGGGAAAACTGAATTGATTTGTCTAAGTGGTTGCTTTGACCTTTCTAGCACCTTCCCCTTTAAATTGTTCTCATCGTAAGCCTAATCATCAGATTGTCACTCTGCCTAGGCCACTTGTGAAATGGTTACTAGTTGGAAAGATGTTGGTAGATTATTGGTCTTATCTTGAACTCACCAAATGGGAGAAACAGGGCCAGAAAAAATGTTTAGTGTACCAGCAAGCTAAACAAATTTCCCACCACTTTTACATGTTTTCTTGTACAAAACTAGCCAGATTTTTTTGGATTTTTTTCCACCCATAGGGAGAAAAAATCTCTGTAAGCTGAGTAAATAACTTACCTTTGACAATCTTGTCATAATTTAGTGGATCTCAAAATTAATGTTTTTGTTCGGTATCTTCCAAAAGTATCACCTCCCTGATTACAGATAGGAGCATAACAGCCTTTTGCACAATAGAAGGGGGGGGGGGCAGTGTTCGCGCTAAGGTGCGGGATTGCGTGAATCCCGCTTTTATCTTTCGAATTCCGCACAAAAATAAATCTTATGCGGGAAAATCCCGCACACTTTTCTGCAGCTGAGATCGTAACTACAATTATAATACACACACTAAATTACAATAGTATCTTTACCAAGTGGTAACCCCCTCCTTGATTTTGAAAATCCCTCCCAAAAAAATTTCTAGAGAGGGAATTCCCTCCCAGGTTCAATTCCTTAGTGCGAACACTGGGGGGGGGGGAGAGGTTGGGGAGGGGGAAGTGCGACTTGACTCCTCGCAGGTAGTCCTGGTAGAGCATATCTGCATTTCAGCTTTCACATAAAACACCATTATAAAGAGGAGTTTGATCAATGGATGATAGTTGAAATTCATTTCATTAATGTTAAGTAGATCATCTTTGCTGCTCTGTGAAGGAAAGCTGTAACTATCACTGACAGGCTTGGAGAGTTAAACATATTCTGGCAGAAGTCAAACAGAGCTGCTATGCAGGATAGTTGAAAAGTGGTTGGCTGAGGTCACCATGAAAGAGAAACATTCTTAATGCTTAATTTTTTCTTTGTAAATTTAACAAAGTTTACACAGTAGTTCAGTTTTCGTATTCAACCCCAACCCCTTAAAAAAGGGGAAAATATTGCATTTGTGGGGTAGAAAATTTTCATACCTTAAAAATTGTAATTTTGTAGATACATAACAGGGAACAATTTAGTGGTCAAAATTTGCATAGCAATTTGTAGGTTTCTGAGCTTCTCTATCACAAACTCATTAAAAACCCTTATGTTGTATGTACAAAATCTGGTACACAATTTTGCATTTGTGTAGCAATTTGTCCATCTTGTGTAGCAAATTATACCACATAAATTATTTCCTGTAGAATGATAGGCAATTCAAAATAGAGTGACTGGGTAACTTTCTCTTCAAGAAGTAAGGTTTTTACAGAAAGAAATTCACTGCTTTATAGCTCATGAATAATTTATTCAATCAAACTTTAAAATTTTTAAAATGAGGCAACTTCATAACTTTTAAAATGTGTAATATCTTAAGAAAGAAAAATGATCAGCAGATTCTATTGGAGAGACTCGATGATAAAATCACATAATAAAACTGATAAAAACTATTCCCTCTCTGAACCATGTCGATGCTTTTCAAATGAAATATTTCCCTATAACAGATTTGCCAATCTACCAAATGTCTACATGAGACATCTCCTTGTGAATTCTTGATTTCACTGTCTTCATGGACGTTTGGGGGTTTGCTGATCAGATACTTGATGAAGATTGCTTTTTTAAATCTTTGAAAATATTGTAGTGAGGAAGGATGAGGACTGTTTCTTTGAAGGACATATGCAGTTGTCTCTTGTCTAAGTAATGAGATTGGCTTTCTAAACCCTTTTGAAATATTTTTGTGTTCATTAATTTGTAAAGAATAAAGTTGCAAGGGTTTATTGCTAGTGTATGGATGAACTGTCTTGGCATTCAAGGGAGACTTTTATTTTACAGAGTGATTTTAACAGATTTTTAGGGTTGTTTGTTGGCAGGGTCTTTTCCAGGGAGGAGGGAGTTAGATCACCCAAGGGAGGGGGACACCTCTCCTTTGAAAAAATTTGTTAATGCAAGGGTGGCTTACCTCCAAAATGGTGCTATTTTTAGCAAAACTTCTAACTCTTAAAAAGTTAATAATTAGACAATCCAAAAGCCTTTTATTTAGAAGATTTAAAGAGGGGGCTGTAGAATCCCATCATGAGGGGTTAGCCAACCAGAGTGGCCTATGGAATGTCATTTAAATCCTTTATGGATTTGAAAATTGGAGGACCCTTTCTACCATACTGAGCCTCATTACTAATGCTAGATCCTTCTGCACCTAGAATTCTACCCTATGTTAGGCTGCAGTACAATGCTAGTTACATTCCCATGTTTACCTACTATTGGGCTATTGTTCTTTTTATTTAAAGGACAATCATCGCAAAAGAAGTCTTTATTCTGATGAGCAAGAAAAGTTGCCAAAACTTCCACCGAAAAAAGTGACTCGTGGTACGGATGTTTCTGACCTTGAACCGAAGGAATCAAAAGAAAGAGAGGAAAGTACTGAAGTTGATTCTTCTAAGAAAGGAGACAGTAACAAAGACAAGGAAGACACATCTGAAGGAAAGGAACATGAGAAGACAGTTTTATCGCCAAGACTTCGTAAGAGGGGAGTCTTCACAGCTTTGCATAGAGGGAAACAAACTGTAAGTTACCTTTGTAATTGTATGTGCAAGTTAATGTGAGCTCAGTTTATTTGAACTTAGTTCAAAGGGGAAGTACAGTTGTTTAGGTTAAAGGTTTGTACTTCATATTGCAACAAGTATTTATAAAAGTAGTGTTGGTATCTGTGTGTATATTGCATTAAACCTAAAATGCTTGGTGGTGTTAAAAAATGAAAGGTCCTTTTTAGGGGTATTGTCTTAAAAATGAAAGGTACTTTTTAGGGGTATGGTGACATGCAACAGGAAAATTGTCCTCACTCAGTAGTTAAAGATATGATGAGCTGATGAAATACTCATTGCTATCATGTTTATATCTTGTGCCATTGTTAAGACATATCTGTTCAAAGTTTATTGATTACAGAAGTAACTCGTAACCTGTACAAAAATAATGTGGAGTTTTCTATAGTCTTAGTAGTTTTTTGTTAACCCTTTTATAAATTATCCCTTAACATGATGTAAGTGTAAAGGAGAAATTAGTCTGTAGAATAATCAGTATTTGATGGATTTTGATGTAAATTGTGGCTATTTTGTGGTATGCTAAGGCTTTTTACATCAAATATCCAATTATTCCAATTTCATGTTGTCAGCCCTTAAAGGTTGTGTGACATGAAAATAACATAGTTGTAAAAAGATAGTAAGCATTAATATCCAGAAAATAGCTGCAGTTCCCATTAAATGCCATCAGATATTGATCATTGTACAGGGTCAATTCTATTTCACACTTGAATCATGAATAAACATGAGCTAAATATGCAAATATGTGACATCAAAAGATGTTCATACCATATATGGCTCATGTTAGCCTTTATTTTTTCAACCTTAATTTCAAGGACACTGGTAGCATTGTTATGCCCTGAGGGGTTTATTATGAAAGTTAAAATTCTTTCCTTAGGAAACATTGATATCACTCAACAAACTGTAATCTATCTGATCAGTAATTAAGAGATAATTTGTATAGGTTAACAAAAGAAATTTTAACACTGTGCAACACTCCACATTATTTTTGCATAGGCAATGAGTTTCTTCAGAAACCATTGAACTTTGAAGACGTATATTTTGGGAACGGTGAAAGATATTGAAATAATTCCAACGGATCTTTCATTAGAGGACTTAATTCTTTAACTGACAAGTGAAAAGCTCTGTATGGTGGCATGTCACATGACCTTTAAATATAAAGATAATATTGTTAATATGTTCCATCTTTACTCATTGGTGGGTTTTTTTCCCCTGTTTTAACAGAAACCTCCCTCACCAGAACAAATCACTGCAGCTGATCTTCATGAAGACAGACAGAGGGCACAACAGAGAATCCAGCAAATGAGAATGCTTTTGAGAGATGAAGAAACCACCCATAAAGAAAGCCCCAAGGAGGCAGATAGACCTCTCTTACCAGTTGCAAAGTCCCCCCAGACAGCTGTTAACACTCTTGCTTCTGCCTTGCCTGTTGCACCTGTGTCTTCATTTACAGGGGTTGATTCAGGGACCAAGCCACTTGGTCAGATGAAGGACACTAATGCTTCGACAAAGCCACTAACTTTGGGTGGGAGTTTGTTTGATAAATCTGGCAAAGACAATCCAGTTAGTGGTAATTTGATAGGTCATACCAAAAAGGAAACACCCAAATCCAGTTCAGGCGGTGCATCTGTCAGCTTTGGTCTATCGAGAACGGCCCCAACAAATACCCTGTCTGTTGCTGTTTCAAGTCCTCCAGCTTCTTCAAAGCCCTCTTCTTTGCTGCAAGCTTTGTCAAGTATGCAAAAATCTGTTGAAGCAGACTCTAAAAGAGGTTTGTCTCTCCCATCAGGAGGAAGTCTTGGATTGATAGGTCAACCTTCTGTTCAAGGAAACCCTTCTACCAGTCTTACAGCATCCTCAACCCCATCTACCAGTACCCTCCCATCATTAGTCATCAGTACTAACAGTGCTACTCTGACCACCACCACAGCAGCCCCTACCTTCAACTTTGGTAGTGGTAGCTCTGGCTTGCTAAAGGGCAGTGAGAATACCAATATACTGTCAACTTCAACAGCACAACCTAGTTTCCAGTTTGGTTCAGGATCTTCAAAACTGACCACTTCATCAACTGGTCCATTGACCCAGACAACTTCTTCATCGTCATTTAGTTTTGGCAGTTCAGCACCGCCTCCGTATGGATCCAACCAGAGCATTGCTCCCAAAACTGTATCAAGTTCCTCAGCACCAGTGTCAAGTGCCCCAGTTAGTGCCCAGAGCAGTTTTATGTTTGGAAGTGCTCCTGCAGTAACACAGTCAGGAAACCTTACTAGTGGGCTTAACTTTAATTCAGGCAGTGCCTCCAACACATCGACAGCTCAGAGCAGTGGAGTAGGAACATTTTCATTTGGTGCGGCAAAACAAAGTCAACCATCCTTCAACTTTGGTCAGCCAGTCACGAAATCTCAGGAAACGACACCGTCTATTGGCTTTGGGTTCACAAGTGGGCATTCTGCTGTAACTACAGGGCAGCAGACTTCTTCAGGTCCATCTCCTAGTCTGTTTTCCTTTGGAGCAGCTCCTGCATCTACAACAACCACCACAGTTTCTTCGTCATTATTCCAAATGAACCCTCAAACAACCTCCACTACCACTACTATTGGCACAACTTCCTCTCCATTTATGTTTGGTACAGCAAAGCCACCCACTACATCATCTGATACCACAAAAGCTCCTGCTTCCTTTAGTTTTGGACAGGCTAACCAGTCAGCAGGGTTTACCTTTGGAAGTCAGCAGAGTAATCCTGCTTCACAGGGTTCCCTTTTTCCATCCAACCAGTCTTCTTCCCAACCAGGAGGATTCACTTTTGGAGCACCATCTCAGAAACCAGCTTCTCAGGGTTCCCTCTTTTCAAGTGGTCAGACTCCACAGCAGACAGGATTCTCCTTCGGTGGTCAGTCAAGTCAGGGAACATCACAATCACAACTTTTCCCATCTGCCCAACAGAGCCAGTCCAACAGCGTGTTTGGTTCAACTTCAACACCTGCACTTAACTTTGGTTCCCAGGCTGCATCGACACCCAGTTCCTTGTTTCAGTTTGGGGCTGCCACTCCACCACAGCAGCAGCCAACCCCAGGATTCAACTTTTCTGCCACTCCATCTACAAATTTCAGCTTTGGTGAGTGCTAAAATACACTTGTCTGTAGTAACTTATTGTTAGCATGTTCAGAGTTGTGACCAGACTTGTAGTGAGTACTTACTTATACTCACAGTTTTGCAAAACTGCCTGTACCTGTACTCGTGAGAATGGATTTGTACTCATAAGTCGTACTCACAGATGTTGGAATCTATCCGTTGGGTCTAATGCAAAATTTTGTACTCATACTCATGAAAAAGAACTGTTCTTGTAATCATACTTATCACCAGAGACACTCCACGTGTACTCTGCTCATACCAATGTATTCACAGTACACATCTGGTTGTGACTGCTAATATACACACATCCTAAAGATCTGGTAATTAGCAGCTCAGTTGTACTTTTTAACATCATTGCTTAAGAATCATTGCACATAGAGGAATCTATTTGGAAGATGGAATCTGCCAGTATGATGTTGTTTTCAAGTCAATGCATGACAATATTTATAGATTTCCAGTGAAGATTGGCTACCATGGCACATCCAATTTTCTCTAAGCAAAATTGGCTGTTAAACTACAGTTCCTTTCAAGGATGAGTTTAATCAAAGTACCAAAGGGGTGGGGGATATCAGCATTACCCTTTAAAAGGTTTTTAGGCGCCTTTTCAAAAGCTTCGTGGGATGCATCTAATGCCTCCTCTTGCAAAGTGTTTGTGTGGATACCATATCGAGTGTTGCTAGCAATGCATCTTGGGGCTGGAGGGTAGTTTCCAAAAATTCTAGAAATATGATTTGTGTCTTTTATGTAATTAGGTGACAATAGGAAGCAAGGTATTGTTCTACAAATTCTGCTATTTTTTTCGGTAGGGAATTTGTTGCCACTAATTATCAGTCTTCCAGCAAATTTTTAGCTGGCGGCACATGTGTGACTGGAGTGCGGATTTTGTGGGTTTAGAAACTCGAATGTGCTCTCATC
Organism: Holothuria leucospilota; assembly: GCA_029531755.1. Classification (NCBI taxonomy): domain Eukaryota; kingdom Metazoa; phylum Echinodermata; class Holothuroidea; order Aspidochirotida; family Holothuriidae; genus Holothuria; species Holothuria leucospilota. The sequence goes on along the minus strand of CM055980.1, from coordinate 4,578,913 downwards.
ACTTTCATCTTCATGAAACATACCTTGAAGTGTATCACGGATCATTTTCTACGGTGTTTGGATTTATATCATTTGAAAGTCATTCAAAGTGGTGGCTTTGAAGTTGCCTTTCAGTTTCAGTATTGTAGTCATAATTGAGAATAGCAATTCCTCTGCCTCTTTCAAGTGGTTTAATACTAAGTGAATGATCATTCTGTATTGCTTTAAAGGCATGTAGTTCCACATTGTTATATTGCTTTTAGCTTTGGGAGGCTTGCTGTTTCAATCAAGGTAGCTTCAACATTTTGAGAAGATTACTGTATGTAGCTTGTAGTGAACCAAGTTCAGGGTAAACAGAACTTTGAGAAAAGCCCATTTTGGCACTATGCCTACAGTCAATTTATTAAAGCATTTAGGTGTCTCTTTGGATGTCAAAGACCCAGGATTGTGAGCTCTGATTGGAAAGTGGCTGGAGGCTAGAATAAGTTTGTGAGATTTCACGCTAGTTTGCAGTTGTTTTCCAGTATTTAAACTGTTTTAAGTCTCACTTGGTTGGATGAAAACATGAACAAATATTTCCTTTTGGTATGAGTGATGTTAGAGATTGGGTATGGAATTCTCACTGCATCTAAACTACATCTCATTTTCCAAGGAGAAGAGAAGCAAACTCAAGAGGAGACTGGAGAATGGCTGTTGACAAACAAGCAATTCAAAAATTACAGAACTGCCCCCCTCCCCCCTTCCCCATGTTATACAGTCCATATAGCTCATTGGGTGTAGAGTTGGCATTGAAAATGATAACCATTAGTTGTACCATCCTTTGGCCCTACAGTGAATCTTACTTTGGTGCATATTTTCATGTGAAATCCCACCTTTAAGAAGTAGTGGGATCAGTGGGTTATGACTAAAAGAATGGAATACCAATGGGCTGTCCCTGACCCATAAAACTGTACTTCCAGTGGGCCGTAGGACTACAGAGCTTGGCCCAAGAAACTGTACTTTCTGTGAAAGGCATCTTCAGTGAAATGGCTCCAGTTGTATTCCTTCCTGCTAGCAGTCAGATTGTAAAGTTAAAGTGATGGAATAAAGATTATAAACCTAAGGGTGCTGACAAAACTGAAGCTGAGGTAGGAGGATTATCAAAAGGAGGATATATATAGTACTTCCCATTAGTGCATCTTTGATATAGTACATTCAACCTTTGTTAGGGTAAATAAAGTACAATTAGCATGCCTACCACTCAGCAGTTGTCATACTGGTAGCTGTATTCCCAAGAAACAGGAGAATTACATTCAGATCGTGGTTGTATCTTTGCTAGCTTAATATGCCAGTCTCTTACTAGTAGATTTTACCAAATGGTGAGAACAGGAAACTTTTCAGCCCTTTTCAGTTTACATTTGTATACCATTTTAGTTGCTTACACACTCACATTGTAACATGTGTTTGTTCTTTAGGAGGGGCATCCAGTGTACCAGCCTTTGGCCAGGGGCAACAGGCTACCCCACCTAGACCAGGCACTGGGTTCAGCATGGGATCAACCAATGCGCCACGGAAGACAGCCTCAGCTAGGATGCGGCAAAGACAAAGAGCTGGAAGGAGATGATGTTAGTTTTTGTTTGAAACAGGCTGTATATTGCCATATGAGCTGGTATTAGTGTAATGAGAAGATAAGGTAGTTTGTGAGGTCATCAGTAATTCTGTAATCAAAAAGTTTATGATGTTATCATGAAGTGTTTACAAATACTGTGACGTATTGTCCTAAAATGCATGGTAGCATCATGGAAGATCCTAATATTCCAATAAAAAATTAAAAAAAAAAAGTTAAATATTTTGATTTGAAAAAGAAACACAAGCAGGCCCTGTTTTTTGTACAAGAGGGACATCACAAGTTATTGTGCAATCTACTATTTCAAAGTAGGTCTATAAATTTCAAGGTCATATGTCAAATCAAGAAGTTAGACTTATAGATTTCTAACCTCTTTTATAGTATAAATTTTTGTAATTTCAGACTAGGTGAACATTTAATTAGCTTCTTGATCTGACTGTACTGTTCACTAAGGGTGGAGAAAAACCAGCAATGTGGGAAGCTCTTTGCAGAGAAATTTTGGTATTTGAGGGGAAATATGGGGATTTTTGGGGAAATTTGGTTAGTTTTGCAAATGAACAGATGTAGAAATTGTGGGAAATTATTAAAATAATTATTCTTGTTATGTGAAAAAGGTGGAACTAACTCTAAGCATTCTGGGGAAATTTCCATTCAGTTCTGATATGTAGTTCTCAAGATAACAGCAAATGAAGTTACTACGTGTGTGACCTACAGTGAACTTGAAGAAATAGGGGCTATCATCTCCTCACATTGATGAGCAGTTTTTTGTGTTTTTTTTTTTTTTTTCCATTCTGTTGTCTTGAGGTTGAAGTTAATAGGGATATGAGTTTCCGAAGGGGGTTTTGAAGTTTGTAAAATTCCAATGCCTCTCAGGCATTCCCATATGATAACATGGCGCTACGGAGGGGAAACCTGATTGTGAAGGTTAAAGAAAAACAAAAGAGAGCTCACTAATGTGAGGTAATGATGTCACATGTGCTTAATACAAGTTCACTTTGTCCTGAAAGTGTGACAACTTTAACTGCTAATATCTTGATAACTGCGCATGGGATTTCAATGTCACCAGAATGTTTCGATTAATTACCCATCTAACATATCAAATTTTGATTCAAACCTAAACCTTTCTTCTAATTTGCAGTATTCATAGGGTAACTATTCTCATGTTTCCAAGGTAGAATTACTTACTGATAATTGTCTAACAAGAGCAGTGATAATTGAAAAAAGTGATAGTTTTGGAAGTTTTTGAAACTTTTACCACACATGAGACATGGTAGGCTAATGCTACTTTCAATCATGAAAGTTTTGAAGTCTGTCACTGATCCAGATTTTGAAATATTGCCTTCATGTGCTAGCATTATGGGCATTACCTTGATTCTTGTCAATCTTTGTTTTTGCTTCATGCCAAGGAAGTTGCTTGGGATATAGAAGGGTATGAAAGCATGTTTCATTGTTTGTTGGTTTTATATACAATTGTGTGTGTGCGTTCAAATCTAAGCTACCCAGAAGGCTTCTATGCAGTATTTATCATAGAGGCATTGTGATTTAGAAATAGTCTGTGTCCTGTGTGTAAAGCAAAAGATAATTTAACTTGTAGCGACTGCATTGAAGCCGTTTAAGAAGGCTAATGTACTGTCTGCATAAAGGGGTAGAGCTTTTTACAAGACATTTATAATTATGTCCTGTTTGATCAAGAGGTGGCCCTTTCTTTACAGCACACATCTTTGTTTAGTACAGTTGGCTGTCTTCATTGATCTTGGTCGCATCTGTGTGTGTGTGAGGGTGTGTGTGTGCATATTCCAGTGGCGTACACAGGATTTTTCTCATGGGGGGTGGGGGGACATCCAGTATGTTGTATGATCACGGGGGTCTAAGGGGAGAATGAAATTGAAATTTTTTGAAATTTTTGAAATTTTTTTGAAAAGTTTGAAAATTGAGTGTCCTTATATGCAATATGGTGCCACATATGCTACCTTCTAAAGTAAAATTTGTGTTAAAAAATTTATGTATTTCTAATAGGAATTAAAAAAAAAGAAATTGGCATCAGTATGGGGGGAATGGCCCAATGGCCTCCCCCTGTGTACACCACTGGCATATTCAGTTTGTACAGTACATACACATGAAAAAGAAAGACCCTGCAGGAGATGGGTGAAGGTTTGATGGTCCGTGGTGGCAGAATTCATCAGTCATGACTGTATGCATGTTGAATTTCACCTCCCTGCTAGGCTTTTCAGTAGTGTGTGAGAGTGCATTTGCACACATATAAAGCATATCAATTGTTAGCCCTCGAACCAGGGCCAAGGCACATTACACTTCACTTCACAGCCGTTTCACGCTAACATTTATGTCTAGATCATTAGCCAACCCACCCATAGAGCATCTTCCCTTACACCACCAAATGACATTTTTTCACCAAACTTCACATACACGACCTCTTGGGGGGGGGGGGGGGGGGCAGGGTGGGCATATGCCCTCCCAATTCGGGCAAAAATAGTGGATCCATTCGGGCAAATGAGACAGCTGAGGAAACAAATTATGCCTTTTTGGAACCGACACAAAAGAATCAAAATTTGGGCAACTTGGTCCAAAATTTTAAATTCGGGCAAAAATTTTCCCTGACCCCCCAGAAATATTGACCCCCCGTACGCCTATGTCTGGCATCCCATTCACCTTTCTGCAAATCTTTTCCAAAAATATGGTGCATGGATGGATGAATTTTGGTGAAAAAATTGGCCCTGACACTAGGTCAGTATGTTACATTGGCATGACTTACAGTGAACAGTATATTTATGTCCTGTCGAAACTGGCCGGGCTACTAACCGCTCAGAATCTGGTGTGGCTGCACGTCACATATTAACATGTAGCCTTTTACAAACATTCATTGTCTACACAGGTATAAGGCTTGAGCCTGCATAGAAACGACCAAGTTTATGTATGGGTCCACTAGTTGTGTAACTATAGTTCTACAGTGAATTCATGCAGTCTACTGCACTTTTTGTTTCCGTGACAATGGAAGGCATTTCCCATCATGCATTGTAGGATGGTGACTTCAAGGGATGTCATCTGCAGGAAGGATTGATACCTAAGTTTTGTAGATTTTATACGGCAAATGATCACCAATGGCAGATTTACAAGCGAAGTAACTGATCAGAAGCACAAAGACAGCTTTTAGTGATAGAAATATACCTGAGTGAATCATATTCACAAATTTATAGCATGTTTTTGTGTGAAATCTTAAAGAGCCAGAAATTGGTGTTAGTAAGACAAGAGCTGTGAAGTGTAATGTGTCTTGGCCACGTAACATAGTGCACAGCCCTTTTCCAGGGCTAATCAATTGTGTGATTGTAGGAAAAGAGTAATGGCTTGAAAACTTCACTTATCTTACAGCTTATACTTGCATCAAATCAAATCAAATCAAATGTCATCTGGGGAGAAACTCTAGAGCTATTATAAATTTCAAGAGTTTGCAAAAGGATGTGTTATCATGTGTTAACTTCTGTAGCAACCAATGTTGCTACTTAGTGTCATTGCTTAATGTTGTTCCTTTAATACAGAGTGTTGTTACTTTCAATTAAATGTTAAATTTAAGAGTTAAATTAATTTATTGCCGGAAGTGTTGACTGTCAGTTTTACTTGTGGCCACACATGCCCATATTCCTGTTACATTTGAAAGACTCTTCAGGAGGATTACTTTTTTAAAGGAATTCTTTTATGTGAAACTGGTGCAGCTTTTCTTTTCTAATAGAATTACAGTTATACAGATGTACTGTTTTTAATGATATGTATTGTTCAACTGGTGTGGCTTTTCTTTTGTAATACAATTACAATACTGGCATTCTGTTTTTTAATTTCATGTACTGTATTGTTGAAACGTTTTTGATACTTTACACCATGCGCGTGCTATCATTTAAATCTCTCTTGTATGCAAGCATAGAATAAGATTTTAATGAAAGAACTTCATTCCATGTTTACTTTTATCCCCTTTGCAAGCATTCTTAGATAGCACCCATTGAGTAGTCATAATAAAAGACAAAATTCCACTGGGACTGAATTAAGAACCTAATAGGGCAAGGCTTAGTGGCTCTGAACTGACAAAAATTTGAATGGGGGAGGGGGATATGAATAAAGTCCTGCATCTAACCTGAAAAGGTTAGACTCCATTGTGTTAAAAGAAATCAATTCATGCTTTGGGTTGACTCTGTACAGTATAAGAGGTCAAATTTTTTAACTTGAATGGAGCAAAGTTGTTAATAGGCTGAATAAATGTCATATGAGTTAAGCTGTATGATACTCCAAAATTCAATGCAGTCACCTTGCCTACAGTTGCTGGAATTTTGGTTACTCAAAAGCCATCAACTGACTTTCTCGTGTAGGATATTTTGCTCATTAATCAAATTTGAATTGGATACAAGAAGTAGCCTGTGTGATGCTAGCAGGGCCAAACAAAAAGAAAACAAAAAGAAAAAATAAGGTGCCAGCTGTGAATAAGTCAAATTGTTTTGCTTTACCCATGAAAGAAATCTGTAAAATAAAAAGACTGCATGTGTAAGCCAGAGTTGAGGCTGGTTCATACTTTCAAGGTTTCACCCACTTTGAAGCTATAAGATTTTCACATGGTCATCCCTTGCTCTTCCAAGCCATTGCACAGACATAGCTCAAGAGTTGAACAGTGCTGAATTCTTATAGCTTTGTAGTGTTTTATTGTAGTAAGAATCACCTTTAGTGCCTGTCTGTGAATGGCCCAGAAAAGCAAGGGATGATCATACCTGTATATCATTCTTATAGCTTTGTAGTGTGTAAAAATTTGGAAATATGAACTGGTATTTACTCAAAGTTTGTTTGGTATCATAGCCTTAAATTATTGTGTCATTTAACTTTATTTCAGTGTTTATTGTTGGGAGCTTGGATTAGACAAGAGTTGCCAAGATTAGAGTATAGAAGAGTAGCATCACATGCACATTTGGAGTTCACTCGACTTTGTATAAAAGTGGATGAAATTTAAAAAGAAAAAAAAAGCCAAAACTGTTTACATCAGTGTGAATCTATGATATCACTCCTACCTGTGTGAAGTTCATTTTATCTGTACAAACTTCCTCAGAAAGCATTCTTTTCCTCAGTCTTTAAGACAACAGAAAGAAACTGTCTACTTGGAGCATTTTCTATAAAACCATGCCGTATGAGTTGGCAAACCAGCTCACAATACAAGCAATTTGAGGGGCCATGAAATCTTGTTATGAGATCACTAATTGGTTAAAATTTATTGTTGTATGTTACAGCTGTAAAAAATATCATGCAAACATTTTGAGGATTTGTTTTAATAATATTTTGCAATTTGAGGATGGAAATGAAAAGGAACATTTGATGTGATTGTCTCTGGATCTTCTCTTGCTGCTGTAGAAATTTGAAGTTCTTGTGAAAGAATGGATTAACAGGGCAAGGGTGGTGATGACTGGTTTAGGTGTATCAAAGCTATGTGCTATGCTGACAAGCCAGAGGAAAATACCTTTGAGGGTGGGGGACGCCCTTAAGAAAACCACAGAAATAAGGTCAACATTTCAAAGTTGTTAAGATCAACATTTTTTATTAGGAATATTTCATATAATAGATTATTTTAAATCTTCAATTTTAGTACAAGTCATCACTCGATTGATAAAAGTAGAATAATAGTTACAGATTTCAACACCAAGGTTAATTATTTGGTCACACCCTTCATGGTTTTACATGCAAATAAAATATTTGTCTCTTCCATGGAAATAGTGACAATTCCTGACAAAATCCATTAAAATCCTGACCATTTAAAGAAGATCCTTTTTTTTCAACCCTCGTAAAAAAGGAAAGTTATAATGTTGATATACCCGTAGGAATTTAGTAGTTGTTGAAAATGTCAACATCATGACAGGGAGCTGTTACAGAGCTCCATGATCAGACACCAAGCTACACACATTGGCTGGCTAGTAATTCAGGAACTTTTTTAGATTTTATGTTAGAAACGGTCAAATCTTCAAGAGGTTTATCTCTTGCATTTTTGAAAATAATTACCACCGTCTTTTCTTGAGGGAATTTTATACTAAAACTGTTGAGTAAAACATCCCCTACACCTTTACTTCTACTATGTTAAGAGACACAAGTACTAGAATACTACCTTTCTCCACTAGTATCAACAGCTGTGCAAAGTTGGGGCACTTTCTAGATAAAGGCCCTGTCACACTATAGCGCATGAGAGAAACGTATGAATTGCGTATGAAATTCTTCGAATACGCACAACTTTTGAGCGTATGAACGGAAGCTTTCGACAACTGTCGTTGAAGGACGTATGAATAGTGTGTGAATAGCGTATGTATACCGTATAATTGGCGTAGAGGTAGCGCATGCGTAGCGTGTGCGAGCGTATTTGAGCATATGTCAGCGTCAGTGAAGCGTTCGCAAACGTATGAGTAGCGTGTGCAAGCGTATGTGAAACGTATGCGAAAAGTATGTCTAGCATATGAGCAGCATGCTCCGAACTTTCTCTTTATCCCTGCACTAGACATAGGTTACAATGACGTTGCTGATGCGCTTTCCATACGCTAGCTTTACTGACCACCTTCATGCTACCGTATGAGAAGCGTACTTGACCTATGAGTAACGTACCTTTAGCGTCACTCCAGCGTATTCAGCGTATGCTGAACGTCTGCGTAACGTATAATTCATTCGCTCGCATACGCCAAAAAGTTTTGAACATGCTCAAAATTTTTTGGCGGCCTCGACGTATGCGAACGTACACCGACGTATGCCAGCATGCTTGAAACGTATACGACTTATGCCTAACCTACCCCCAGCGTATATCAGCGTATGACACCGTATGACCAATTTTTCTCATACGCACGCATACGCTACTAGGATATGCTATAGTGTGACAGGGCCTTAAATCAAAAAATACTGCAGGGGCAACTGGCCCATATGGGTTGTCCTTTATTTTCTGGCTATGGTGCAACCTTGCTTCATATGACCTTGACTTCAGTGTTTGCCCTTTGACCTCAGTTACATCCGAAGGTACCAATGTTGCATCAATATCTTAAAAGAAGGGTCTAAGCTCAAATCAAGTTTTGATATGTTAGAGGGGTACTTATTCCAAGCATTCTGGTGAAATTTGCATTGAAATCAGATGAGTGGTTCCCAAGATATTAGCAGTTCAAGTTGTCACATTTTCACACAAAGTGAACTTGGAGCAACCACATATGACATCCCATCCTCACACTAATGAGCAGTGTTTTGTTTTTCTTTAAACTTTACAACCAATTTTCTCCTCCACAATCACGTTTTCAGAATATGATTGCATGAGAGGCTCAAGAATTTCACAAACTTCACACTCTACATGGGGAGGTCCTATCCCTAACTTCAAGGTCAGCACAGCATACTGAAAAAAACAAGGGAAACAAAGCATTTCTCATCAATGTGAGGAAGTGATATAACTCCTGCTTGCTTCAAGCTCACTTTGGGTCACAAATGTAGTAACTTTGTTTGCTGATATCTCGAGTATTACATGTCCGATTTGAATGAAAGTTTCACAAAATTGCATAGATTTAGTTCCTCCTTCACATATGAAAATTTATTTTTTGCTTTAACCCTTCCTTTAAGTTTGGTTGCAACCAAACCTCCACTTCTCAAATTGTCTTAGAAACAGATCAGCTTCATAACACTAAGCACCTACAAAATGTCTTTCTTTTTCCAAATATGATGGTACCTTTAAGCCTTTTAAGCCCACTTCATAAAGTGCATACCTGCCATAGTTAACAGCCACTGTGTCTCTGTCTCTACAAACCAGGATTTCTATTTATCCCAACTACTGTTTCCAGACTCTGTTATATGGCAGCCATGAAATCAGTACAGCTAGCTGCAGCATGAACTATGCTTTAGACGCATGTCCTTACCCTGGAATTTGAGCTATGAAACAATTTTGAAGCATTTAATATTAAATTTATTGCAAGCTGTGAAACAACAAGTGGATCAGTTAGAAAGGTTCAAGTTTAGGACAAACATCATCTCATTCTCCCTTGAAAGTATTTGGTTATAATATCTCCAAAATTTGGTAAATCTTTGAGGCAGCATTATGTATGCCTGAATACACTATACAACTCTAAAAACTGGACGGAAACCAAAATATTCACCTAAACGTGATGAATAACACTTTATAGGAAGACTGCTTCATACTATGAAATAATGGACGGACTAAATTTTCATCCTTTTGGAAAACTAATGATTAATGAAAGAACCAATCTGCCCTACAAAACTTGGAGACTGTGGGCTGGACCATAACCGTGGAGCACTGATGAATGCGCCCTATAGAAACACCTGTTTTCTCAAAACTGAAATCACCATTTGCAATGCTACTCTGAAATTTGGACAATCTCAAAGAAAACATTACTACTCATTTTTCATGCACTATATTTTTCAGAAGTTCTTTCCCCCACCCTCTCCCCCTCCCCTTCGTGTGACTGAGCACCAGAGCTGGAGGCCACTCCCTTTCACACGTGTTTGCATAATAGCATGTCACTGAATTTTCTATAACTGAAGATTAGCACCATTTTATGCAGAGGGTAATAAACTTGCAAACTGGTTCCCAGGCTGATGACTGCCCTCAGATTTAATGGACATGAAAACAGAATGTTCCACTAATCACGATGAAACAATCACTCTTTTAAAGAATATTACTGATTCAGTTTCTACTGCAATGTTCCAGCAATACACCTTCAGGCCTTTAAATAACTACTGTGAACAACACAGGGTACCTTTAATAAAGGCTAGACTGGTCGTTCTTTAACTAAAGGTCAAAAGCTAGGTTAAGCCATGGAGTTAGCAAATTTTTCAAAGTTGCAGATTTTGTGGAAAAAAATCAAAAAGTTCCTCTACAATCAATCTTGAAGTTGTTACTCTTATTACTATGTTATGTTACAAAGTTAAAGTCCCCTTGGAATTAGCCCCCAAAAAGTAAAATGCTGCTTGGTAAAATGTCAGTGTATCATTGATACAGACTATCCAAGTTTCCACCAACAAATATTCACCTTTTCCCTTCTCAAGAGCTCAACCTCATAACGATTTTTAAAGAAACGAATCACCTTCCACACTAAACATGTCTGTCCTGAACACCAAAGGACAAAGAGAATACAGTCTATGTCCAGCAAACACACTCTTATGAGCAGTAAGCACAACTAATGACTACACAGTGAGTTTAAGCATCATCTTTTACCCACAGATGGAATAATTTTCCTCCTACTACCTTTTAGATTGCCCCCTCCTCTTCCTTTTTTACCAGATGGGCCTTGTACGGTGAACTCTGGTAAGCTGCCACAGTTTTCTTTGGGTGAAAGACTTTGAGCAGGAGAAACAGATGCAGGAGTCTTGGAAGAACTTTGTACCGGACGACTAGGATATGACGAACTGTGTTCAGAAACATCTGACCCTGATACAGACTGCATAGTTATACTACCAGACCCACCATGCCTTGAACCAGGTGGACTTGGCTGAGGACTTGAACTCATGTAAGGTGGCCTTGAAAATGATCCATCATCACTCAGGCTCTTTGATCTTGAAGATAACGGTGGCTGTACCTTACTCAGAATAGAATTTTCTTTCTGAAGTTTCATTAGCTGCTCTTTAACTTGACCAAGAGACTCCGTCAACTCAAATCTTTCCTCGCACTCACGCCGTACAGTTTCTTGGAGAACTGCAACCTATTTTAAATTGATAAATGACAAGAAATAATAATCAAAGTTCTCTGTTCAAAAAAGAAGCAGACTTAACTTATTCAATAAGTTTGAAAACCTTCAAATTTTCTAATTTTTCCAATAGCATCATTCATGTGCATTGATGCCATGGTAGCAAGTCCCAACTGATATATCTGCCTCCCCTTTCTACTGCTCATATAACTTTGTCATCACAAGACCACTTCTTCCTTATAATGTAAAATTTATTTCAGAAAGGTTTGAGAAAGAAACAAATCATCAGCCTCACAACAGCTCTCAACTTATGTGTCACTGCTTGTCAGAGGAAAGATCTCCCTTCCCCGACTCCATATCATGCAGTTTCCCCTTCCTCAATGAAGAAATGTAAAAAACTTTCTTGTTACAAGTATCTTCCATGGGTGTTCCAATACAAAAAAATTGCATGTTAATGGTTAATCAAGGAAATATTCTGCATTCGTTTAACAATATTTTTCAATGAAAAGTCAAAAGTCACAAAATAATGTGAATGCCCTAAATTGCAGATACACTATTTTAAGACTTTTCTTACTTCTTCTTTTCCTTCCTCCACCATTCCTTTTAAAGTTTCATTTTCTTTTTTGGCCACAACAAGGTCTTCCTCAGCTTCCTTCAGCTCTGCTTTCAAATTTCTTGTTGCATCTTCTTGACTTGAATGCATCTGACCTAAAGGCAAAGGCACCATTACTACAATTCCATTACCATAAAAGATAAGAAGGGTAACTGATAGGGGTGCTGGGGGTGTAGTGGGGGTAGCTGGGGGGTGTAGTGGTATGGGTGAAAAGGTAACCATTCAAAAATAAGTCATGCTGTGACAATAATGCTAAAATCTCATACCTTCAAACCTACATAGATCAAATGCACTGTTGAGGTGGCATCATTCTTAGACCTGTGAAGACTGATGACTGATGCCTGTACTCAATTAAACACAAGTCTTGTTGTACTGAACAGTGAAAACTTCCTAACAAGTTGTACAACAGCTCCTTGATTGGATAGAGAAAAATTCTTTCCAAAGTCCCCTCACCTCTCTTGCGAAAGCTAAGGGGTGAAACCAAATGTTACTCCCAAAGGAGTTCTGCTCCCAAAAGGAGAACTAAACTTAATTTGTCAATGAATGGTCGTGTTGATATTTTACTATAGGGTACTGTCTGTTCAAGTGACTGATTAATGAAATAATCATAAAAGTAGGAGACAATTTCCTTCAGGGCCAAAGTTGACATAATGATGTCTGTTTTACATGAATATTAAGGGGACAGCATTCATTCAAACTTAAAAGAGTTTTGTAGTATCACCAATTTGGAGTTTCCAATTTGCCATAAACTAATTTCAAACATCAGTGTTTAGTATCAACACTGAAGACATTTCATACGTCTGTTGTAGTTCCAACCATACAGTAATACCCTGTTTATCCAAACACTTCGGAACCAAAGGTGGTTCGAATAACAAAAAAAAAAAAAAATCAGATAAACAGGGCTCCAAGTTTTGCCTCAAGTATGGTACACTGGGTCCATAAGAAAGAGTGTCAACATATTTCCAAAATAATTCTAAAAAGGCTAGTAAAACTGCAGATAAAATCCCCAAAAATATCTGGTTACTATTTTTTGTGACCAATGATATTACAAATAAATTTTAAGACTTCTAAAACAGAGAGATTTTATTCCTTAAATTTGAGCCTATGCTCTTCTGAATGACCAATTCTTTCTACACACTTAATGAGTGTATGGGCTGAAGAAAAACTGTAACAATCTGGAGAGGTATCTAAAGTGAAAATTCAGCATAAATTTCCAAAAATGTTAGAGACACATGTGTAGGAGACTCTCAAACAGCAATTCGCAATGTTTTTGTAAGGTCTACTTTCGTTATTTTTAGGTATGAAGCTCACTACGATACTAACTTTTCAGATTTAGTGAAACTAGGATTTATGCTAGCCATACGTATTTTAGTATAGGACTATACTGAGCCTATACCAACTCATGGCTTCTAACAAGAATTTCAAAACAAATACCTATGATTTTTCTTCCAAATTTGACAAAGAAATAACAGATTATTTCCTATGCCCACACATCAGAGGTTTTAGCCATTGTGACATCTTTCCATGACTTTTAAAGTCCCAAGAAAAATTAGTGCATTTCTGCAAAAATTTATGTTGAATTTTGCCCTGTAAAGCACTGAAAGCTTGATGGATACTACCATAATTGTGTTGAATATTATTGTTATCAAATCTGATGGCTAGTTTGGATAAATAGGGTTTTACTGTACAGTCTTCACTGCCAATAATCATCTTGACATAAACTCACCTAATCTATTTTCCAGGTCAGCAATAATAGCTTTAAGATTCTCCACTTCTTCCTTCAGAGATTTCTCCACACTGGCAGAACTCTGATCCCCTTCTTCTAATTTCTTCTGTAGCCTACTAATCTCTTCTTTGTGTTTTGAAGCTAAGCTCTGAAGATCAGCTTTCATCTATAAAAATATAAAAAAAAAAGTTAAGAGAGCTTTGTACAAATTCATAGATATATACACACACCCTTTTCCCTACACTTACAACTGGTAGCTAAGATACTTATGACTGATAACTGAAAATATCACTTTAGGTAGATAAAACTAAATTTATAATAAAAATCCAGAAAGACATCCTGAGAGTAAAAGTGTGTTGCTGGTTGCACAACAGAAAGAGGATCATATTCCAGCTTTCAACTCCTTTCCCTTTCTTTCAACTTCATTGTGTTAAACCATAAGTCTATATCTAATATTGAAGTAAAAGATGTCTCAAGATGAGCTTCTATTGTTTGACTCCAAATTTCACTTGTCACTGATTTGTTACTTTTATAATTCTGCATGAGGCAAATAATTACATAAATGATCCTTTCTACAAACCAGAATGCAAAAATGCATTGAGGTTTCGATGATATATGTTCTATTCCAACCAAATAATGCCATGATGTCCCATATCTTTCAGTCAATGGTCAAAATGCTATCTTAACATGTTGGAAAAATAAAGTTTTGTGTTCCTATTTAATTTTGGGAATTCTTGGGAAATTTGCTGTTTGACCTCTGGTGACCCCAGATGACGATCTTGGGAAATCTTGGAAAATTTTGCTCTTTGACCTCTGCTGAACCCATATAAAACTCTTGGGAATTCTTGGGAAATTTTGCTTTTTTACCTCTGGTGACCCCAGATGGCCTTTGACCTTCACCAAAAACAATAGGGTCCATCTTTTCACCATAACACATCCACATTGTACTGTAAGTATGAAATCTACCCAGGCTTCCTACCTGGAGATACGTGTTAACAAGCTTTTCAGTGTTTGGCCCACGTTGACCCAAGATGACCTTTGACCTCCACCAAAAATGATTGCGTTCATATTCTCACCACAATGCATCCACATCCTACGTATAAAATCTATCCAAGCTTTCTACCTTGAGATACTGTGTTAACAAGGTTTTCAGTGTTTGACCCTCGGCCACCCTAGATGACCTTTGAACTCCACCAAAAACAGTGGGGTACATCTTCTCACAATAACACATCAATTTACCATGTATGAAACCTATCCAAGCTTCGTACGTGGAGATATCGTGTTCACAACATTTTCAGAGCTTAACCCCCAGTGACCCCAAATGACTTTTGACCTCCACTAAAAATGATGAGATTCTTCCTCTTACTATAAGGCACCTACATACAAAGTATCAAATTTATCCAAGCTTCCTACATTGAGATATTGTGTTAACAAGGTTTTGAGGGTTTGACCCCCAGTGACCCCAGATGACCTTTGAACCCCACTGAAAATGATAGGATTATTCCTCTTACTAAAAGGCATCTACATACAAAATATCAAATTTATCCAAGCTTTCTACATTGAGACATCGTGTTAACAAGGTTTTCAGGGTTTGACCCCCGGTGACCCCAGATGACCTTTGAACCCCACCAAAAATGATAGGGTTCTTTCTCTTACCATAACGCACCTACAAAGTATGAAATTCATCCAATCTTCCTACCTCGAGATATTGTGATAACAAGGTTTTCAAGGTTTGACCCCCGGTGACCCCAGGTGACCTTTGACCCCCACCAAAAATGATAGGGTTCTTCCTCTTCATATGGGGCATCTATGTACCAAGTTTGAGAACTGTCAGAGCTTCCCTTCTTGAGATATTGTGTTGACAAAGTTTTCAGGGTTTGACCCCCGCTGACCCCAGATGACCTTTCACCTCCACCAAAAATGATAGGGTTCTTTCTCTTACCATAATGCATCTATATACAAAGTATGAAATTCATCCAAGCTTCCTACCTCGAGATATTGTGTTAACAAGGTTTTCAGAGTTTGACCCCCGGTGACCCCAGGTGACCTTTGACCCCTACCAAAAACAATAGGGTTCTTCCTCTCAATATGGGGCATCTATGTACCAAGTTTGAAAACTGTCAGAGCTTCCCTTCTTGAGATATCGTGTTAACGAAGTTTTCAGGGTTTGACCCCCGCTGACCTTTCACCTCCACCAAAAATGATAGGGTTCTTCCTCTTACCATAACGCATCTACACACTAAGTATGAAATTCATCCGAGCTTCCTACCTCGAGATATTGTGTTAACAAGGTTTTCAGAGTTTGACCCCCAGTGACCCCAGGTGACCTTTGACCCCTCCCAAAAACAGTAGGGTTCTTCCTCTCAATATGGGGCATCTATGTACCAAGTTTGAAAACTGTCAGAGTTTCCCTTCTTGAGATATCGTGTTAACAAGCAAAGTGTCACAAACACACACACACACACACGCACATACACACATACATACACACGCCATCATGACTTCATAGGTTTCTCTTATCATCGAAACCAAAAATGACTGGTTTTTTGCAATTTCCAAACTAGCAAATTTTCTAAGCACCATTTCAGTGGATGTTACAGGATTCCTGCAATGTTACTCATTATTCTGCCAACACTAGTATCACATACACTTTTGACAAAGTGTTTCTTCGTCGGATTACTCTGATCAAACTTAATGCAAAATGTTGAGGCTAACTTTGAAATTTCTGACACCAAAGAATGGGAAACATATTCAGCAAAATATTTCATGTGAAGGCACCTAAAAATAAATGAGCCTAAATATTCACCTTGCTTTCCTGAAGGGAAAGGGAATGTTTCTCTCTCTTGGCAGCCTCCTCACACCTTTGCTTTACAATTTCCAGTTCCTGAAATTCAAAATGATGATTTTCCAAATTAAAAGATACTAAAAATGAAAAATGCTAAATTGCTTTTGAGGTTTCAATGACATCTTTTTATAGGATTCTACATCTTTCAAGAACAAACTATGTAAGATATACACTCCTAATGCCACCATTAAATGTTAACAAGGGTTTCAGTGTTTAACCTCTGATGACCTCACATTACCCCTAACCCCTACCAAACCAACAGGGTTGGTTAATCTAGTCAATACAAGCCATCAACATGCAAAGTATGACATCTTTTAATGTTACCATCCATGAATACCTGTGAGCACAAAGTGTTGAGAGTTTAGATACTGGTAATCATAGATGACTGATGTTTCGAAATAAGGTTTAGATAAGGATCAGGTGGGTTATGTCACTTTTCTTCAAAGTTGCTACATTACTTTAAAAAAAACTTTTACATTTGTCCTTCTGTGTTTTAAAGGTTTGCCTCTTTAAATCTTCCCTTATTTTTGAGCAACCTGGCTCCTTTAGAACTTTTCTTAACTACTTTTCCTTTTAGTTGATCACTATGCTTCCCAGACATTGGCAATTTGGTCATTAAGCCATAGAAACACCTGTAGGGTAGGCTGAAATGTGCATTAATAATCATTCGATAGGCAGGTATCATCCACAGACCTTACAAACTTAGCTGGTAATGTATGTGTAATGCTCCTTCGATTTCATTGTTAAAGACCAGAGTTGGATTCCAACCTACTCAAGTCTACGAGTATGAATCATCAATAATAATGGAGTCACCCAGTCCTAGTTTAGACAAACAACTCTTTCCCTTAAAGTGGCCCTAAAGTCTAGAGTTACAGGAATATATATTGCAGAGTTTGAAAAACGAATTTCATTCATCCAAATCCAACTTTCATAGCTTACTCCTTTGCTGAGATATAAAATGTTGAAATTTATTCACTTAATTTTAAACAGTCAACTGCACAATAATTTGTGAAGTCCTTCTTGTATAACTCACATGAACTGCTTTTGTTTCCTTTTGAAATTAAGATGTTTACAGGACCTTGAAACAATTACAGTTCCCTTGCATGTTATGTTGTACGGAGAGGACTTATATATCCAAGTCACCCTATCAACAGTAAGGCGATCACATTTTGGCACAAGGTGCAATGGCTTTCGAACAAACAAAGAACAACAAAGACTGTAATTTGAATAGTACAAGAATGACGTCACAAATTATTGCACAATCCACCATTTTAAATTGAGTGAATAAGCTTCAACATTTTGTATCTCAGCTCAGGAATGTCCTGTGAAGATGAAAGTTGAACCATTTGGTTGCACTTTTCAAGCTTTGTAAAATATATTTTTGAAATGTTAGACTTTAGGTACACTTTAAGTGAAAAGTCCATGAAACTAAATACTGGTAATAACTGCACAATTACATAAAACAGAACAATGCATGAAGCTAACTTTCAGCTTAAATAAGCAAACACAATCTACAATGAAATCTCCTTCCTTACCACTTCAAAAGATGCTTTCAATTTCCTCTCCAGTTCTGCCATGGCTTCTTCATGGCGGGATTTTTCTTTCTGAATAATCTCATCCATCTAGCAATAGGAAGGAAAATATTGTTGGTTGTATTTGTCTTACAGATATCAGGACCAATGCTAATCAAAAAGTAGTATAATGTCAACCCCTGATACTCTTCTCCAAATATTACAACCCCAGTGTCAAGTTGTCAGAATTTAAAGCTGTCAGACATCACCTTTATTGGAGCTACTCAGCACGTTCACTGGTTGGGCATTAGCCCTAGCTAAATTTCAGTTTCAGTGTTCGTTTCTTGTCTAATGTGTTGGAAATTCAATAATGCTCACCTTAGCTGGCCAGAAACTTGCCAGAGCTACCTTGGTCAATGTGCATTGCAAACTACTGCAACCTTTGAAGGCAAGGCTTACTTTTCAGGTAGATTCAGATAGATTCACCTATAAGCTATTAACCTACAACTGATACTTTGTAATATGGTGGGAAGTAACACTCACCTTGACTGGCCAAGCATCAGCCTCAGCAAGCTTCATCTTAAAGCTCTCTTTGAGTTGCTCTATTCTTGTCTGATGTGAATGAATCATCATCTCCCTAAAGGTTGAAAAAACCAGAATGCAAAAATGCATTGAGGTTTCGATGGTATATAACATTCTATTCCAGAGAATTCCATGATGTCCCATATCTTTCTATCACTGGTCAAATGTTATCTTAATGTGTTGGAAAAATACAGGTTTGTGTTCCTACTTAATCTTGGGAATTCTTGGGAAATTTTGCATTTTGGCCTCTGGTGACCTCAATGGCAATCTAGGGAATTCTTGGGAAATTTGGTTTTTTAACCTCTGGTGACTCCAGATGACCTTTGATCTACACCCAAAACAATTGGGCACACCTTACTATGGCTATCCAAGCTTCCTACCTTGAGATATTGAGTAAACAAGGTTTTCAGTGTTTGACCCCCTGGTGACCCCAGATGACCTTGACCCCCACCAAAAACAATAGGGTTCTTCTCCTTAACATGGGGCATCTAGAAACCAAGTTTGAGAAGTGTCAGAGTTTCCCTTCTTGAGATATCATGTTAACAAGCAAAGTTTCACAAACACACCCATACACATACACATGCACACATGCCCGCCCACACATACATACTGTACACATACATACAACATCATGAATGCATAGGTTTTTTTTTATCACTGAAACCAAAAAAGACAAAAGGTACTTTTCTTATAAACCAAAAGGTGATAGATATTTCCACATGATAATCAGCCATGTAGGTCATAGCTTTTGTAGGAGAAGCTGTTTTATGTTGTAGTCAAGACTGCTGTTACATGTATTAATTTAAATTTTTCACATTTTGATTGCAAGAGGGTCAAATTTTAATGACAGTTATATTACATGTACACCACTGTCACTTAAAATACCTCTACTGAATGTCTACACCCATATACCACTCCCTTGTCCCAATCCCTCTCCTAAACATCTAGGATTACATATAAAGTCTCTCACCTCTCACTTTTCAGGGCAGCACAATCTTCTGTGACTTTCCTCAAGGCATTTTTCAATTCTTCCACCTCATCAACTGACGCTTTTGCCTTTTCTTTCATCTCATCCTCCTGCCTCTGCCTCTGATTTATCTTCTTTTTCATATCATGCATCTCTTTCAAATTATTCTCTAATTCCACTCCTTTCTCTTTGACTTCAGAGCGGAGTTTTTGGATCAGATCTTGCAAAATTTGTTCTTGCTTCTTATGTTGGACTTGCAATTCCTCCAATTCATGGCCTTTACTCCTGTTTTATATGGAATAAATCATAAACATTAATCCATGTATTGTTAAACCAGTATTTACATTTATTATAATGGATTACACAACTTTCCAGTAAATATTTAATTTCGTTTCTTACAAGGAGCAATCACAAGAATTCTATAATACTATTTATCGCCCTCTCCTTGAATCAGTACTTTATAAAGCCAGTGATATCCTCAAAGGCAATTAAAAGTCCTCCAAGTTTTCTGTCAGCTCTCCCCCACTGAACAAAAACAAAAAACAAAAACAAAACAAAGGAAAAAAAAACAAACAAACAAAAACAACTAGAACAGCAATGCTGTAGTGTAACTCACACAATTTCTCATGTCTGTCAACAATAGCAACTCAAAGAACCAAATTTATCATTTATTCATCAACTTCCACAAAACCTCCTTACCTTACAAAGGCAAAAGGCAAGAGAAGAGCATAACCAGAAAGCCCAAAGGCTTAGTGATTCCTTGCCGAATGGGGATGCTTTGTTGCACTGAGCCTTATCCCTCAAATTTATCTTTCTTGACTACATCCTTTTATGATGTTTTAACAATTTGACCTCTGCTGACCTCACATGACCTCTGAACACCACCAAATATAACAAAACAGGAAAAAGGAAGGAAGTGTCAAAAGGGATTCAACTCCAATGGATCTTGGATCTTGTAAATTCTTGGCAAATTTTGCTTTTTGACCTCTGGTTACCCCAGATGACGATCTTAGGAATACTTGGGAAATTTTGATTTTTGACCTCTGGTGACCCCAGATGTTGATCTTGGAAATTCTTTGGAAATTTTGCTTTTTGACCTCTGGTGACCTCATATAACAATCTTGGGAATTGTTGGAAAATTTTGCTTTTTGACCTCTGGTAACCCCAGATTACCTTTGACCTCCACCAAAAACAATAGGGTTCTTCCTTACATCATGAAAAATCTATACACTAAATATCAAAAGTGTCCTTCATTCCCATCCTGAGATATTGTTATTACAACCTTTTCGGTTTTTTAGCTCCTGTGACCCTAAATGACCTTTAACCTTCACCAACAACAGGGTTCTTTCTCTCAATATGGCAAATCTATATACCAAATATGAAAACTGTCTGTCATTGCTATCTTGAGATATAGTGATTACAAGCCATTTACATGATTTTCGCAGTTTAACTTCTGGTGACCTCAGATGACCTTCAACCTCTACCAAAAACAATAGCATTCTTCCTCTCAACATGACAAATCCATATCAGCCATTCCTATCTTGACATATTGCGATTTCAAGGTTTTCAGTCTTTGACCTCTGATGACCTCAAATGACCTTTGACCTTCACCAAATACAATAGGGTTCTTTCTCTCAACATGACAAATCCATATACCAAATATGAAAAGTGTCAGTCATTCCTATCTTGACATATCCTGATTACCAGCTTTTCAGCTTTTTACCTCTGGTGACGTCAAATGACCTTTAGCCTTCACCAAAAGCACTAGGGTTCTTCCTCTCAACATGACGAATCTATATTCCAAATATGAAAGTGTCGGTCACTGCTATCTTGAGATATCCTGTTTACAAGCCGTTTTGGAGATTTTCGCAGTTTTACCTCCGGTGACCTCGGATGGCCTTTGACCTCTATCAAAAACAATAGGGTTCTTCCTCTTGACATGAAAAATCTATATACCACATATGAAAAGTGTCGGTCATTCCTATCTTGAGATATCGTGATTACGAGCTTTTCAGCTTTTTACCTCCGGTGACCTCAAATGACCTTTGACCTTCACCAAAAACAATAGGGTTCTTCCTTTCAACATGACAAATCTATATACCAAATATGAAAAGTGTCTGTCATTCCTATCTTGAGACATTGTGATTACGAGCTTTTCAGCTTTTTACCTCCGGTGACCTCAAATGACCTTTGACCTTCACCAAAAACAATAGGGTTCTTCCTCTCAACATGACGAGTCTGTATACCATATATGAAAAGTTTCGGTCTTTGCTATCTTGAGATATCGTGTTTACAAGCTGTTTAGGAGGTTTTCGCAGTTTTACCTCCGGTGGCCTCGGATGACCCTTGACCTCTACCAAAAACAATAGGGTTCTTCCTCTTGACATGACAAAGCTATATATCAAATATGAAAAGTGTCGGTCATTGCTAACTTGTGATATCGTGTTTACAAAGTTTTTGGTTTTTGACCTCTGGTGACCTCAAATGACCTTTGACCGCCACCAAAAACAATAGGGTTCTTCCTCTAAACATGACAAATCTATATACCAAATATGAAAAGTGTCGGTCATTGCTATCTTGAGATATCGTGTTTACAAGCTAGGCATCACATACACACACACACATACACCCACACATACGCATACACACACACATACACACACACACACACGACATCACCATCGCATAGATTCCTTGCCTGCCTTCGGCAAGGAATCAATAATAAATGAACTCAAAACCCAACTGCAAAATCACAAGCACATTTAGGCATGTAAACACTGCAACTGACACAGTTTAATGACAGATCTACAAATATCACTGCATAGTTTCTAAAATCAGGAAGGCTTGTAAAGGTTACATACTTTAATTAGCAGCAAGACTGAAATTAAACTGATGTAACTAACTGTTTAAGTTTGCAAAGTACACTTAGTTGCACCTACAACTCTACAAGCAAACACTGCATAGGTTTGCACTCAATCAAAACAAACCACAGACTCAAAAAGCTGCTACTAGTGCAGTTGAACTCAAAACAGTTACAGTATTGCAATTACTTGACTTGACCATCTCAATTGATCCAGGAACAAAATGGGAGATATCCCCACAACAGGTTAAACCATTTTCCTTTCTTGTAAGCCAAACTGACCACAGAGTTGCTTCAAATTTTGTTATCATGAATCAAATAGCTGCTCAATGCAGGGAGTTCCCATGGAACTCCTTGCTTAATGAACCTTGATAATACAGCTAGTTATCCTAAAGTACTGGGATTGCACAGGCCACTTGATGAACAAAGACTGATGTGTGTGAATGGATCAAATTTCAAAACAAACCTGCACAGGCAGTTGCAAGATAGCAACTGAACACACAACCAAGTACACTGCTATCAATGCAATGAATAAACAGCTACCTGTTCAGCAGGCACAGTGACTAAGCTGTACAAAAATTGCTTAAAAACCAAATTTAACTTTTGTATATCAAAATGCAAATAGGCAAGTTTTAATGCTCTCTTGACAAATAACATGTGCCAAAATTACAGCTCAAAATCTCCACACATCAAAAGGCTGAAAACTTTTGTTGAAAAGTTGACGGCATCTGCCCCATTTTATAACCTCACACATGTACTGTGTGCAATGTGTGGGCTAAAAACCATGTCTACTGCACCTTCCAGACAAACCTACAGTAGCCTGTGCTGAGTTAAGGTTGATCAAGGCCATATTTTGTTGAGTACACTAGCCTACGGTGTGTGTGGTTTTAAAGCTTAATACTGTAATTTGACCTGTCAATGCAATGGGCTACACAATATCACATTTAACTAACTTGCAAAAGTCATTCTTAACCAATCAGAGTGAAGTTATGGTCTGACTTTTTGCCACTCAAAGTGCAGTTACTAATCGTGAACAGAGATACCTGAAGGTTTGCAAGTATTTTGAGGGTGATATAACAGTCCACAATTGAAGAATAAGTAATGACATCTTTCTGGTATTTAAAGTTACTCAACTTGTCCAGAAATGGCCAATGTCCTGAACAAGAGTACATTTTCTTAGACTATGAACAAATGTTCGGTATACAGATCCATTTCATAACACATCACATCTTGGTTTCACCCCATATTGAAGAATTATGTGGACTCATGAAGAGGTGTTCAAGTGTATACAAAAGGTATGCTGAACACACACTACTACCCAATATCAATTAATGAGCCATTTTGTGTATATGTGAAATGCAGCCTCACCTGCAACCCTTGCCTGACTTCTGTGAATGAGTCAGTGTGTGTGCATGTGTACAGCTGCATCTCCATCCACTACCTGACTTCTGTAAAAGAGTTGACTTCTGTGAATGAGTCAGTGTGTGTGCATGTGTACAGCTGCATCTGCAACCATTACCTGACTTCTGTAAAAGAGTCACTGTGTGTACTGCAGCTGCATCTGCATCTCCAACAACTACCTGACTTCTGTTTAAGAGTCAGTTTGTGTGCATGTGTACAGATACATCTCCATCCACTACCTGACTTCTGTAAAAGAGTCACTGTGTGTACATGTATACTGCAGCTGCATCTGCATCTCCAACAACTACCTGACTTCTGTTATTGAGTCAGTTTGTGTTAATGTGTACAGCTGCATCTCCAACCACTGCCTGACTTTCTCTTAACAAGTTAGTTTGCATGCATGTGTACAGATACATCTTTAGCTTTGCCACTTTTGCCCATAGCTATCAGAAATGTGACATAGATGAAATGGGTCTATCAATGTAACAGTACAGGTCTTCTTTTATAAGTAAAACATTTGGCATTAACATCAATACTGACCTTTCAATATCCAGGAGTATGAAGTGCAAGTACAAAAGTATACTCACAAATATTAGTACAAACAAATGTAGTAAAGCAAAAGTACAGTTATATACTCACTACAAGGCTGATTTAAACTAAAACAAAGCAAAGAAGCATTGATAAGGATATTGAGACTACTCCTACAAATACTTACTGCAAAAGTTGTTTAAACTGAGCTCCTTCTGTGACTGACAACCGTTCCTTTTCTTTGGCACTGTCATAAGCACTCTCCATATCTGTGAGAAAGAAGATGTTAAAAAGTATGAAAGGGAGATCATAAGTAATGTATCATTTTAAGAATAAATTGTAAATAATGTAATACTGCTTTTAACATAAATCACTGCTGAAACCAAGAGTGACTGACCTATTACTGCTCCTATGCTGAATAGATCTGTGGTAACATTCAGTGAACACCCTTCGGACAACTTTTTATTGAAGATGAGTTACTTCTTCACTTAATTGTTTCAGAAAAGTCTTTTTGGAAAATAAAATAGCAATGACAATCCCCACTTGAGAAAAATACCCACTACAAGTGCATCTGAAAGAAGTTACAAATTTTAGTATACAATTCTGTCCCTTTTTCATGACTCTCATTTTCACAACATTACATAAATTTCCCAGGCTAGAAAGTAAAAGATAACATTAGTCTGACTTTTCCAAACCATGGGAACCCTGAAAAGTGCTCGCAACTAAAAATCAAAAGCAGTGGCATACTTCACCTGCAAGTTTTTTCAGATTGTTCTGTTCTTTCAATCTCTGGTTTTTCAGCTCTTCCTCCAGCTTATGCATATTCATAAGATATTGCTCTGCATTCCTTGCCTTTTCAGAAGATTCAGTCAGCTGTATATTCAAGCTATTCTTGGCAGTTTCTAAATCTTTGACTTGTTGCTTAAGCTGAAGGGATTCTTTAAAGAGAAAAAAATGAGCAACATGAAAATTTATTCACAACAGTGGACAGCTCCAGGTAGTATCGCCAGAGACTACCTGCTACGATGTGACACTCACTCTGATGAAGCCTTGTACTTCCCAGCAGCCCTTTGTTAATTTAGCACTAAACATAAAATATATGATAATAAAACTGGTTTTGAAGGAACTTAGAACATTTTGTAGTATTTTGTAAGTTTTATTCACATAAGACACCAAAATTGGGCAAATAAAGCAAGAATATGCCTCACTTTTTTAACCATTAAATGATTCACTCACTATGCTCTATTTAAACTTCCTTCTTGAAGTCTGCCCGAGCATTGGTCTACCTACAATCCTACTCATCTCAATAACTCAACACTTAATAGAGACACACAGACCCCCTAAAGTACTTAAGTGTCTTCATTTTAAACACAGGTGGAAACTGTTATAGGGAATGATGAATTCATGTCATCCAAATCTGAAGTCAGAATAAATCACAATGACATTACTCTGCGACAGTATGTGTCTTTATGTAAAATGCCTTTCAGAATACCACCAACATTTTAAAAGGCAGGAAGCCTTTCCTTACACTAGCTATGCTGTGGGCAGTATGTGTTGCATGTATTTCAATTGAGCATGCTTTATAAAAGAATGAAAATATTTCACTCATGTCCACAACAAATTGATCCTGAAAGTACAACCAAGTTCATAAAGGCCCTGAATGTTCAACCACCTGGTGCAGGCATCCCTGACAATGAAAAGCTGCCAGAAATCCATCATTATCCAGAGATTAAGAAATTCACAACAAAGGTTTCTTCAAGCTTGAAGTTTTCAGAAAGCCCACCCAGAATGCACTTCTTTACCATATTAAAAAGCAGGGGCGGATCTAGGGTCTTTTTTGCGGGGGGGGGGGGGTCCAACAAAAAAAGGGCACATTCATTTTTTTTTAAAGTTTGGTTCTAATAAACGTCAAAAAAAGAAAGGATCGACCAAGAAATATGCAAAAACTGGAATGATCTAAACGGTGAAACTGCAAAGTGCGCGGAGCGCGCGAAAATTTTTGGGGGTAAGCCTACACTCATAAGAATCTGTATTTATTTAAAGCTTATACAGGACAATTGTCCCGGCAGTTGGGCCCTTTCGGGCATAACTTTCACTGTAGGCCTACTTTCCTCCTCGAGTCAGTAGCCGTACCGCACGACAGACACAAGAGAACATTAACCGAAATGATATTTACATAAATCCGTGTATTCTACTTGAAAGAGTTTGTACTAGCCTATTTAGCTATAAGCATAACGGAACTGAGAAAGAGTGGACAAAGCGTACCAAAAATTTTGGGTTTTATCACAGAATTCACCCTTTTGTAAGCCAAAATAAGTAAACCGACCATGGGTCAGCGGCGTAGGAAGATGTTTGACATGGGGGGGCAGACCAGATGCGATTTCTCGACCTTGACCCACCTTCCCACACCAAAACATCATAGTGAGAAGGGGACATGAAGGAGCCTAACGATACCATGCCATTGCAGGGCATATTTTGCAAAGGGTCACTGAATACTCCAAAAACTGAGTTGCGCACTGATAGTGTACTTTAGAATCTGAATCGTGAAATTGTAAAGCGCGCGGAGTGCACGAAAATTTTTGGCAGGCTTACTTAAAACACATATGTAATCATTACGAACAAAAGGAAAAACGAAAAACTTTAGGGGTTGTAGACTGCATCCGGGATAACACACATTGTAGCGGAACCACCTGGACTACACGATGAAATAGCCAAACTTTGCTCACCAACTGACTGTACCTCATGACACAGACAAGAGAACACCAACAGGGTTTGCGATATTGGATGAAAGTTACTACCTTTACATAAACTACAGTACTCTGCGACAGCAGACCGGTCATCGGTCCAACTTAAAGACGTCAAAAATTGAACAGACTAACATTGCGTTATTTGACCTGGTGGTGATTTTCTGTAGTAATTTTAAACTGAAACAAACACCGATTTGCCTATTGTGACTTCTGGTCAACTCTTGGTTGTGGACATTTCCTTAAAATTGGCTTTTATTCCCATCACTAGGGCAACACTTTAAAGAAGAAAGTAATTCCAGACCATGAATGTCATAGCGAAACGTATTTACCTACTCTCTCTTGTTCATGATAGGAGGGATATCCAGCGTGTGGAGGGAAAGCTTTGTAGATGTAGCGTTTAGGGAGTGTGAACAGATCATTATTTTGCAAGACCAAAAGACTAGAAGTGACCTTTTGGAATCAGTATCAAAGCCCAACGGTAATATGTTGCATAAAGCGCTAGCTAGTGAGTATGACGTAATATCTGTGTGCTTTGTATTACTTTGATTGCCCAACTACGCCACATGTGGTTCCCAAGCGAAAAGTAATGAGAATGCCTGACTGTCATGCAGGCAGTAAGAAATACTGTAGTCACATTCTCTCTAAAAAAGATTGCACTGTTCGTCTTTCGGGGCGGGCAATATAGGCTACCGAAGTCAAAATATATTGCCGAAATTTCTGCGATATATACTGTAGCTTGAGTTTTACGGGCGAATTGATCGATACTGGATGGGAGTAACCAAAATCTCTCGTGTTTTTCTTTTTTTTTTATTTTAGGTCACGTGTAAAAAAACCATTTTTGAAAAAGGGTAGATTGGGGAATTTGAGGGGGGGTCGGGACGTCGGCGACCCCACCCCTGGATCCGCCACTGAAAAGAGTATATAAATCACATATTTCTACTGCATTTTGTAATGTTTGCTCATAACATCAGTTCATGGTTCTCCTCCTATTCATACTCACAGATTTTACAAGTTTAGAATTGCTTTCTTTCATTTATGCTGGGTTAGCCATCATACTTGGTAGCCTGACTGGAGCACTCTTTGGGCAAAATAATTAAATAGCTGACTTTGCCCTGTTAGAGTAACACACTTAGTGTAAACCTCCTTTCACACTAGGCGTGAAACAATGCAATCCAACACCTCAGGATAAAACTGAGTTGAAAAAAATTCAACTTTCAATGACTTACAGCTCAAAAAATTTTCTTGAGTGGCAATTTTGTTAGATCACATGACTTATCATGCATAAGAATTTTGCTAAGAAAGTGTTAAAGGCCTGGCAACCTTTTAAAGGAGGTATCATGGCATACAGTATTGCATACAGTGTGAAGGGGCTCAATTTGTACCCATTAGACACAAATCTCCAAATCAAGTAAATTGGATATGTTACAGATAAAACATACTGACAGCCAAAATTAGAAGTTACCTTTTTCTCTAGCCTGCTGTAATAATTGGAGAGTGGTCATAATTCTTTCTATGGTTTTCTTTATTTCCAAATCCATCTGAACTAGAAAAGCATGGACATTTTGTACTGAAGACTTCTGCTTCTGAATATCTGAGTTTAACTTTGGTAACTTCTGCTGGAAAATAAGCTTCACTTTGCTGTGAATCAAAACAAAATGGTAAAATAACAAAGTTATTGCAATTCATATGAAAATAAAGTTTTGTTACGTCCTGATAAGCACAAGAGACACCAATAATGAAAAACAAAAAAGAATAATGTTGGACAGTGTGCACTCTATTAAGTTTGGCTACCAACTCTTACATAGAAACAAAAGGTCATTATATACTGCAATACCACCCTGGAATAGAGGGCTTACACAAGGTAGTATATGGGACAGGTCACGTACAGGTTACTTGCTGACTGTTTTTTATCACAGCAGGTGGTAAATGTCTAAACAATACAATATGATATGAATAAGATAGACCGTTGTTATTGAGTATGAAATACCACATATGGTTAATCAGAACATACCTTCTGTGCAACTTTTGCCTTAGTTTAACCACAACCAACTCCTTGCAGACTGGTGGCATACCAACTTGGATTAAGAGAACATTTCTGCATAGTTGCAAGCAGTGGTAAAAATGCTGGATATTAAATTCACTATAGTATGCTACATAGTACATTAAACTATCAGTACTAAACACAATTGTACATCAAACTATCAGTGACTGTCCCTTGCATTTCAAGGAAAATACTACATTACAATAAATAAAAAGTGTAATTAAATATGCATTCAAGAATATTGAAAACTAAACACTTGGAACAATGGTTTTGAAAATGTAAGCCTTGAGTAATTTTCAATGCAAACATCCATTTCTTTGTATGCATATAAAAGTTTTGGACAAGTTTTCAGATGGTGAACCCCAGTCCCCTGTATTAACTGCTTTACAACTACAAAGTGGTGTTAGCTTTCATGTTATATCCCTCCAACAATCTTTTTCTGGTACCTTAAAATAATACTTACATGCAATATGCACTCATAAATGATTACCATCTAGAAAGAAAGGTTTGCTGTAAGACGTACCTTAGTTGTGCAGTTTTATTATTTTCATGAGAGAGTTGCTCTTTCAATGTTTCTACTTGTATGTCAGCCTGCTTGTTCATCTCATCCTTCTCAGAAATTTCCAACATAATCTGCTGCAGTCTATGAATAAATAATTACCAAATGTAGTCACTTTAATACAATCTCCACTAAAATTCAAATGTTACAATAAGATGATACAATGCAATAAATGGTTAAGAAGATGATAAAAGACATAGCACAACAGAAGAAAGTGCAGAAAAAAAAAAAAGAAAAGAACTCAAAAGCATGTATAAAAGTACTATTTTGCCTCCTTTAAAATTTTGCATTGGTAAACAAAGGTAACAAGTGAAAGGACACATTTTCCTCAAAGATGGGAACTTTTAAAGACAGGCAGTCATCACCCCAAAGTAT
Organism: Holothuria leucospilota; assembly: GCA_029531755.1. Classification (NCBI taxonomy): domain Eukaryota; kingdom Metazoa; phylum Echinodermata; class Holothuroidea; order Aspidochirotida; family Holothuriidae; genus Holothuria; species Holothuria leucospilota. Next base: position 4,548,881 of record CM055980.1, on the reverse strand, counting down.
ATTTGTAGTGTGGGGGTATCAGAATTCTCAGTTGGTGACTGCTCTTTGATTGACATCAAAGTTTGAAAATTTGAAAGATGCAGACTAGCTCACATTCCACATAAGGCAGAGAGAGTGCTTTTATTACATTTTATAGCCTTGTATGCTCAGCAGGACATGGCCTTAAGCAATAAAACAGGTTTATTCCTGCACAAGGAAGAGCTTCATACAGTTATGGGAGGAGCTAGAAGTTGCATAGTTGGGAGAACTGGAACTGTCTGGGATCATGAAAATTCCCCTTTAATATTCCATCTATTCAGTAGAATCATGGAATGGAGAGATAGAGGGAGGGGAAAGGAAGGACACTATCCCCGGCAGAATAACATTTCCTAACTTGAGAGTTACTTTCTGGATACATTTTCTGGTGGAAGAGAACCAGAACAAGCAAATTGGGCTTCGTGATTCCAAGGCAATAACTTAACAATTATTGATGCTTGGTGTAAAACATGTATGATCCATCAGCATTGACTTTAACATTTGTTGAACAACAAATTGTACAGTCACATGAGCCATCAAAGTTTTACTTCTGAAATATAATAATTTGACCTATAATCTGCACCTTTTTTAATAGAGTTGTTGTACTCACCACACAATTTCATTCATAATTTAATAACACAAGAACAATGATCATAAGTAGTCTTGCAATATAAGAGATGCAGACAATTTCCCCTTGCTAGGTTTCACATCTGGTGAGCTGTAATAACCTTAGACCTCTGACACCTGCTTTTCTCTTTTGCTATAAAGCATCCCAAAACCAAGTATGAGGTTCATCAAACTTTCGGTTCTTGACATAATATGTTTCCACATTTTCACAGTTTGTTTGACTTCTAGTGATCTCAAACAATAGGCCTCTTTCAATCAATATATCGCACAACCATACTGGGTACTGTATATATGGACTTACATATTATGTTTACAAATTTTTCTGCTACTGAAACCCCTCATGAACTCAAACCACCTTTGAGCTTCATCAAAATTAAAAAAAATTCTTTCACTCTATAGGTTGCATCCATTCAAGATTAAACATTAAGCAAGCTTGGATCAGACACCAGTCCAATCCAAATTTTGCAGTGCACTGCCAATACCCCAGGAATACCCTGATATTGCAAGTTACTATATGTACATAAAACATCTGAAATGATCTCATGAACTTGTGTCAGTATGCACAAATCATGGAAATTTTATGTGCACACATCAAGGAAAATGCTCACTTTAATACTCATTACAGCACAAGATAAGTTTTGGATTTGATAAATTTGGGGATACAACCACCATCACTGTATGAAAATTAGACATTCCCGAGTAATATTTTTTTAGCAATCCAGGCATTAAATCTTGGGTACCATGATGTAAAAATTGCCTGGCACCCACTTAATGTTAGGCTTGTATTCTAAAGTATGAGATCCCTCACCATTTGACATATGGTAGAAAGGCACCATGCATGACTCGGACAGGATAAAGTCAAATTTCTTTTCCCACCTTCCTCCAAATAAATTTCAGATGACTGAAGTCCTTTGCATTTATTTTTAATTTTATTTAATTATTTTCATTTTTTTTACAACCCTGTACAATTATTATAAAATAAAGGCAGTCAATATGGCACACATTTAAATATACTTCATCCACAAAACAACTCTGTGAATCACATCTACAGCTGAAAAATACTGTTCCGTTACAGCAAGGTGGAAAAAGTATTTCCTTTCAACTACTTTTTAAAACCTAGAGGGCCAGCAGTACAGAAGAATTTACAGCTCTCTTTATTTCTATGGAAAAAAATCTTTAGGAAATGATGGTTTCTCACCTAGAATCCCTCTCTTTAATTTCATTCTTCAGACTTTCTTCTCCCTTCTCTTTCAGAACAATTTCAGATTCCAACTTTTCAACTTTTTCTTTGTAGCTTTTATATAAATCCAGTTCTCCCTGAATTGATTTTACCTGTACAATGTATAGAAGTCATAAAACTTGAAAATTGATCTTGGAACTTTAAAGGCAATAGGCAGTCACCCCAAAATTTTCTTTGAAAAATCAGCAAACTCTTGCAAATCTCCTCATATTGCATTACAAGCACCTCTGAAGATGTTTTGAACATAATTACTACAAACAATAGGTAAAGCAAGGTGAAATTCTCCTTGAATTCCACAATTCACTAACAAAAATATTGTCACATGATCAAAATAGGCCAATCATGAACTAGAGTGACAGGATACACTCACTCTGTTTGGGGTGACTGCCTACTGCCTTTAACTTTATTAGACCCTTAACAAAGAACTTATACACACCTTCCATGCTTGTTATATGAAGCTGTAAAGGTTTCATGTCTAAAGTATTGTATTTTGAAGTACACTGTTGTGTATAGTATGCAAGTTATATCATTAAAGCCAAATTCTTATGAAGTACACTTTTCAGTAAAGCAGTTACAAGTGACAAATTTTGGAAGATGCTAAATGAAAAGTGTTCTGAAAAGCTCACAGCTACATTATATGAAAGAAAAGCAATACCACTCAGGAAAAAATCTCATTCAGATTCAAAATGATCAAAACCAAATTTTCCCCATATGTAATCTGACCATTTGTTATAATGAAAATAAAGTTTGAAAAATTGACTCAGTCTTAATATTTTTTACAATTATGCAGCTGTAGGTATGAAAAAAGAAGTTCCAGTCTTGGATGGATGTACATTGAGGTACTGTGAGGTATATGCCTACAATAGAAGCTTCTATCCAAGGTGTCAGTCAAGGTGAAATGGAGATGTACTAGTTAGTTGTGTATATATCATCACTTTTAGGGGAGGAGGGACAAACAATGTTATTACACTGTCCTGAACTTCTGAGTACAATAAACTGTTCTACTTAATATCAGCACCAAAACAAGATGGTTTTTGGTTTCTGAAGGGAACACCAATGTAGTGACACATCCCATGCTGACTTGACAAAATGCCTAAAACTTTGTGCATTTCAGTGTCAATGGTGATTGCACTTTGTATGCCTTGTAGAGGTGCTGACACTTTTTGCTACTTGTCTTCATAGCAGCTATCAGTGGCTTCTGCAGTCATGTCTGCCCCCCCCCCCCCCCCTCCAAACAGTTTTTTCACTTGAAGAGCTGAATGAAAAGCTTTGGTCACTTCACATTTCAGAGGTCATTCTTCCCTGTGCATTAGCTCCGTGCTCTGTGATTTTACTTTTGGCATACAACTTCAGCTCTAGTAACCATTGTGCAAGACAAATACAATACTGCTTTAAATTGAGGTGCAGTAGAAAAGGAAGCCAAGAGGTACAGTGCTTTGGGAAAGAACATTCTTACCACTCAAATGATGCCAATCTGGTGAAGAAATTTCCATGACAATCCTCATTCTACCTACCTTTCTGGAAATATCTCACAATTAAATTTTGATTTATAGTTGTCTTCATTATAAACACAGGACTTAACAGCATTCAAACTGTGAAGAACAGTACTAAGGTACATAAAACTGGTTGCAAGTTGCATACTCATAGTGTACACTAAAATTAAGAGTGGCCCTCAGTGAGATATAACAGTCCCCTGCCACCTTTCCACTCCTCTTTGTCATACATATAAAATGGGTTCTCCACTGGTCTGTTTTCTGTCTCTTGTGATCGCCATCCTGGGGGAGGGGGTGTCCCCTTGGGAAAATTTTGACAATTTAGGAGGGCTTAGATCGCAAATGGTGCAATCTACGGCCTTGTTCTTACCCTTCCCTAGGTGTTCAAATCTGGGCATTTTGTGGTCATTTTTTTTTTGCAAATTGCATTTTCTAAATATCTTTGACTTTACTTGCAAATCTGAAGCTCCAGTTTCCACTTGGACATATTCAAGAATGAAGTAGTTCACTTTAATGGAAATTTCGGGTGAAAATCGGGAAACCTAGGGGACAGTTCAATTGAATGGTTTCGTTTAGTGTATGAGTTTGATGGTAACGGATTCCTACTGTGGAAACATGAAAGAAATGCAGAAGCCTAAGTGCATACTGAATGATATAAGAGCTCAGGTGCTAGTGAGCTGGGTTTGCATCTCCAATGTTTTATTAAACATTGCTTGTCATGAGTTTTTGAAATCAAATATAAAAGGCAGTCAAATGACTAAGTTGTGGTGTTTGTGACTGAGTGTACAGACAACTTCTTGACCGGGAGGGTCAATATTCTGTGCGGGAGGCAAAGTATTGTCCGGGCACTAAAGTAGTGTTGCAGATTTTATATGGGCGGAGCCCCCAGACAAAACAGCTAGTGGAGAACACTGATGGATACCCCAGCTCTCTTCACATTTTCATATTCTACCAACCTTCTCTTCCAGTAGTTTCACTTCTCTGTGGATGAAATAGCTGACACCACAAAACTGGCAGACAGTGTCATCTTTTTTCATTTTCTGAATCTCTTCAGGAAGAGGATGAGTAAGAGGTAGTCTCTCAATTCTGGCTTCATCTTCCATTATGAAGATGGATGAAGGGTAGGACTTTTTACCCTTGTTTACATTTACAGATAAACAAGACACCATGCATGAGGGATCAATCCTGAACTGGTCTTCTTCACCAGCCAAACAGTCTACCTGGGTTCACGGAAAGTTCATTTCATAAGTTTAGCCATTTCAGTGAAACACCTTTCAGCTGTGAGAAGAATGAGACAGATGACATGTAAAGTATGGTACTTCTTCATGTAAGATGTTTAGCAATGATGACAATTCTCTGTTATACCTTCACACATTGGAAAAGAAGGAAGGAAAACAAAAACAAGGGACAACACTGATACAACAAACATCTTTGTACCATTTCATTTTAGCACTATTAGATCTATGAAACAGTGTTATTGATTGGTTGCACAACATTCAATCCACTTCCAGGTCAAGTTTGTCTACTGTACGTAAAAAATTAGTGTACCACTTTATGTCAGAGGGTTAAACTTTTCAGCTATTTAAACTAGGATTTGTAGCTCTTTAAACCTGCTGTAGGTTTTCACATGTTACTTCATTTGGAGTTGATGAATGAAATGCCCTGACACTATGTATGATATCACAGTAACATTGTTCTCCACAGACTATGGAAGAAAAATGTCCAAATGAGACAAACTTGGTCCAAATCTCGGAAATATTGCTCAAGGTTTTTTACTGTGTTCCTCCAATGTCTATCTACAAACCAGAAGAAGACCATTGTGAAATTTTCTGAGGTAAATAACCTAATATTTCCAAGCCTAATTTTTGCAAAAGCTTTCAGGTTTGGCTTTGGTTGTCCAACATATTTTACATTTTTTGCTGAAGGTGAAAGGAATCTAGACGCAATCATGGAGGCAAGTGTACATGTTTGTGTTTATGTTGTTTCGACTGGTGGAAATGAGGTTCATACACACCCTTGTTTTCCATCATGCAACACTACCTTTTCCACATGCACACACCTGCCAACTGATGACAGCAGAAACAAAGTACAGTAGTTACTCCAATGAACCTGACAACACATCACGATACTGTAAGTAGTCTAAATTAGCACCTGGACCACTATTCTAAGGAATTCTTTGAATGGCAGTAGTATCTAGTTTTGATAGTGTGTAACCTGATGAAGCAGCTGCACACCTGCCAAATGAGGAAAATTAAAACCATCACCTGAATATTCCTTGGTTGGACTGATAGTATAGTTACTATTCTAATACCACTCACTGTGGATAGAGAGTTTTCTAGTTCATTTAGAGTATAGTACTCAATTTAGAGGATTACCTTGACTTCCACCAAGAAAGGGCATGTGTGTGTTTGTTGGTGATTCTTGGCTTGTACACATATCATTTCAACATAGGAATGATGCATACTTTTCCTACTTGGTATATAAACTTGCCATATTGAGAGGAAGGTTCCTTTAATTTTTGGTGAAGTTCAAAATCCCCAAACTTTGTTAACACAATATTTTAGCGTAAGAATGACAGATGCTTTATACTTAACATATAAATTTGTAATAGAAAGAGATAGAAGGTATTGCTTTTGGTATTGGTCAAAGATCAGTTTAGGTCACCAGAAATGAAATTATGAAAAGTATTAAACTGCTTGTTCACACAGTCCCTCGAGAGTGATGACAATGAGTGATTACATACTATTGCATGTGCATGCCTCATATAAAGTACAAGGACCCTTTTATTTTGGTGGAGGTCAGAGCTCATGTAAGGTCACCAAAGGTCACCAGTGGAAACCTTATAAACATGGTCTCTCATAAAAGGCACCCTTGATGGATGTACATTTAGCATGTGGATGCTCTGCAGTATAGCTCCAGAAGCCTGTTGTACTTCCATGGCTGTCCAAGTCATTTGAGGTCACCGGAAGATAAACTGTAAAAAACTGGAAACTTGATATTTCATGAAGGGTAACTTTGAGGAATGTCATATATTTCAAAAGCAGATGCACTATGTTACGAGACCATTATTCAAAGGTCATTTGAGGTCACTGGATGTCAATTGTGAACCTTGTAGACACGAAATCTCACAAAATAAAATTTTGAGGGATCTCTCACTTAGAATGTAGATGGTCCACACTTAGTCCAAAAAGGATAGTGATTTTGATGAAAGTCAAAGATCATTTGCGGTCACCAAAAGTCAAAGTGAGAGAATCTCATAAACACAATATCTCAAGAATATTCCAATTCCAAGGAATCTCAAACTTTGCGTCTACATTAACAAAAAGATCCCTCTTGTGTTTGGCAGAGGTCAAAAGTCATTTGAGGTTACCAGAGGTCAAACTGTAAATTTTGTTAAAATAACATATCTCATGACCAATACATTTACATGTGAAGGTCTTTCATTCTGGCACCCTCCTGGCACCACATGGCATCCCCCAACACCACCTGGCACCAGTTGAATGAAAGAACTTGACATGTACTGTTTTCTTACAGCAAGGGATTCAAAGAACAGATATTTTGGTTTGGTTGTTTCAGTGGAAATTACACAAAAAGCAAATGTTCATAAGAAAATAAGTTCTTGTTTCTTTATTTCTTGGATTTGTAAAACATTACTTTCCCAGCCAATACTGTACTTTAACTCACTCACCCATGATGCACTGTTCATACAAATACATGTAACTTTATCTTTCTAGCCTACATTTAGGCCTAATACATTATACTTTACCACAAAATGAAATGTTCTTTCTGTCATAGAAGACATACAGGTACTTTACCACAATTGTAACAGTATGACCAAAATAGCACAATCAATAATATACCACATTTGTTACCCATGTTATATCGTCAGACCCTTGTATTTATGTAAAATAAATTTGTTGAATTTTAACCAGGAAAGCTCATGAACAAGCTTGCCAGGCTAGCCTAGCTTTGATTGCTCTTCATAGAGTGTAAAAATAGTCACAACAGCATAGTCATTGGAGAAAGTGACTTGTTTAAACTACTCAAAGTGCACTGTTTACTTTATACATTATAGACAAGGATACATAAAATATTTGCTATTTAAGTCATCTTAAGCCATATTAAGGCATATAAACTGTTTCAAAGCATATGAACATGCAAAGTGTACAAGTATATTCAATTTAATATATTTACGGTTCTCACAATGGTTGACACAGACTGATGGGAATTTACGGTTTATTTTCACATAGCTCAGGCGTTACAAGGGTAATACCGACAATATTAGTCTTTCATTCAGAGTTGAAATGTGAAGCTGATTGTTGGGCATACTGAGTTTAAAGCCTAGAAAGAGCAGTGATATTCATGTGAGAATTCATTCCACATTTACAATTAATTGTATTTATATGCTCTAACTGCAACTAGGCATATTCAAGTAGGGCCAAGGATTTTCTGCAATCGCGGAAAAATGCGAAAAAAAAAAACAGAATTTACTTTTCTGTATGGAATTTTATGGAATTTAGCAAAAAACTACCAGGCTCAAAATACATGTAAATTTTTGACAAGAAACTGAGTTATTTTTCTTTAAAACCATGTCACATGAATGCCTGCATATACCCAAGACATACAAAAACATTTTACCATCTGAGGTGGTGGCAAATTCACCTTAAAATCATCAAAACCCCTTGAAGTTACAATCAGAAAACAGGTAGGACATATACAAAAATCGGCAAAATTTTGCCGGTATTGGCTCCAGTTTTGTGTTAGGCTAGGTCACTTGTGTGTTTATACAAGTGTTTTCTGCCTTCAGGATCATATGACCAGACAAGTTTAGAACTTGTTTTCAACATAATTACTCTAAAATCCAAAAATCACAGAGAGCAGTTATGCTTGAAACACAATTTTACAGAACTGGAAAGTTAAAAACGGAATTTTTGATTTGTGAAGCGGAAAATCATTGGTCCTATTCAAGCACTTTTATATTCACATGTTTTCTGCGTGTTGTATGAGTTTACAGAGTTTACAGTACCACGAGAAATGAATTAGTATTATGATTTACAGTCTGACAAGATGTAAGAAATAAACCTAGTCTAACCTATGTGAATAATCTGAAATCTAAACACCAATGTCATTATGTGGTTGATAATTTGACTGGATATTCATCTTTTTGAAATGCTTAGAATACTGAATGTTTAACGAAACCTTAAAGCCTGAAATTTAAAAATAGTCAGTAAAATACTTTTTGCGGTTTATTTAAGGAATTCTAGAATCTTTACATTTATAGTCACCAGATTACAGACAGATTACAATTTACAGACACGTCACAGAAAGGTCAGAGACAGATCAGAGATACGTTACATATCAGAGACGAACCAGAGATGATTTAGCAGACCAGATTAGAGACAGATACAATTGAGAACAGATCAGATCAAGTCATATCAGAGAACATATTTCAGAATAGCCTAACTTACAGGTGACAGATAATAAATTACTGACAAATAAATAATAGATTTACGGTTGTGGAATAAACTGTTGAAACAGAGATTCTTGCTGTCTAAAAATCTGTATTTGAGTGACATACCCTCAGATTTTTTCTGTGTGGAATGGTCCAACAACAGGTAGACATGTTGTGGCATAATTTAACACCACTACCATTTTTGTCTTGGGAGAACAACCTCAGTATACCTTTGTATTATAACCTTTTATCTCTTTCACATACTTGAAGTTCCTTACCCTTCGACCTTCAACTTCAACAGTTCTACGCAACAAGTTTAATCACTTAAACATAAATCCCACTTTTATGACTTCATTCTTCCATCGGATGTTTCAAAGATTATTATTCTGCTCTATCATCCTAACTGAATTACGTTAAAGCGAGCATTGACTTTTTACTGGAATTCGGAATCATCTAACTTTATAACTTCAACGAGCTAAACTTTCGCATTTTGTAAAGAATATCATTAACTGCATTGTGGATGGAATCAGTAAAGGCTAAGTTACTGTTTTACATCATGAATTTATTTTTTGTTTGGGAGTGGAACTGCATCGGATGTTTATGACAACAGACCTGCTTAATGGACAGGAATTTTATGCTGGGCAAGAAAAAATAGGTGAGTGATTATAAGTACGTTTGAATTAAGTTATCCACCATTTAAAGGCCAATAGACCTAAGTAGCCTGTGCGCTAAATAAAGTAGGCCTATTACTATTCACCTAACCTAGGCCTAGGGTCATTTCGCGGAATTGGTGTCTACACCATCCTTTAGCTGTCTAATGCAGAAATGGCTACACAGTTACAGAGCTAAACAATACTGAATTAAACAACATAAACGCAGATAGGCCTATTATTTTTATGTTTTACTCAATATGAAATTATCCTCGGTACAAACCTAAGATTATAATGACATTTTCAAACACCGATTGGCCTAAGCTTGAGATTTGTTAGTGTTTTAGCCTCTTCTCTCTTGCCTTACTAGGCGCTGTAGTGTAACCACAGATACTGCTCTCCTACATCGCAAATAATACATTATTCATAACACCAGCTCTCACCTTTAACCCTACGGATATATGGTAAACAACATTGCACCTAGGGCTGTCATTCAGTAACATAAGGCCTAGGCCTACTTCTTTCAAGTTTCAGGCAGTGCCCAGAGAATGAGATAATGGTACTTGGTAGATGATCGTAATCAAATCGCTTAGATAAACTGTGGACTTTGTGATCTCAGGTTTGATTATCGTATTATTTCTTCAGGTTAATCAAACCCAATGCGATAAGTGTAGCTTACTGTAGGCCCTATGCTAATAATACTTAATAGTGGGCAAAGTTATTATGTAGCCTATACAAGAGCTCTGTTGCAGTAGGCTTAGGCAAATAGCCTAGTGCTTTTTAATTATACCGCTGCCGTACAATTTAAATAACATACACTGGTCTAGGCCTAGCCCAGTTTGGAAGATTTCCGTAGGACGGTGACTTAGACGGTTTATTAAGGACATGGAGTAGTTGTACTAAGCCTTCTGCTACATCATTACTGTGCTACAAAAGATTGTCAATGGATTAGGCTGATTACTTGGCTGTATCGATGTAGGCCTGATCATGTTTATGTTCAGTGTAGGCCTACCTCTGGCAAGTTCACCAGTGTAGGGCAATGAACTCCGTATAAACAGGAGTCCAGGACATGGGATTGGGAAACTTATGTGAGACTGAAAAGATCACCAGTTGCAAAATTACATGTAAACTTTGTGTTCTATACTTGTATATTGGGCTAGGTACCACAGCTCAAATGATAGGTTGAATGCATTATACTAAGGCTGTTGATTGTATTCATTAGACATTCTCTGACTGGAGAAAATAAGTTTTAATCTTGAAAGCAGAGATCTCCATATTTCAAAGGTAAGTCAGCTTGCATTCTTTGCAGTCATTTAATTCATATTTAGACTAATATCCTTCTATTTAAACACTATTTTTAAATGATATAGGGATGCATGTGCCTTGTATGGGAGTGTTGGATGTTTTAAACAAGTAATTATGAATTATTTTGACTTTTAAGGAAGAAAAGTAATCATTCTCATAATGCTGTGTGTAATGAAACAAGTCAGTGGTGTATGCAAAAATATGTCAGTTGCAGAACATTAAAAAAAAGGACAATAGCCTTGGAGTTGGAGGTAAAAGTATCCATTTCATGTACAGTCTTGGTCAATGGCCATTAATACACGTCAGACCCCATAGCTGTAACAAAAGGACCATTATCAAGGATGGGTCTGGCCTCTAGCTCATGGGGGGCAGTTTGAAAAGGGGGATGCCAGCAAGTGGTAGTTTTACTTAATTTCTTAGGATGCAGGAGGGGGTGCGTTTGTCGTGTATTTCGGGACTCCAGATTGGTCATGGAGGGCAACTACCCCTGGTCCCCCCCCCCGGACCATTACCTGCTTTTCATGTTTTTGGTTTAACATAATATAAAGTACATGTGAACTCAAGTTTTATTCAATGATGTACTGTACTTATTCTGATACTTGCGATTGCTTTATTTTGAGCAAGTTCTTTCCACGAAGTTACTTCGAGCCATAAAATGATTATGGATGAACAGATCATTTGTTTACTTCATTTGTTTGTATAACTAATTGAGTATTTTGATAACCCTTTTCACAGTCATCATGTACTGAAAAGGAAGATGAATTTAAGCTATTTTTTTTGAGAGAGATTTTTTTAATGATTTCTCAAATGGAACTTACTTGATAGACCTGATTTTTCTTTTTCAAATATCTTTGGTAGATGTCAGATCCTGTTGCAACACCACAAACCTCAGAAGAATCTTCCACTGAAGTAAAAGGCGAGCCATCCAGCATGTCAACAGATTCAGTTCAGGTGCAACAAATTTGTCCATTTAGTCCATGTAGTCATTTTCATTTCACAGGATGTTCCTAGGGTAATCTGAGTACTGGGCACATTAAAGGTCGTGTGACATGAAAATAACATAGTCGGATATTTGATGTAAAAAGCATTAAAAATCCAGAAAATAGCCGCAATTTCCATTAAAACCCATCAAATATTGACCATTTTACAGGGAAATTTCTATTTCACACTTGTTTCATGAATAAACATGAGCTTAATATGCAAATATATGACATCGAAAGAGGGACATACCATATATGGCACATGTTAGCCTTTGTTTTTTCAACCTTAATTTCAAAAACACTGGGAGCATTGTTATTCTCTGAGGGGTTTATTATAAAAGTTAAAATTTTTTCCTTGAAAAATATTGATATCACTCACCAAAACTGTAATCTATATGATCAGTAATTAAGAGATAATTTATACAGGGTTAACAAAAGAAATCATAAAACTGTGCAACACACCACATCATTATTTTTGTATAGGCAATTAGTTTCTTCAGAAACCATCAAACTTTGAAGACGTATATTTGGAGAACGGTAAAAGATGTTGAAATAATTCCAGCGGATCTTTAATTGGAGGACTTAATTCTTTAACTGACAAGTGAAACAGCTCTTTTTGGTGGCATGTCACATGACCTTTAATTGTCCTTCCAGGAGGGGAGCTCTTCTTGGACGGAATACTAGTATAAATTGCCTGTCTCTAAGGGAAATATAGTACCTGGTGTGATGAACTTGAAGTGGACAGAACAAGCACTTAATCCAAGGCTTAAACATATTTTTTTTTTGAACATCATTTGAATTGGAAGTAATCATAAGTGAAGCTTGGGAAGTAACATTTAACAGCTTGTCTGGTTGTTAGATGGATACTGGTAAAACCTTGTCCAACAAGACAGGAAACTGCCATTTGCTAACTGTTTTAGTCTGTCATCTTTTCTTATACAGTTAGGTAGGCCTGTGCAAAGTCACATTTTAGCGATATCATTCTTAGTTAGGAGAGTGCATGTAGCTAAACTGGTACTCATAGCAGTTTTACAAATATCGACATAGGACTATTGTGATGTAATTTTCTACCCTAATTTATGAATGATTGTTTATTTTCAATTACCTCCATGAACAGTGTATCTTCAGTATGATTCAGGCTTCAAGGTCACCCAGCTGGGACAGATGGCAGCATGCACGATAACTTGCGTAAATTCATCTGGGGCATGCACAATTCAACAACTACCATGATTGCATGAATCCATGGTTACGATTATAAAAATAAGTGCGCATCTGTGCTGCGTAGCTGGCCATGTATCGATGGTGGTACACACCTTATAAGTATTTTACTAATAATATTTTTGTAACCGTTAATGATTTGAAATGATTTGAAATTGAGACCTTGATCCGAACGGATGTAATTATATCGAAAGGAAACCTATTCTCTCTCGTCCCCTCCTTACATTAAGCCTACCATGGAACAGGAAAAGGGGGTGCTTGCAGTGCTTTGGCGTAAATGTTCCTGATTATAAATGTGGTAAAAAGATCAGGAAACTGCCATACTAGTATGCTGGTTTGTCACAGAACAAAACTTAGTCTTGCTTTTCATGGTTTTCCCCAGGAACCTACCCAGCAGGGCCATACTGGTGCTGGAAGCAAACAAAATGGAAATGCTGAAAATGTCCAAGGAGCTGTAGGTCTTTCAGCCCCATTGAGAGAAAATATGGTGAGATATCTTACAGCTTTAGTTATTGATCATTCATAAAATTTTAAGTCAACATTCTCACGTGCATACACGGAGTAACCCCTCCACCCCTACCCCCTCCTCACGATCAAGCATTCTTTGAAAAATGTTGATTTAATGATTTTGCTATTGTTTGCTTGTGAAGTTGTTTGTAAATATGGATTACTGCAAAACATTTGGCCTTTATGCTGGAATGAGGGGTCAACAATATTTCTGTTGTGGAATCACAAAATGGTTGTAAGTTGGCCTGCTTCAGTCTTAACAAACCATGCAAACCACACAAAAGAGAAGATGGGTAAATGAAGTGTTAAGGAAAGAAACTAATCTTTGTTATGAGTTCTTTCTTGACTCTAAATTCCAATCTTGATGTGCACTGTCGGAAGCACGAGGCACATATCCATGTGTTGTCAATCATGGTTTGGTTTATTTTTTGGGGGGGGGGGGGGGGATTTGCTCTCCTTTTTCAGCTTTGTGCTCATTGTGGCATTGTTCATGTTTGGTTGCTCTCCTTTACCACTGAATGCCATTTACTTCTGTTGGTTGCTAGATTGTCGACACAATGGACGTCATTGTTAGCAGAAATAAGATCTCTCATGAATGAATCTTGGGATGTTAGAAGAGGGGGCCCTCTTCAATGCTTTCTGTGAAAAAGTTCACCATATAGTAATGGCTTTGAGATTTTTTTACCACCCATTCTGACTGCATGCCCAAGCCATCAGTCTCTAGTATCCTGCAAATTCTAGCACTGAGGCATAACTTTATGCTTCCAGGATATGCCTGAGGGAGCGCATGTGAAAGTTGTATGGCTGTCCCCCATCTTTGTAGTATATCGTCCAGTCTTCACTTGCATATACAGTAATGTACTTAGTATGCAGGCCTTATGCACTTAAATTTTGGTTGCTGTTGTTAAGATTTTGTTATCCCAGACATGATCTCTTGAGTAGACCATGGTACAAGTTGCTTTTGAGAGGCAGCCTCCATCTCAACCTCAAGGGACATTTTGTTGGTCACTGGTGATCGTAGGTATATGAAGGTGTTAAGTTCAAGTAAAACTTATTGTATCCCGAAAAAGGTAATTGTACACTCGCAAGTACATGAAAAAGTAAAAACATGCAGAAGTAAAATAATAAACAATAAAAATGACAAATAATAACGAGTACAGGACTACAGAGGTAAACATGATATAACAATAAAAGAAATATGACATTAAAAAGTAAATGATGAGAAAGGAAAACCAGCAGATTTAAATGTTTAAAGTACAGATGAAAGATAAAACATAACAGTTGGCTATCTATTAAAATTACTGTTAAATAATGTAATACATTGTGGAATAAAAGATGAGTTGTGCCTACCAGTGACAGCGTACGGTAGTCTCATCCTACCGCTACGGGGGATAATGGCGCTATCAAGATTCAAATGCAGAGGGTGTGTGCTATCGTCAAGGATATTTCTCAGCTTAACTTCCAAAACACGCTGGTAAGAGGAGTCCACTGTGTGTTAACATCTTTTAGTGCTTGATTATCACCCAAGACATTAGGTGTCAGATCTTAGCCATAATGCAGTGTCTTGGTTTTCTGTATGCTGATGGTGAAGCGAAAGGTCGTACATTTAGCTTAGAAGCTGTCCATAACAATTTGAAAGGCTTGTTCAGAGTGTGCAACAAAGCCTGCAAAGTCAGCATACAGGAAGTTGTCGATTTTGACAGTGACTTTGGCTTTAAGATGGTTTTGTTTGAACAAAGTACAGTAGTCCTTACAAATAAAGGTGATAATTTAGTGTAGAATTTTGCTTAACAGGTCTGTGGTTATCTGAGCTGTATGGTGCAAATTGTTGAATACTCTATGGATATATATTCAAAAAATTTCCTACACAATTTTTTCATTCATTTGTAGTAACTTGACTGGCTCATGTTGCAAATTGAGATATTGGAAAAATGATCCCCTGGATCACTGCCATTAATCATTGCTTGAACACAAATGTAACACAAAATGCTTTGTAGTACTGTAGATTATACACCTAGGTATAGATGGAACAGTGATACACTAATGAACTGGTGGTGATCCTATGATGTGAACTGTGCTGCATATTATTTTAGGTTGGGGACAAAAATGACATGATTGATGTTGAACAAGCATGGCTGGAAGTACCAGCATTGGAGTAAAGACATTGTTATATTACTGTAGCTTTAAGTGCATATTTATGCCTCCCAAAGGGCACTTAGGCTAAATATGAGATTTATGGATTAAAACTTCAAGTAGTACATGTGAGGCTGCATTGTTTGAGGGAGAGCATGGAGGCTAAGAGGTAGTCTTGCAAAGTGTGCCAATTTGTTGGGTATCAAGGCTATTACCAAAACTATGAAGGGCCTCTGGGCCTTTGTTTAATTCCTGCGCTGGACAGATAATTCATAATATTTGAAAGAAAAGTGCAGTTTCACAAATTTATCTGAAAATATTTGGAGGAAAACAAAACTGAATTTTCACAGCTGAATATATATCCTTAATTTCCTTCACACAGTTCAGTTTTTAACTCCTAAGCTCTAGTTCACATGACTCATGGTATTACATCAAATATTTATAAGCCTAACATGCTGGTACTCATGAAGAGACTTCTTTCCACCTGTGGTGAAAATCTTCCAAAGCTCTGGAGTTTTTCTTAACAGTGTAGTGAATCATTTCTGTCAGTGTTTACTTGGATTTAAAGGACAGCTTTGAAAAAGGTGTTGTAAACTCATAGCAGTTCAAATTGTTGACTTCATTATCCTTGTAGATTGCCACTGCTGTCAAGTTTTTGCTTAATCCACAAGTGCAAAACAGTCCTCTTAGTCAAAGAAGAGCATTTCTGAAAAAGAAAGGTAAGTACTGATGTAGGGGTGAGGTTGTCTGGTCTGAAATTCAGTAGAAGCCTGAACATGGGAGGGATATCACCGCTCTAGAAGTGGAGTTGAGTATGAAAGACGTTTTAAATTACATTGGTTTCAAGTGATGGGTTAGGGCAGGGTTAACTTGTTACTCAACTGATGCTAAATGGAACAAGGGTGAAATATACTCATACATTCTTTAGCTGCTCAAGAGTCTCCATCTTTGAGGTAAAGGATTCAGATGTATACTTGTGTAATGTGCTATAATCAAATGGATTCCATTACATGTAGTGTAAGTACCATGCCAGAGTAACAGTAGAAATATCTCACTATGTGAGTACACAAGTGCATGGCCTTTAACATGAGTAGAAGTAAACATTATGCATTGTCTTACTGAATTCAGAGTGAGGAAGCCAGTTTAGGGTCTATCAACCTTTAACCAAGTTGATCGTAGATGAACATCTTCAAGACTTGACTCTCCTTGCTCAATTTACGCTCAGAGTGTAATAAGGCTGGGACATACTGATGGCTTCCAATCCTGCTCTGGGAGGGTCCATTAATGCCCACATCTGACAGATGAAAGTGTATCTCCAGTCTTTAACTGCTTCCCCAAAGGCTGGGAAGGGAAACCCTTGCTCTGTGCCACTGCTCAATAGCTGAACTTCACAGAGACCTGAAAACTATTATAACTTGCTGTACTGGACAACTAGAGGTGACTTACAAGAAAACCCTCTTTTAAAGCACCAATTATTACTGATTCATTACTTTGATATACAAATCCATGCTCCCATTCTTGTATTAAAGAACACAGGCACATTTGCTTTAGTGTGAATATGGGTATATACTCACTACATGTCTGCAAAATCCTAGTATGAGTACAGGTAAATGTGCCATAGCCTGAGTATGAGTACATACTCACTACAAGTCTGCACGATCTAAGCATGAGTACAGTGAATGTGCCTCATCTTGAGTATGAGCACTTGCTCACTGCAAGTCTGCAAGATCTAAGCATGAGTACAGTGAAATGTGTCAAATTGTCAGTCTGAGTACATACTCACTACAAGTCTGCAAGATCTAAGCATGAGTACAGGTAAATGTGCCATAGCCTGAGTATGAGTATACTCACTACAAGTCTGCAAGATCCTAGCATGAGTACAGGTGAATGTGCCATAGCCTGAGTATGAGTACAGGAGAGTGTGCCCAATCCCTGCAAGTGTCAGTATGAGTTCATACACACTGCAAGTCTCCAAGATGTTAGTATGACCACAGAGAAACATGCTTAGTAAGTGTGAGAATGAGTACATACACATTGCAAGTCTGAGACAAAGTAGCAGACTAGCTTAATTGAACAGAGGGAAGATTTCGAAAGGACAATACACTGTAACATGTGCACATAAAAATGCTGTGTCCTTCTGTATCGAAGCTTCCGTAGCAAACATGACTTTCTTTCACTACTGTGACTGTGTTAATAGCCCTGTGGTTCAGTGATCATTAGCAATGAATACAAAAGGAGATCTAGGCAGTGTGTATGTTCTGGGGAAAAACTCTGAAGTTTACACAGGGAGACTTTCCAACCAAAAGAATAGACACAGTGGACAAAGAGTTGCAGGATGGGCTGCCCCTGTTAAACAACATAGCTAGGACACTTTGATGTAAATGCTCGGAATCACGAACCATGTTTAGTCAAAGAGTCTTGGTATTGGCAAATACCAGGATTATTTGTCATTTGCACACTGATATTATAAAACATACCATCTGTTTATGATAAGTCTGCACAATTCCAAGTTTGTCAGCATAAAGAATCTAGGAGTAATCCATGACCTGAAATAAAATAATTAATGTAGCCATGTGAAGTTTGTTTATCAGAATAGTTTATATCAAGGAAATGTAAACATTTTTGTCAGATTGATGAATCACTATTGATCATGAATTAATCATAGTTGTCTATCTATTGCTTACCTTTTTATATGTCAAATATAGGAAGGTTTTGTGATGTCAGATGGCCCAATCTCTGCAGGCCAAAGATAACTAGCAGCATATTCATAAGGAAAGAGTAGAGATTCACCAATTGGTAAATTATTAAAGGGAATAAGCACTCAACCCAGCCGTAAGGAATCTTGAAATGTGCCGTAGTGATAAATTTTCTCACCTTTTCTTTAGAAGTTAGATGTTTCAGAACATAATCATTGGAAATCAAAGCTAATATACAGAGAGGTGTTCTTCATGAATTGAACAGTTCAGGGACAAAAATATTGTCACATGATTGAAAGGAGCCATAATGAATTAGGAAGCTTCTGATTTACTGACTCATATTTTGGGGTTACTGCATTTCCTTTTTAAGAACTATTAACAGTTGTGTCATGTGTGTAGTAGGATGGTTTCCATATTATTTCTTCGTGTGGTATGGTATGGGGGATGGCAGTGGCACTGAATTTAGCCTTACAATATGCAGTAGATATAGACATTTGCATATTTTAGTCACTCCCCCGTAGGAACATTGATACAACAGTGTAGTGAAACAATGTTACTATAAGCAGCTACTACAGTAACAAAGAACTTACATGGAGCTGCAAGAATATGAGGCTTCTCTGACTAGAACCAACAGCACAGTGGGGCTTAGTATCACAGCACACTGTCACGGAATCTCTGAATGCAAAGCATGTGACGAGATGGAATCAGAATGTGTAGTTGGGAAGTTTGGAGTGCATTTGGGTTTCTGGTTTTTTCGTCACATGATGTAATATGTATAAGTGTATTTATATACCCTTAAATTTTTCATTATGCTTACAGGTTTAACAGATGATGAAATCAAGGTGGCAATTGAAAGGTCAGGGGTTAAGGATCCCAGTCCTTCTCTTCCACCTAAGCCAGGGCAACAGCTACCACCACCAGCTGTATCAAGCTACAATGTTGGTAAGGAAATTCATGCTGTTGTAAGGAGGGGTAAAAATATTCTCTTAGGGCTGTGTCCAAGTCAGTGTTGTTATTGAGTCACTTGATGTCGAGTTTTGAGTAACCTAGAGTCACAGGATTTGAGTTTACAGTCATGTTGAGTCATGTCCATTCTTCCATATAAGGTTGGGCGATATGAAAATATCCGTAATGATATATTGCGATAATATCGCCAGAATTTTTGCGATATATTAATATATTGCCAAAATGGATTAACCTGTATTACCTGTTGTAGACAAGGCTAAATTTGCCTGAAATTAGCCTAAAAAAGTTTACACCTAATTTTCTAAATGAGGACAAAATTGATGCATGAATACTGACATTACAAACACTGTTTTATCTTCAAAATTTAAATTATCGAAATTTCAATCCCCCCAAAGTTTTATCAAAACCCATGGTTGTCTTTTAAGATACCAGTTTATGGATGGTACACAGTGGAGTAAGCAGGGCAATTAGAAGTATGTTTTTAGAGGAAAGGTACTGCATTCTCAGGTACACAGCTTGCACATTCAGCACATTTTGTTTCAGGCATCAAGACTAAGTGAGAGGAAGAGTGTGATCCTCCTTACTGCTTACCATTTGGCATCTCTTTCATTCATGGGATTGTTCTAGTAATCCTTCCTGTAACACATGCATGCAAAAAAAAAAAAAACTACTTGACACCAGAAGAAGCAGTTGCTACAGAAGTGTTTGACTGGTTTCAAATATCACCTTCATTGTTTCAGGTCTCCATACTGGCTGATCTGATAAAGATGTTTTAGAAGTGAGGGTATTATGGATAGAACATGAGCATCCTGCAAATAAAACATAACCCTGTAGGTTTGTGATTTTAAGGTGGAATACCAGGATATGTTATTTTGTTTACATCAGACAAAGTGTTTCGATTTACAATTAGACATACATGTTAAAAAACTTGCTTTTGTTTGAAGTACTTTGGTAATATCAATGTAAGGTATATATTATACCAATATTGAACCCCTTTGCGTCAAGTATTGGCTAATACCAATATTAAATAACAATAATCCATCCAGTACTAGTAACTGGTAGTGGCATTTCTCTGAAACTTTTGATTTAAACTCTTTTCTTGCACCTTGTGACTGGTGGTAGGGGTGGGGTAGAAATGATGTTCTCCTATGAAGATCAAACAGTTTCACACATCTTTCTGGCACTGTGCCTCTCAGTACTTAATATAGGGACTATTACATTGTCCTAGTTATCACATCAGATCTAAAGAGGCTTATGTCCAGATGCTTAGCTTTGAGTAAATAAAGACACAACGTTTTTGTGAATTTTCCAGTGATAACTTAAAAAGTAACAAAACCGAGAAACAACTGAAATTGGTAATGTTAGGCTCTTTCCTGATATGAAATAAAATTGAACATGTAGCCTTCAAGCCCAAAATGCCCGTTTATTGGATCTCAAACTGTACATACACTGTCAGTTAATTTATGCTTTTTGAAGAATAAACATCAAAAACCTCATGTCTGAATAAAAGGGCCTTACCCTATGTCCAATATTTAGCGGAGCATATACAATCAAAAAGAGCTTACTGTATGTCTGACAAAACAAGACCGTTTAGACCCAAAAATGTAACTCTGAAAGGACATAATGCTGTGTAGAATAGGCTTTCCACTCAGATAAAAACATTTTTCCATACCAACATGATTAATAGCCCACCCATAGCTTTAATAATGAAATCTTGAAAATAGACATAGAGCTGTTTAGATCTTATGTGATGCATTAATTGAAGAAGAAACTTAAAATGTATGTGTGTTTGTCAAAAAAGGCTACTGCTGAACAGGTAAAGGATTTTTTGGTCCTCATGAGTCATTTCTTTTTCATTCTCCACATTTGCAGCCACTCCTCCCCCTGTTCCCCCTGCTCCCACCTTGTACTCCAGAGGAAGGGACTTTGCTGCCATTGCTATTATAATCTCTGGGGTTACCTACGGCCTCTACAAACTTTTTCAGGTGAGAAGTTAAGCTCCAGTTTTTTTTTTTATTTTTGCTGTATGTTACATATTTTATGACATCGTATTAAAGATTCCATGCTTCATTACACATGAATACATTTTGTGTTCATCTTCCTTGCAATTTTTGTAAGAAAGCAGAGCTATAATAGCCAGGCTAACAGCTTGCAGTTGAGCACTTGAGTTACTTGCTGGTAATCCTCAAATGCATGCAAGATTTCTAGTAATGAATAAATAAATGCACCTTGGGGCTCATACTGTAGCAGCTGAAAATCTGTGTCCAATTGTTCTTCTTTTGATATCATCACATTCCAGTGAAAATAGCCTATCTTGGTCACATGACACCTGACAAATAGCTGGTTTCAGGTGAGGGGGGCTTTTCAAGTAGCCAGCTTATGGCAGGGCTGTTGAGAAACCTGGAAAGAAATAACTTACAGGGCCATAAAAATGTCATGAGACAATTCAAAAATGTAATTAATGGAAGAAGAAAAAAACACCACCTAAAGGATCTTTAAAGAAAAAATTTCCTTATCCCAAGTTATCAGATACATTTTCTCAACTTGTAGTGTACCTAAAGTCTAAACCTTCAAAAACATATGTTACAAAGCTTGAAAAATGTATCCAAATGGTCCAACTCAACTCCCAATCTTCACAGGACATTCCTGAGCTGAGATACAAAATGCCGAAGCTTATTCACTCAATTTAAAATGGGTAGATTGTGCAATAATTTGTGATGTCATTCTTGTACTACTCAAAATACCATTCTTTGTTTGTTTTTTTTTTCTTGAAAGCCACTGCATCTTGCACAAAAATGTGATTACTGCCTTACTGTTACAGGGTGACTTGGCTGTATAAGCCCTTTCCATACAACGTGATATGCATCGGAACAATCCATGTTTCAAGGTCATATAATTTTAATTTCAAAAGGGAACAAAAGCAGCTAATGTGAGTGGTGCGAGGTGTTATAAATTATTGCACAATCGACTGTTTAGAAAAATATGAATAAATTTCAACATTTTACATCTAAGCAATGGAAAAAGCTATAAAAATGGGAGTTGGATGATTGAAATTCCTTTTCCAACCTCTAAAATATATATTCTTTTAATTCTAGACTTATGGTCCACTTTAAGGTCCTCCTGCCCTCCAGTTTAAAGAAGAAGCTTGTTGGCACCTTCTAGACATGAACCTATAGTTTTATTGCCCAAGGACAATTCTGGTTAGGATGTTAATGCATGTTACTTTAATTCTACATTCTCATTTTATCTGAGCACTTTGTCTGCTTTACAGTGGAAGCTGCCCTGCAGCACTGATCTGTCCAAGTCATTGACAAATCAAAGGGGCTTATATTTGGAGGTGCTGTTTGAATTTGCTTAAATGTTATTGTCAGTCCAAAGTGCTGTCAAAAATGAACACTTCAGAATGCCTCAAACCTAAATTGTACTTGAAGTTATGAGTATTTGCCTTTCAGTCATGAAAGGGAAAGCATTCATCCCATACATAGCAGATTATTCATCTTCTTTATTTCAAAGATAGTCTCCTTACAGATATTGTATAAATGAAAGTGGATATGGTGCTCTTTCCTTCAGAAGAAGTGAGCTGCATTTTGTCAATTATTTCTAACTTTTGGAATGAAAGTCATTGAAACTGAATGGAAGTATATGGACAGTAAGCACCAAGACTACTCTCTGGTCATTTTTACCTCCAAATTTGGCATTATTTGAATATTAAAACCTTGGCTATTATAAAGCTGTGAAAAGTAGTCATTTAGCTCTAAAAAAAAATCCCTTGCTGTAATGATGTTGGAATAACAGGTCTTGTATCTGGCCATATTTTTTGTCATTTTGGTTGTAAGTTGTGAATATAATCTGGCAGCACTGGTGATCATCACATGATGGGCTGGAAAAAAATATTTATTTCCAAGCAAGCAAGTCAAATTTTCCACAGATTTTTACATGTTTTCATGTACGAAACTAGCCAAATTTCCTTCCAAATACCACAATTTCCCTGGAAGGTGTTTCCCAAGTTCCTGCTTTTTCCACTTATGGTGCTGAGGTTGAGCTGAGAGAGGTAGTCATTTGTAGGCTTAACAGACACATCTGCAGAAAAAAGAAATTTGAAAAGGAAGTGATATTAAATTGTTTGTGGACTTAACACCTTGACAATGCCATTTGTATTGTCTTTTGCAGAAGTTTATTCGTCCCTTCTTCAAAAGACAGGAAGACACCCAAAAGAGATTGCAGAATATTGAGACTTCAATTGCTCAGTTGAACAACACACTAGCTGCTACTGGTATGTATGGCATTGGCACGGGGGAAGTATGCATAGTTTGTATGAGAATGTGAAGCCTTGAAAACTATTTCCTTTGTAACTGGTGTAATACTAAGGTGGGAGGGAGCTGGCAAAGTAGAAATTCATAATATTAGAGATCAGAAAAAAGGAGTGAGAGAGGGGAGTAAGAGAAAGGAGAAGTAAGAGAGAGGAGGGGAGGGATGTACCCCTGACTTCTTCTAACTTCCATTGAAGAGGGCTAAGTTTAAAAGTCTTCTCAACACAATTTGGACAGTCCCTTTTAAGTAATTTGGTTTACAAGTTTATCTTGTTTTGAATACAGTTCTTGTCTTTTCTTTTTCCTGCCTAGTTCAAGACATTCAGAAATCTGTGGGCCTTATGCAAACACTTCTAGAAAGACAGGAAGGAAGGCTAGATCAAATCTCCAGGGATCTCATTGCCAACAAGGCCATTGTTTCTGGTAGAGGCGAAGGAGACGTATTGCAAATTAAACAGGAGATTACATCATTGAAAGGGCTACTGTTGAACAGGTAACCTCTGAGTGGTACATCGCATAAGGGGTGTGTGAGTACAAAAGTTCGACTTGCTATGGTAGGGGCAAATTTCTTGACTAAGGGAAGCAACTTAGCCCTGACAAGAGTGGCAGGTTGTGGGAAGGACAGTTAAGGTGTAAGTTTGGGGAGCAGATCAAAGCCCCTATAAGATTAGGGGATTGTGGGGAAGTGGGAACAATTCTCTAACTGAGGGAAGCATCTGAGTCCTGACATGGTTGGCAGGTTGTTGGAAGAATGGTAAAGGGGGTGAGACTGGGGAGCAGACTGAAGCCGTGAGAAGGTTAGGGAATTATGGGAAGGATGGTGATGAAGGTAAGGAGATTGGAAGAAAACTGTATACAGTAGCATTCTTTGATGTTAAAGTAGCTGACCTCTGTTGGGGAGAGCATACATTGTGTCATATCCACCAGTCGGAACAATGAAATTGCCAAACCCTCCAGGGCGAGTGGTTTACCATACCAAAGGTGAATACAAGAAAAGCCCTAGCAGCATTTTTCCGCAGTTGTTCCCACGACTGCTTCAAGGTGGAATGAATTATTGTTGATTATTTTTGGTGGACTGATTATATTTTTTTTAATATTGGCAATGGCCTAGTATTGCTCATATTTGTTGAATATCAGCATCAGTAAAATAGACTAAAAATGGCAATACTACCCAACACACAGTACAAGGCCCATACTTCATGCTAGTGTTGTACCAATACTGTAAGTAGCCAATATTTCAGTTCTCAGTAACAGCCGATACTGATCCAATACCAATATATGGGGAAAAAACATTCTGCATACTAACCATAAGCCACGGGGCACTGCAACTAAATGTTGTTTCATCTTGATGAGGTAAATTGTTGGAACTTGCATTCAAAAACACTCAAATAATGTACCATTTTCATGACATATAGGATCATAAATATTGATTAGGTAGTATCAGCATTTGGGGTAAATTTTACCGATACTGATACGGGGAAAATGTGGAATGTCCAGTGACACTGATGGTGAATACTGGTAGTCAGTCCAACACTGTTTCATACAAAAGTCACACATTTTCTTTATAGGTATGACATAAGGCTCCAGTTTTTTATCTCATGTAAATGAAATAACTTTTCCTGGTATTACTCAAAATCTATGCCATTATCCTTTTTGCCAATTGGCAGTGTGCCCTTCGTTCAACTATTGCATGTTTGTACTTGACCTAATAGTAAATAATATGTAGATGGGATGCATATTACACAATATAGCTTAGGTTGTGTGCACAGTATTCTCATCTCTAAATATCACAATTATTGAATATTATAATAATAATGATAATCGTCGTCGTTGCCGCCTCTACCGCTGCTGCCACCGCAGCAGCCGCAGCCGCAGTAGTAGTAATAATAATAATAATAACAACAACAACAACAACTCGTCTTGTATGGGGCAGACTCCCACCAAGAGTTGTTCCATATTCTTTACGAGTGCTAAAAAAATGCAAAAATATCTTAATATTGGTGAAATCGGCATGATGGTCATCATATTTTTTTTACTAACTAAAAGCCATCTCCCGGGACAATCTTGTCCCAGTTCAATCTCAATTTTGGTCTACCTTTTCCTGTTGTGTAAGACCAGATAAGATTGATATTCATGTTTGTGTGTTGCAAATTGAAAATGTAAAATGTCTTTTAATGAGTTCCTTTTGTGGATTTTCTGTATTTCTTGACATCACCAGGTCACAATTTCCATCAACACCACAACAGTCAAGTATACCAGCCTGGCAGAAGAAATCACTTGAAAGTGAAAAGCTACAGCTAAATGATACTTTAGATAAGGAGATGGATGGAGGACAGGAAGAAGAGAATGGCAGTCAGTTTGAAGATGAAGATGAGAAGGAAAATGGGTATTCACAAACTGATGGAGGAGATGATTCACAAGGGGTACGTGGTATGACACAGGTCAATGGAGAAATGACTGGTCTGTTGGGTAGCCCTGGAGTAAACCTTAAAAAGAAGACAATGCTTGAAAATGGGGGCAGTATTGAAAGTAACAGCGGAGGTCAAACATCGGAGAAGGCTGTAGAGCAAAATGGCTCCAGAGAAGAAGAGGAAGTGGACTGATGTGGGAATGGTATCGTTCAGGGTTCATCCTTCAAGCCAGGCAGATGTCGTATGTAGTTGTGTGGTGAAAGGTACATATGTCAGAGTATGGTTATTAAACTTGCCAGCTGGCTTACAATTATAGTGATCAGGGGACGTAATACCAATGTGAGGATCATGATTGGAGGACAAAATGTTGATTTTTGGTGAAAATAACCTTTTCAAGGGGAAGATGTAGTTGACATTGCGATAATCGATTTAAAAAAAAAGTCATCCAAACCAGTCAGTGACCAGGTGTTAATGAGTCTGATGTTTCAAGTATACTGGAGATGCAGAGCTTGAAGGCCGGGACCCCGGGGGGGGGGGTGTTATTAGGACTACACACCACATATTATGACATATTTTATACTGTTTTATGCCGACATCCATTCATGGGCATAAGAAGTAGGGCAGGTTGAAGGGGCTGTAGTGTTAGGCTCTCTCATCTTTGAAGGGGTAAAACCACTTATTTCTTCTTTAGGGAAGTATATCAATAGGGCCACCGATTTTCCGTGAAAAAAAGAGTCCATTTCCGTTACAGTAATTTCAAATTCCGCGAAAATCTGTGCAAGCAATTTGCCAAATCCGTGACTTTCTGTTTTGCATTGATTACTGTGTTAGGCCGGTGCAGCCTAACCAGACTAAAATTCATTCACCAGCCTAACATCTACACATATAGGGCCTACGTAATGGACAAAAAAAAACCCAAAACAACTTGACTTATGATTGTTTGAGTGTGGGTCCCTTCTTCTTCTTACATAGTAAAAGATCCGTATAAAATTATATCCAAATGATATGCAGGTACTAAATCCGATAATTATTCCACAATTGTCAGTCAGAACGTTATGATCGTTAGATCATGAACGTAACAACAGAGCAAAACATGAAACTTGAGTAATGTGCGCAACAGTTTGTTATGACCTACTCGTGCATAGTATACCATACATACAGTACATGATACAGTATAAACAAGAATCAGCTACAGGCAACGGGATCGCAGGAAAACTTTGCATGACTGAGCAACATTAGACCTACCGCGCCGAAGGCTAGTAAATGCGCAACTCGCACCTGGTCCCACATACAGTAAGCATCGGAGGGGGTGAATTTCAACAGTTTTCTATCAGATTGTAGTCTGCTAGAGCCATCCAGTGTTACATACAGATTTTTAAACTTTTTTTTCATTTTGCCCTCTTGATTGCAGACTTCTTTAGCATTTTGAGAGATTTTTGAAGTTCCGTGATTTTCCGTGAAAAAATTAAAATTCCGCGACTCCGTGACAATTTCCGTGATCGCGGAAAATCGGTGGCCCTATATCAAACATTTTCAATAATATATCAAACTTTTCCAATAAGTTAGCTTTGATCATCACATGATTGGTAGCATTCAGTTGCATTTAAAGCTCCTCAAATATTCAAGGTTTACCAAGGAGGAGGGAAAGTTTCTCAAATCAGACCCCTTTTCAGGAGGATGGTCTAAAATGTCAAGCACTTTATCCACTATCTTTCGGCCCCAGCTAAAACAGCTCTTTGTCTATGACCAGTGGCGTAGCTAGAAGGGGGCAGGGAGCTGTCCCCCCTCCCCACAAAGCCTCTGACGGTCTCTGTCGGAAATTTCTAGTCTCTGTCGGAAATAAAAACAATTCATTTGAAACACTTACAACACTTCTTTTGATTTTAAGCAGAATTACACTTCGAAATGGTTACTGACAAGGCCTGGAAGTGTCATTTAAGGCAATCTCACGCTACACGCCAGATGATGGTGGCGCTACGCTTAGATAGTACATCATTACTTCAAGACAATAATCTGTTGGAAATTTTTTGCTTTTGTCCTCCCACAAAAAATATCAAGCTACGCCACTGTCAATGACTAGGTGCCTCTGAATGAGTCACTGGGGCATTGTTTTCTGTCTGTGAAAAATGGGAAATATGTGGTGCTATAATTGTGACTTTACTGTATTGCAGAGCTGTGTCAAATATTTTCACCTAATATCATTTTAACATATCTGCAACAAACTTGCCTAAAATGCAATTTAAGCAATGCTACTACCAAATTTGACAACACTCATGATATAGCATGAGAAAATAAAATGAAAGACCTAGGAAGATGCATAAATATTTCAGGTGAATTAGAATGGTGGACAAAAACATAGCCAAATCTTATCCAAAGACTGTTTTGTAACCAGACATGCTAGGATTTCTGAGATATTTTCAATTGAGATATGCAAAAATGTTAAATATGTAAATGTATTTAAAGCAAAGCAAGTGTAAACAGCATTACTTTTACATCAAAATTCATTCAAAAATCGTAAAGGTTATGAACAGCAGTTTCTTAAAAGTTGGTGGGAAGCCTGTTACAGTGGATGATAAAAGAACTTGTAGTGAAAGTATCTTTCCCTGAAAGTTAGGCCCATGTAAAAGACTAAGTCTGTGCCATTTTGTTTAAGCTTGAAAATTTTTAACAACTTTTTGCACTGTTTAATAATTTACAACTCTGAGCAAAATCATGCAGCCTTGGCATGTAAATAGGACAAGGATAGTAGGGAAAGTGAAATCTTGTCTTTAGACAGTGTATGTAGGTCAGGTCTTTGCTTAATGACAGCCTGCAGCCACCTGTAAGAGGAGAAAACAAAATGTACCATCCTCACTTCATCTGCGTGGAGTCAAATCTAGTTTCTGGCTTAACTTTTTCAAGTGGAATAAGAACTTGTGTTCGCATTAGAGAGTCTTTAAATTCTGTGTTGTGCAAAATGCTACTGGTAATGGCATTTGGGCGGACTGTGTAATGGTCTTGTCATCTGCCATTGTATGATGTGTAATTTCAATCCTTACATATGCTACATTGCTACTGTGGGCATTTTTCTTGAAGGGGAGGTGGGAAACAATCCTCCAGAAGGGAAGACTGTAATAAAGCTTTCAATAAACATAACTTTCAGTGCATCTCTGGGAATCAGAGGACAACATATGTGTGAGAGGAATTCTAGGGTGCATTTCTCCATCAGGCCCCCTTTTGGCTACACCACCGGTATTCTGAAGGAGGTCTGTTTTTCATAAACACAATAATCCCTTGCCAATCCTAGTCAAAAATGGCAACGTAAATCAAGCGTATTCCCATATGCAGTTTTGATGAAACACATCTGTAAGATGTTGCATTTCAAAACCGAGTTTTTCTTTCTGAATTGCTCAAATAGTATGTGAAATTTTCAAAACTTCAGTTACAACTCCTCTGAATCTTTCATGAAAATACTCCAGAACAATGCTCACCCATATGTGAATGGACACAACCAAGAGGCAGATAACAGGACATGTAGACAATAGCCATAGTTAAAAGTTCTTTAGTACTTGTATAGACTTTGAAAAGTAGCTCTGTCAGATTTTCCTTTCTTTTCTTTTGTGCCTTACTGTTTATATGCATTTGCTACAAAAATTATTGAAGGTGTGAAGTGTCTCATGGAAAACATTTATTACAACAGGAAATTAAAACTTGTAGCTCTAAAACTGAATGATACCAGTGCCAAGATTTGAGTGCCATCAGTGAACTGAAGGGCAGATGCAGTGGTTTAAAGTTGTACCAATGCAGTTGGTGACCAGGATTCCTGAAAAGGGTTGGAGGATCCAAAATATTGGTATACCTAATTATGATTTGTATTGCAATAAAATGTTTACAACAGAGCCCCCACCCAAGCTGTACCCCCTCTGGCTAAGACATTCCCCTGTAATGAAAGTTGGTTAATTAAATGCAAAAGATTTCTTTGTAACACCTTAAGGACTTCATCCATAAGTTTGTCAAGATGAACAATTGATAACCTCTTTGTCTCTAATATTGAGACTGTTAAGTGTGACGTCACACTATATAACTAGAGTGACATCACACCATCCCTTCACACTAACTCAATGTCATTGTCATGCAAGCAATTCAGCTTTTTCAGTGAGATCTCTGTGATGTCACAGAAACTGGCTATCAACTGATCCATCATCCTTTTCTATGTTCCGGGACAAAACACTCACAATTTGCTTCGGGGGAATATGTGGTTTTGGAGAAAGCATCACATAACATGCATTACGAAGCTATTTTCACTCCCATCAGAAATCTGAGCATGTCACACTGAACAGTGTCAGTATGATACCAATCCTTTGCAAAAAAATATTATTTCAATAATCACAGTTTGTATTTCAAATGATTTTGTATTGACAGCTAAGCCATTTTATTCTTGTATAAGCTTTTACTCTTTTCATTCCTCTCTTTTTCATAATTTTCTGTTTGACAATCATTATGTTTTTGTGATGGCAAATTCTACTCTCTGATTTTATCATTATTTAACCAGTGTGCTTTTCCATGGTCTGTGCCTCTAAGAAATCATGTAATTCATAACTTGATGAATGATGTATTGAATCCTATGTTGAATCTTGTGATAGCTTCAAGTCATGTTACATTAGAGTTTTTTTTCCAAAAGTCCCCTGACTCTCTGGCGAAGAGCCAGGGGCGAAAACCAAACAATACTCCCGAAGGAGTTCTGCTCCCCGAAGGAGTAACAACGTCCCCAAGGGACAAACTTTGACTTAACTGACACCACCTGACAGTGGTCCCGTTCTAGACTGGCTAAATAGAACAGGTCCCACCCTGGGAGCTCCGCCGTCGTGATCACGGATACTCCTGCGCGAGGTAAGTATGTTACATTAGAGTGATGCCATAAACTTCGCTATTTCCAAATATCCAAGAAGGAGCACCTGATCATGTTATCATATAAATACAGTGTGCTTCCAAATCCTTTCCATACATGGAGTATCACCTCTGTAGGTAGACCTACAAGTTATCTCCTCTTATACTGTCTAAAGTTTGGACTTACCCCCATGGGTCTATGTACAAGGAAGGCAGTAAACAGTGACAAAACTTGAAATTTCATTTGATTTCATCTGTTTATGAAACATTGCATAATGCATAAAATGTATTGTGAACTGTTGTTATACCCGTATCAGTCCACATTGTAAAATGCACAGTGTAATTTATGCATGATTTTTTAAACAGAACTTAAAATGTGGAACAAATTAATTATACAGCATTGGGTGGAGGGCAGTGTTCTCAAGCTGGACAGTCTGGGTAAAGTTGGATTTCTAGCCCCTGAACTGATCAGAGAATGTTCCCATACCTATTTCATTAGAAAAAAATGTATAAAGGAAATGGTATGGTAACACAAGTGAACAACCTAACAGATCATGATAAAACTTTGAAAGTTATTGTTTATTGAGGTTAAGATGTGCATAATTTTTAGCCACAGGTGAAATTTGATGTGGTTAAAGAGAAGAATAAGTTTGTTCCTGTACAACAGAGTTATACCCCTCATGTCAGTTGTTTGTGAAATCCATCTTGCAATCAATAAAGACTATAAAATAAAAATGACACAAAAAATTCACAGGTGTTTCAGTGTATTTCTATTACACACTGACAAATGACTTGTACCTGCTACAAATTGCCAGAGTCCTTCAAAGGTACCAAAATTAAGTTTATCAGTGAAGGAATGATTGTTATTGCATGTCTGATATGCGATTCGCAAGACTCCGCCCCGTCTTCGGAGTGGTTTATCTCAGTGCATGAACTTTATCCATCATTTACCCCGAGTATGCCTTATCAGTGTAGTAGTGTGAGCACAGGACCATGAATACGGGTACCAGGTCATGAGCATGGGTACGGGTATGGGTACCAAGTCATAGGTATGGATACCGGGTCATAAATACGGGTACGGGTACAGGTCAAAGCGCCTTATATCAGTATTCAACTACTGTATTTCTTCCCACGTCATGAAAGATGGGAATGTGGGAAGCCAAACTGATAGGGCATGTTGGCCACAAGTTTAAATGATTCCTAAGACAGCAGAGAAACCTGCAAGGCACTTGGCTTTGTCTAAAGGATTACACTTTTTTCACTGGACAATGAATGGTATAAAACTGATTATTTTCCATTGACTCACACTCTAAATCGGGTTCCCCCCCCCCAGTGAGACTTGGCAAAGTGGCTCAAGATTTGCCTGTCATCCTCAGCATTGCATATACCTGCCTTAATTTTGACCAACGTTTCTTCTGCCTGCTCCAGTCCTGCATCTCGGATGGGAAGCGATGTGGAGACAATGGGTGCTTAAGGGGGAATTGGGCAAACGAC
Organism: Holothuria leucospilota; assembly: GCA_029531755.1. Lineage (NCBI taxonomy): Eukaryota > Metazoa > Echinodermata > Holothuroidea > Aspidochirotida > Holothuriidae > Holothuria > Holothuria leucospilota. Next base: position 4,516,518 of record CM055980.1, on the reverse strand, counting down.
AGAGCAGAGCAGGTAGCACACCACTACCTCAAGGTAATTCCACTGCGAAGGTGTTAATTCACAAATTTAACACCCTTAAAAGATTTTGAAAGAACAGTTCAGACTATGTTGCAGAAGTGATGTGCTCAATTTGTGATATGGATGGGTTAGCAAATGAACTGAAGTACTGATTATGCGAAAATAAAAAAATGGAGGTATTTCAGGCACTTTTTGTTTGTAAACCTTTCCGTGTAGATTTAGGATAAATCTAAACCGTATGTTGAGCATAGCAACAAAGTTGCTAAATATTCTCTACAGCAACATTAATACTGTAAAGAATTTCAATGCTATGTGAAATTTATGTGCCACGATGACATCACACATTTCCCATAATGCACTTTATCTTGAGAAAAAATGGCATTTCTTTGACAATTATATCTTCCTAACGCTACAAGCTATTGAGATGTGGTTTTAACCTAAAATAAAAAAGGAAAAATTTTCTGCATTTTTGAAGTCACTGAATTTTGTCTCTGGCAAATCCTTTTAAAGATCCCAGTCTATTATTGCTTTTGATGGGGGTAAAAGGTCATTTGATGTCATCAGAAGTCAAAATTGTGAAAACCACATTTTGAGAAGTGAAACTGAGGGATCTCTCACTAAACATGAAGACACTCTACATCGAGTTCAAGAAGTGTAGTCACTTTGGTGGAGGTCAAAGGTCATGTGAGGTCCCCAGAGGTCAAATTGCAAAACAAAATCTCATGACAACTCAAGAGGAATAACTTTGAGGGTCTCATACTTTGCATGTTGATGCTCCACATTAACTTGAAGTTCAAGAATCCAGTTCATTGTTTCGTGTAGGTCAAAGCTCACTGGAGGTTACCAGAGGTAAAACTTTAAAAAATTTTTATCATATATTTCATACACGATTTGTTGTCAAAGTCAAGTTCTTTCATTCCCCCAACACCCACCACCAGACACCACTCTGTTCTGCCCCTGCAGCTGTAAGTCCTTGACGTGTACTACTTTCTTTCAGTAACTTGAAGGAATAATCATTGAACGGATGTTCTGGTGTCAACCTTTGACCCTGGCTGACCTCAGTTGCAACCCCTCCCCCAGATGAAAAATCCTAGATATACCACTGGCACAAATCCCAAGTCTTAAGTCAATTATGGCAAGTCTCAAGTGAAGTTTTCAGTTTTGGCATTAAATCAAGGAGCTGTTAGGAAGGAGGCACGTTCTACAGACACTTTGAATCAATGGTCGTTTCTGATGGTAGTCTTGCCTTTCTCCTCAAAATTCCTATCACAATTACCATGATCAACTAAGATTTAGTGACCTATTGTTAAAATGACAATGAGGAGATCTCCTCAGATTGAACAGTTAACTTTTCGTCAATCATATGAAATTTTACACTTTTGTCATCAATGGTCGCAATAACTGTTATTTGTATCAACTTCATTGAAGGCTTTCCACTCAGCTTACATTTTGAGTTTGTTTCTAAGTGATGAGGAAATTTGCCAAACTTGGGAAAAATTATTTATGTTTGAAAAATGCTTGAAGCAGATGAAGCATCACATTCATAGGGACACAAAAGAAGTACACTATTTAACTTTCATTAAGTTGGCAGTAGTTTACATTAGTTTAAAATCTTAAATAGAGCTTGGTCCCCATCGTAGCAAACCTCAACTCAAAGCATGTTTGATTGAAGGTAATTGTTTCAGGATAACAATTGGGTGTAAAAGGGGTGGGTCATCATTAAGAAGGGGGAAGTCAAGAAGGCTAAACAATCAAAATTTAATACCTGAATGAGAATAAATCATTTTCAATTAATTATCATCTGACAGATTTAAGTGTTGTCTCCTTCCTAACAGCTCCCTATTTAATGCAACAAATGGCAGGGTACTGTTTGTTTGTTCACTTTATTTTAACAATTTTCTGGGGGTCATGTCCCTGCACCTCCCTCCCGACCAGTGATTTGATCCATTATCATTTTCCCATCTCTCTCTCATGTGAAATAGTGTCTATGTTCCTGCTTTAGGTGTTGAAGCTCAGAAAAGTTCACATAGTATAGCGGCGCATGACTCATTTGTGCAAAGGACACATTTATTGCTCCAATGTTTGTACACACAACACATTCATACAGTACCTTGATAATTATGAATGCTGATAAATAATCTCCATAAGATCTCTCTCTACATACAATCTGACAATTATAAGAAAGTTTTACCTCACTTAAACTACCAACATCAATGATAATCCATTTGGTGGCAAATTTGATCCTTCCAGATATGCTACTGACAACTTGCAGTCAAAGGTAGACATGGCTGGGGAGGGGGGGGGGGGGTGGCTACTGGGACAAGATCCTCCCCCATGGGGGCTGAATATTTGCCATAGTTGGGCAGGGTATGTGCTATTTTCTTGCAAACACTGATTTCATAAATGCTCAACTCCCCCTTCTCCCGACCAACTGAAAGTGGTCCTAAAACACTTACGCTTGCAGTCCATGTTTAAATTAAACAGGCAGTGAATTTAGTCACACTGACATGTTGACTTTAACAGACAGTCACAGCCAACAAGGCTTTCTTAAAATAGATGAGCTATTATGGAAGGCATCCGTTTTCTTTTTCAACACTGATCTAACTTTTCAATAGGGCCTTTGTTTTTTAGACTAGTTCATGACCCTAAAACACAACTACCTGACTGCTGGTCATGCAAGCATGGAAAATAGGTCAAAAGTCATTTCATTTGTCATCAATTGATGCAGTCATTAATACAATTATAACAAATCGACAAAAATGTTTCTGAAAAGGACACAAAATTCAAATTAGATTGGTAACAAATTTGGAGGTAATGGTGGCTTTTCTGCAGAACTTCTGTTTAAGTGAGTAAAATTCCTGACTACACATTTTTCCAAAACCTCTGAGTATTAAACGCAGTTACCATTACCATCATGATTTTTGCAACGGTTAATACAGGATGTCTAAGAATACATGATCTTATGAATATAAGGTTATATTTAGACTTAAAATCTTTCTTTGAGCCCATTACAGAGGGGCAATCTGAGTATTATATAGAGAGGTATTTACTTTTCTCTACCTAACACAAAGTTCGGTCAAGAAATTGTAAAATGCGAGCAGATGCTTGCATGGCCTGCATGCAATTCTAAAAACACTTTGAAGAGTTTTGAGGTCAGTTAAATATTTAAAGTCTACTAGTTAAGTCTGGTAAAATTATCATCCTTGAAATGATGGAAATACCTCCTATCAGTGCAGTAAGGGACAATTTTACCACTGCTGTTTACAGGAATATATACTATCTTCATAATGCAGAATTTCATTTGTTGAAGTAAAACTATGGAACAATTAAGAGCCATATTCTTTTTGTTCATAAAGCAAGATTCGAAAGTCTTCATTAATTGGCAAGGATGCCAATTAGTGCATGGCATGACAAGCATTTGACTTGAGGTCATACGGTAAAAGTATAATATACAAATCACAAATTTCACATAAAATACAACAAACTTAACAACATTGCAGCAACTTCAGTCAAAGGCCTCATTTTGCACATGAAGTTGGCTGTAATGAGAAATAGTATACATCCTTAGACACCAAGTCTAACATTAGTTAAAACCTCTGAATCTCAAATGTTTCAAGATACTGGCCTACACAAGGTGAGATCAACTGCATCCTGCATTTTTACAGCATTTTCAAGTTTTAAAAGAGAATAAAACTTTGTATTTGTAGACACTGAATTGAACTGAACTATACACATACAACTAATGCATTTACAGGAAGCATCTTAAAGTGCAGACCCTTTTATTTGGATATTTAAGATGTTTTAAGAGAGATGATGGACAGTATGAGACATATTTACACTATAAGACTGATTTCAATGAACTTGCACCAAATTTTCAAAACTAGGTGAAAAATCAGCACACTTGATAACATATATACTTAAGAAATATATGTGGCTTGGATGTGCCATGACACAATGAGGTTGTACATTATCTAATTTGAGTTTGTTTTCTTTCAATTTCTTTTAACACACCAGAAATAATTTGTGTTACTTTATGTAAGTAAAAGTGGAAGCACTTTGATATTTAGTTACCTGGGGGAGTTGTAACAGCAACCTAAACCAATGGAAATTTAGATTTTACAATCAAGGCACTGAAGTGGACAGTAAAGAAAACTACACAACTTACCTCCCTACACTGTTCTAAATGGACTCTGACTAATGCTGATTAGTTACAACAACTTATCTAAACCTCATTTTGAATATCTTGTGAACATAAAAAGACAATGAAATATGTTTCTGGTTAATGTATTAAACACAGTGGTACTACGTCTAGTTTGGTAATTCAAAATATGTGCTTACAGGACCATAGAAGGTCAAACTGCTGTTTATAACTTATATGAAGATAGAACAAATATGAAGTTAGGCTCAATATTGATAACAAGAGCACAAGAATGAGATCCACAGTCATTTGCTGTCATAAGTAATAGAGTGAAGTTGCAAACAGGATCACATACTGCACATTTCACACTTTAAATATTACCACCCAGCATCTTCTAAGTTCTCATTCCTTTATTTCTTTTTAACCCTTTTTTCCTTTCTTTTTCCATTTTTTTTTTTTTAATTTTTCCATTTCACCTTATTTTTTTTGTGCAGCTGGTAACCTTACAACTTGTTTGAAACTGCAAATTTGTTCACCACCTCCTCCTTTCTCCCCTCCCCCACCCCAACTACTCCCCCCCCCACCCCAACTATCCCTACTCTTCCTCTACACTTTAAACAAACTTCTTATTGACTAAGGCCTGAAAAATGCTGTTGGTGATCAATCTTTACACAAAATTGGAGGTAAAAGTGTGCAGTACTATCGTAAGCATTTACATGTCATAAAACTTTCAATATAAGTAATGTGATTGAAGTTCACAAGAAGCTCACAAAATTACATACTAATGTATCAAGTATTTCAAAATATTTAAATGAGTAGGTATTATGTTAAGTCATATGAGTTTATTGTAAATTTTGAAGATGCACCAATTTCTGATTTGTTCACATATGACTGAGTGAAATTTGAGAGCACCCTAAACATCACAAAGTGTTTAGTAGATAATTATTGCTTATCCTTCCCATAATAATAAAAGTACTTCGTATAATGGCACCATCATTTAATTTTGTAAGGCGAGACTTATTCCAGGATTTAAACTTCAAAACGATAAAATATGAAATGGTTCATTTACAGATACACTGGTACAAATAAAAATGAGGATCTGAAGATAGTTATAATTGCATAGAATTGTTTAAGTAGAACTGAATGAGCAGCATGTGACTTATATTAAATATAAATTCCTTGAATATTGCAAATATTGATGAAATAAACACAGCCTTTGCACAGAAATCATCTGCAGGTAACTTTCTAAAATATTTCACGGTTAGAAATATTTCAAAAGACCAACTTTCGTATAATGGAGGATGCCAGCTTCTCTCACAAATTCATTAAAACATGCAGCTTTGCTTGAGTGCTCCTTGGATATCCAGCATGTTTAACGAAGTTAACAAACTTGATGCTCTTAGAGTACACCTTATCAGTGTCATTGCAATCAGCCACCCAAAGCTGTGTGAATATTGTGCACAGAGAGTAAACATTACTAAGTATCCATGAATCACAAAGGGAAACAACTTACCAAAATATGATTTGAACACAAGCAGACATGACTAAAGAAGTTCATGGAAAATGACAAATAAACTTGAATTGTATGAATGACTTAGTTTTAAACTTCACTGAGGAAAAATTGATGAATGCTGATATTATGTTGAAGTGTATCATTGCTAAGATAATCTTGCATTCAATTCTTGTATCGCAAGCCCAGTGATATGAACTGGCCAAGAGGGGCCAGACGGCATCTCGTCTAATACACAGATAAAACATTAAAAGGGTTAAAATAAGTTGCTCATTGGCAAGCAGTTCAGCTTCAGCTCCTCTTTACTGTAACACAGTTAGTGCTCTTTCCAAAAGCACACAGTACTGTTTAATTCAATTCCATTTCTTTCCCATAATTCCTATTTAAAGGTGCAATTCTCTGTCTTTATCAATCTTTTGTTTACATCATAAAACTTTGCCATCACTTTTGAAGCTCCGTTTCTGAAGGCTCTAATGGCTGTGAGTGTTCACCATTCCCTGGAAGACTAGGTGGGCCTTCAGCTTTGAGAGATGACCTCTGACCTTGTGCTTGAAGTCAAGCATTATCAAAGTAAAGGGAGGTGAGACTTTCTATACTCTGTGAAGAACAAAAACTGGAAATGAAACCAAAGGTTCAAGGTTAGAATGTTTCGGTGACATCAGCAGGAAGAAAGAAATAGTGGCAGAACAGCATAGCATGGCACCTGAAAACAGCTTGATGGCTAATGGCATAATTTCTCAGCATTTCTTACAAAGCAAAATTGCAATTTCTACAGCAACAATAGCTGACAGGCTTTCTAAACAACATTTTTGATTCCAAGCTTCTGCAGCCTATATGAGAAATAAGCAATTTCATTTCATCATGGAGAAGGGGTGGGGGGTAAAATGAACCTGTCTCATCATAACTGTTTTCAATGGAAGACTTAAGGGGGAGGGGCACTTTTACCTGAGTAAATTTTCCCCTGCTTCACATGCTGCCATGGCATTAGGCAAGACAAATACTTTCCTACATCAGAACAAGTTTTGAAGGGAGTAAAATGAATCAAGAACTTCAGTTGAAAAAAGTGCTTTCTCTCAAGTTTTGGAAACAGGGTTTTAAGTTTTTATGCCCCGACCCCCTTCCCCCACAAAACAGCTCAGAAAGATTGAAAAGTGCTGGGTACTCTGCACCTTCTAGAGCATACACACTTGGTTTCTACGCATCACTTTAGAAGCAAAGGTTGCTGTAAATTCCACAAAACTCAATGATGTAGGAGTCTATGAGCTCCTTTTTACATATGTGTTTCCCTATTTGCCCTATAATTCTTATCTGGCAGACTCTTAGCACAGAAGGCACTATCACCCTTCCAACTCTCTCCCTAGCTCCTTCTTCCTATTAGTCCACCTAAAACATTCTACAAACAAGCCCAAGAATGAAGATACTCATCAAACTTCTCTTGAAGGTTGAAAAATGTCTTAATCTCAATGACAAATAGTCTTGAACACTCTGAAAAAAAAAACAGATAGGGTTCTAACTTGTGGAAGCTTTCCAGCTAGAGCATGTGCGTCTAAACTGAAAGAATGGCAAATGAGGAATGAGCTAGGGAGAGAGTTGAAAGGGCAATAGTGCCACCTGTGCTAGGAGTCTGCGAGATAGGAATTGTACGGCAATTTTGGAAATCCTGTTATTAGGAGGTAAGGGGGCACAAAATAGACCATAGCTTCTAGTACCCGAAGTGTCCTCTTACAATTTCTGACAATTTTCACACTGAAACCTGATTAAAATTGACAATAAAATTAACACTAGAATCACAGATGCATCATCAATCTGGTGCAAATTTCAATATAACTTAGATTTTCACTATTCACCTTCCCAATAACTAACTTCAAGCAACCAAGAATAAGAATAAAACCAAACTACCTTCACTACAAGAAGTGCAAGTGGACACTTGAAGTTGTTTGAATCAAGCATGCTTATCACTGATTTCTCTCTTATAGTAAATCATACATAGCAACTAGGAATTTATACAGCAAAATAATCCTTTCATGCGAACAGCTCAAAACTGGCCAGGTTTCTATGGAAAATGCATTCAAAAAAAAAAAAAATTCTATCATTTCCACAAGGCAATATTGAGAAGGGGTTTACGTGATGGAAATTGTTGAAAACAGACATTATTTCATCCAATATTTGGATTTAATCAAAACTTAAACCCATGCAATGCAAACCACAACAAAAAAATTCCAAAATGCAATTATTCAAAGTCCTTAAACCATGCTGTTTGCTGCCACCATCTCATTTCCACATGCCAATGTCACCGATTTGATTGGTTACAGTTCTTATTATCTTCAACCAATAGACCTTATGCACTGGCATCACATGACATCACTTTACAGGGCAAACAGCGAAGCGCACTGTACGCATGACATAGACTTTGCACACACACGTAGTAGTCGTACGCACATATCCGACCGGTATACAAATCAGCTGTCCACCACATTAGTGTTAGCTGTAATGCTACTTGATTACCTCTTCCAGAGGGCGCACTTTCTGTTCAGTGATGTCATATGCATAAGGTCTATAATACTGAAGGAAAGGGAACAATGAGGATATATTAGATGACACCTGAATAAATTCATGTATGATATGCTGAAAAGAGACGTGAAAAATTTGACCATGAGCCATTGGTTCTATAATTATAGTTCAAAAATTACAAAACATGCCCCATCAATAACACAAGTAATGAATACTAAGTGTTTGTCTGTTGGTAAGAAAAGAACAGTGGCATGCCAATATTCAAAAGATGCTCATTACAATAAACACAGGATTTACCAAACAGTTCATCAGTGGCATGGCCACTGGAGAGACAGGAATGGTTCGACTGCACAGTTATACTCTGGAACATGCACCATGGACATAGAATATTACAACATTTCCACCAATATAGTTTCTCTCAATCTTGTGACTGGGAGTGGGAGGGGAGTGGGAGGGAAGTGGGAGGGGGTCAGGGCTTGTTAATAGTTTACAGATGCTGTAGTAATTGCAGAGAGCTACATGCAGGTCCTACATGACCACAACATTAAGCTGTCCAAATATTCACTGACAGTGAATGTTCTTCAATTTTGCATGGCTGATTTCATGGTATCCTGTATATGCATAAAATGCAATGATCATCTGCCTTGATATTAGATGGATCAGTAAGATACATCAATGTTCAGTTCACATCCTACTGCAAATCCAAAAAGCTGTCTTAAAATATAAATATGCAAATAGGGGGTAAGGAGGAATGAAACAGACTGCAGTGACTACAACTCTACCATTGTTTCACTGGTGCACATCTCACACACAAGTGCAAGCTCTTTCCCCATCACTTCCCAGACATTACAAGTTTTTAATTATTTTAGCTGGCACCACTGGATAATTTTATAAAGCTGTAACTTGGAAATATGGTTAAGAAGCTTCTTTGCATGAATGTTACAAATAATGTTTAACACGAAATGAGGTATAAATGTGCTGAATAAATGATTCTTGTAATTTTGAAATGTTCTGTGATAAAATGCATGAAATAAATAATACAATGTGAGATATGTTAGAAAAGAGAGAACCCCTCAACCTCTAAATGATTAAAGGTCTGTGGTCATGTTAATGTCACAACTGCCTATTTGATATAAAAGCACCCAAAACATTAAAAATAGTCACAATCCCCATCAAAATCCATCAAATATTGACCATTTTACAAGGCAATTACTGTTTTTGTATTTACCTCATGAATAAACATAAATCACATATGCAAATTTATGACCTGCAAAGATGGACTCATGGGATGTGTCTTTTGTTATCCTTTGTTTAACCTTCATTCCAAGGACAGTTGTACTGTTTACATGCCCTGAGGGGTTTAATATGGAAGTAGCTATAGCTTACTTTGAAATGTTCACATCAAACAACATTTTTTGCATAGCAAATAAGAAGATGGAATGGTCAAACTTTGTAGAGGTATATCTTGAGAATGGTATAGGATATTCAAGTAATTCCGAAGGATTTTTCATCTGCAGATCTTAACCTTTTATTTTTGAGTAAAATAGCTGTTAAGATTACATGTCCACAGACCTCTAATGAGAAATACAGGGTAAGTGATTGATAAAGTATATAAAACACAAAAAAGTTACCCAGGTTAGCAATAGAATATACTGCTTCCAACCACATTAACACCATTAGTGATAACACATGCGTCCCTGGTATTGTCATGCAAATTAGTCACAGAGCCAGATTCGGTTAAATTGTCACCGCTGGCCGTTGTTATTGAAGCAGTGTCTGTAGGGGCTTCACTGTCTGAGGCAGAGTCAACAGAATCTATCAAAGACTCACTGAAAATAACAAAAATCACATCCTCTAATTAAGTCCACCCCACTTTGTGTGATGACATATTTACAGTAGTGTGCAAGACAGAATTCTAAAGCAGACACATGTCAATTTATTTTTCAACACATAACAATTATGAAGCTGATAAGTAAAGTATTGTGTAGTACATATGAAATGTTCTTATGTAAGAAATCAGTACAAACTGAATGATGCAAAGTTGTAAAATATATATGAAAGCTTTACAAGCTGTAGGTGACTGTACGTAGAAATAATGCGCAAGGTAAAGTCCATATATAAAATAAATATCAGATAATTCTCCTTTCCCTCAGCCTTTTTTTTCATTGCGATACATGTTGCCTACCTTTCTCCTGGACTCCTTTTATGAGTCCGTCAGATCATCGCTGAAAAAATTTACAAAGTGAAATATTTCTACACAGTAGGCCAATTTAATCTACTTTTCTTGGACATTTAAAGTGATTTTGTAGACCAATTCCAAATGCGCACAAGCAAATTTTCCGAGCCACTGATTGGCATTTGTACAAGGCTCATTGAACATGCTCAGCATCTGAATATATTATATTAAGAAGGTTCAAACCTATTACCTTGGTGCACCCATCGAAAAAGATCAACCATACTGGCACTGATAAGATGTTACTATTCTTATATCTTTGGCTCTTCTTAGTTCAAACATCTACTTTAAGTTCTGATCAAAACTAATTATATGCTTCTCTCTCAGACTCACTTTGTATCAGGGTTTCCACCAAAGGGGGGAAAGGGGGGGGGGGAATTTGTCCCCCCCTTTCCAGAAGAAGGTGGGTAAAATCCCCCCCTTTTCATTTCCATAAAAATTAAAAAAATGGTCCATACCTTGGTTTCTTACTTAAGAAGAGGGCACCTTCGCAGCAATGTTTGGACTTTCATAAGTAAATGGCCTTTAAAACCCTTATAGGGGTCTTGAAGCAAGCTTTTGTCCCCCTGAACCCACTTGTAACTTTAGCCAGGGACAGCATCAATTTGGACTAGGGGTTTAGGAGCAATTAATCCCCCCCTTTTTTGCATTTCTGGCGGAATCCCTCTGTATGAATTGTTGACTGTGAAGTTTAAGTTTTATATTTCTAGGAAAAAGTTTTACATTCTTGTGGAAGGTTCCCAGTATTTTCATGAAAGTAAAAGCCAGTATTCTTCCCAGAGTTTTCCCCTGTGAAATTTTGATTTGACACATCCTCATATGCTGGGTATCCTGCTCGTACATGAGGCAACATATGACAGGCCTGCCACCTTCAATTTTGAGTCAATCAATTTCTCAACATTTTCTCTGATCTGAGGCATTCTTTCTCAAATTCCCTGACTTTTCTCTGACTGGAAAATAAAAGCTCATTTATGGCATTGTTCCTTATCTCCAGGCTGGCAGGGAACCCTGCTGACAGCCTATACAGTACATCTCAACATGCATCAACCCTCATGCAAATAAAACATGGGTGTTTAAAAACATACCATCTTTTGATTACTTCCTAACTGTATTAAATGATACATAGAGGGGAACCATGCAGATTAAATTTTACATGAGGAAAGGGTATTACTATCAACATGCAAATATAATTAGAACCACTATGTAAGCCATGGTTACATTAAATATATGAAAATGATATGCATCCAAATCGTCATCATGCCACAAAATCTTTCTGAAGTGGTTAGGTTTGAAACAGGTCACATCTGTAAGTATACAAGAACCTCATCTGGCCATGCTACACTACATGGAGAAAGTGGTGGGGGTTCTGGACACAACCATGATATAAACAGTGAGGGGTAAAACCTTCTGACCCAATATCATGCATATCCTCCTTTTGGGGATGGGGGTTAGAAGGATCTACCATGAATTCCATGAGACAATTTCATCACTTGATAGCAGATGGTACATTATTCTCCAGTACATATTCCAATGTAAATCTGTGTATCCTTTTTGATCTTTCTCAAACTCAACTATCCCACTAATGTAAACCACCTCACCCAATGTACTGGACACCTCCTCTCCCTCACACACAGGATATTAAATTTAACTTACTTTGAAGCCCTCAATATTCTCTTCCAGCCTCCTCTTTGTCCATCTTTGTCTTTGGTTTTTGCTTTGACTCCAGCTGGAGATTTCTCCCTCTTCTTTGAACGGTCCACTGAACTAGCCCTTCCACTTCGTCCAGGTCTCTCCAGGCTAGGGGACCTGTCCCTTGGAGTCTTTGACGTATCAACTGATCTCGCCCGGCGGAATAAGTCAAGTTTTGATAGTCTATCAGCTTTGGAGAGCATTCTTCCTCTCCTTGTTTTATCTTTACGAGATCTCCTATCGTCCCCCTGAGCTTCATCAAATTCAGCTGTGGTAGCAGGATCAGGTAAAGCATGACCAATGGCAGCTGCAGCACCCTGTAGTGCTGATGCTGCAACTGCTTGGCGAGGATTTCTTGTTTTATTACCATTGTCATCAATAATTACACTGTCTCTAACTTTTGGTGTTTCTGCGAGGAGGTCAGGGAAGTTATCTCCATTGAGACTAGATCTGCTGCCCTCGCTCTCATTTCCTTTGGAGTGCCTCTCTGACTCTAAAGAGTTCCTGGAATTTGCTTCTTGTTCCCTCCTCTGTTCTGCTCGTTTGTTCCCTTTCCTCTTTGACTTTGTCTTACCATCTTTTCTTTCCCCACTTTGTGATTCTGTGGTCTCTTGTTGTCCGTTTTTTGATTTGCGAGACTTTTGTTCCCCCCTTTGCTGACCACCTGGAGTACCTTTTTTGCCCTTGGAATCTTTCCCACCACTTTTGGAAGATTTCTTGCCCTGATTACTGGTAGCCTGTCCACTAGTTTTACCTTTGGATTCTGTGCTTGTTTGAGATGGACCATCACCAACAGAGACAGATTCAGATTCTGGCTTATCTGCATCTTTCACATCTTCCACTTTTGCCTCGTCTTTGTTTCTTTTATCCTCTTTTGTTAGTGATGAACCCACCTCATCCTTTGATACTTTGTTTCCATCCGTTACAGATGATTTTCTCCTTGAGTTCCCAGAACCCTGCTCATCTAACTTTTGGTCAATTTTTACTTGCCCTACAGATTGCGTTTTCCCTTCTTTTAACTTTTCATCCTTAGACTCAGCTGAAGTTTCCTTCTCACTGCCTCTAATTTGAGGATCTGAGGATGATAAAACTTTACTTCCTCTCTCTTGAGAAGTCTTGACTATCTGACCAGGCTTTTGTACCTGATCGGAAATGCTTTTCTGCTCTGTGGAAGTTTGACTCAAGCTATGAGCACTTGTGGAAATATCTTCTGTAACCGTTGCCGAAACTGTTTTAGTTTCTGTACTTGTTTCAGGTTCTGAGATGTGCAATTCATCTACCTTTTTGTTACTATTATTTACATTGTTATTAGTTCTTGTTGACCTCCTAGCTGTGGGAGACCGTAACCTCACTGTAACAGTCTCTGTAGCATTTTTATCTTTGCCTGGAGTTTCAATGACAGCTACTAATCTAGGAGGTCTTGCTCGAACTCTGACTGGTTTCACCTCTGGGTTTCTTTCCATCTCAGTTTTTGTTTCTGTTACTGAGACTGTAAAGGATAATTTCCCTGTGGATCCCGACTTCTGCCGTACCCTGAGAGGTGTGGTGCCACTTTTGGCTTTGTCATCACCACTTCCACTATCAACTTGTTCAAATTTGGCCCTCACAGCTGTCAGATTTGGCAACGAACTTCGGTAGCCAGCCTTATTGGGTAAAAGTGGAGCTTGAATCTTTGGTAAGTCTTTCCCCTTTGGTGAAGATGGGGGTTTGGTCTCTTCCGATGGCTGCTTTTCATTCCCTTTGTCTTTCAATGACTGTACCCTTTTGTCCTGCAGTCTCTTTATACGATCTGAAAGATGGGTGCTAGACAATGAACTACAAGATGAAGCAGGCGAAACACTACTGGGTGTAGAACGAACACTTGATGCAGCTGTGCCACCGCCCTTAACACTGCCTCCATCCTCCTTATTCACCAATGACGTAACAGCAAAGGCTTGACTCAGCATTTTAACAGAACCAACCTTCGGTTTTTCTCGGCGAGCTCTAAAGCTGTCCTCATCCTCACTTTTGGAACCTGAATTTGCAGACTGAGAACCCCCAGCGAATTTAGCTTTTAGATCTTCCACTGTATTCACCTCCACTTTGTTATTTGCTAATGATTTTGCAAAGGACGGATCATACTTTTCAATTAGTCGAGAGGCTGGGGAACTTCTTCGAGAGCTGCTCACTGAATCTGAAGAATCACGTCTTTTAGAGGAGGTAGCATCAAATGATTTTTTGACCTCTGAATCTGATTTCAGTGAGGTGTCATGATCACTTTCAATGGCACATTCCCCTACACTCTTCTTATCTTTAGCATTCTTAGAGACTGAACTAGGTAACGGAGGTTTCTTATCTGTCACCTGAACTTGCTTCAAGTTGCCTCTTAACTCCTTCAGTGCCTTTCCAACCTCTTCTGAAGTCTTTCGGGTCTTTTGGGTAGAACTTTCATCAGAACTGGTTTTAGAGTCTCTTTCCCTAAATCGAGAGCGAGATCTTCTGAAACCCTCCTCAGTCTCTACCTTGCTGGAATCAGTTGTACTTGATGGTTTGGAATTGTCAGTTCCACCTGTTGTCTTCCTCTTTGGCTCAGTTTTAGCTATTCTAGCTCCTGTCTTTTCATCTTTTGAATCACTATCTGATGCTGAGGAGGTTTTCTCCTTCAGAGAAGATATTTTCTGTGCCACAATACTAGATGGAATGGCTACATCTAATGGATGCTGTTTTCCCCTAGATTTTTCATTCTTTGTAGTTTTGTCTGCATCAACTGTAGAAACTTCCTTCTCTTTTACTTGATTTGTGACCTCTTTCAGTTTGGAGTCCTCTTCTTGTTTGGTGCCCTCTTTCTCTTTGGTGTCCTCTTTCTCTTTGATGCCCTCTTTCTCTTTGATGACATCTTTCTCTTTGATGACATCTTTCTGTTTAAAGCCCTCTACCTGTTTGGCACCCTCCTTTTTTCTGGAATCCACCTTTGGTTTGGTGTCCTCTTTCTGTGTGGTGTCCTTCTGAGCCATGAGTTCCTCTTTCATCACTGGCAAGGTCTCTTTCGGCTTTTCAGAAACATCTTGTACCTTCTCTTTATACTTTTCTTCTCTTTGGTCAGAAACATCATTCTTCTTCTCCTCTTCTACAGGTTTGACCTTGCAAATAAAGGGGTGAATGGCAAAGTAAGAATAAGAAAGATCAAATTCAAAAACACAGTAAGTGATTGGCAAGTGAACATACTTGATACCATGAAGTTACCATGATGTGAAATGAATTTTGGGGTCATGCATTTTGCGTCATTTTCACAAGTACACTAAACATTATTTCCCCCTCACAGAGTATATGAAGAAAACTTGATGTTTGGCAAATAGTCATCATCATTTATAATTTGGAAAAGCCTAAAAGTTTCTTTGACCCCCTCAGTCCCCTCCCACTCCTATTTTGTATGCTCATGAAAAAGATGACACAATGGATGCATCCCTTGGATGCCACTCTTACTTCTGGCACATCTGATGTCACTGCACTTTCCTTCGCTACTGCTGGGGCTGGGATTGGAGCTGGCTCTTCAACTTTTTGGTCATTATCAAGACTCTGAGAGCCCAAATCATCAATTCTGATGTCCTCAGCTATGAAGGGAAGGAAAAGTAAGCATACCTGGTAAAGCAAGGCAAATAAATAAGCAACAAAATAGTAAAATAAAATGCATTTTAACTAATTAATGTTGCACAGCAAACAAGGACATAGCGAGCATCCCGTTCTAAGTACACCAGTTGTAAAACACCTAAACTCACTTAAAAACATTGCAGTCAATGTACTGATATTAAAACCATAAAAGCTGATTACTGAAAAAGGCAAATGCAATGTTCTAAATTTATTTTAGGTTGTCATTTTTTGTTTTGTTTTTGTTTTTTGTTTTTTTTTTTTTTGAAGTTTCAAAAATTTCTTTTTTTTTCTCCCGAACTTTCTCTTTAGGTTTGCAGGTCTGGCACAGGAAGGTGCAGAAATGTAAACCAAACAAAAAAAAAAGAAACTTATTTCACCAAGTTGAAAGAGAACCTTGAGTCTAAAATCACAAGATTCCACATTGCATAGGTTGGAAAAAGAATCTCATTCATCCAACTCTCATCTTCATATCTTAGTCCTTTGCAGAGATGTAAAGTGTAAAAAAATTTTTTAACTTAAGTTGGAAAAATTGATTACAAAACTACTTGTGATGTCCTTCTTGTACAACCCACACCTCCTGCTTTTGTCTTCTTTAAAATGATATATGACCTTGGCAAAATTACTTTTCTCTTAGGAAGGCAAATGTGAGGAAAGGGCATGTATAGTCAAGTTACTCTAGAACAATAAGACAGTGGTAACATTTTAAAACAGGGTGCGGTGGCTTTAGGAAAAGCAAAGATAATCACAGACAAAGCTTCCAGTAGTATAACAGTGACATCGCAAATTCTTGTGCAATCCACCACTTTAGAAAGAATAAACTTCAACATTTTATATCTCAGCACATAAATGTCCTCTGCAGATGAGAGAGATGGACCGATGATCCTCATTTTTTAATCTTAGTCTGTAAAAAATAGTCTTGAAATTTCAGACTTCAGGTAAACTTAGGCTTGGAAGGTGATTTCCTTTTAACCACTACAACATAAGAGGGAGAAAAATTCTATTGTACAAAATACTGACATATGGTTGGTCCAAATGAGCATTTTCTACCTGATATGTGAAGTGTTTCTAGAGACTGTGTGCTCTCTGTGGTAATACTGAGTGATTCTCTGTTCCTTTGGTCGCTAGAATCCGCATTAGACAATGACGGAGTGGAATTAGGGGAGTCCTTCTTCCCTCTGCTCGCTAGAGATTTACTGAGAGGTACATCCATGACTTGCATTGCTTTAGCATCCTGATAATAAGGAACAAATTATTTTATTAAGACAAGAGTCACAACACTATTTCTTTGTTGAATATAAAGGGCATTAATAATCAATGGTCCCAACCTCATTTTGAAACACTACTGTTAAATCCTTCAAATTAAGTCTTAAGCTTCCTTTTTAAGTGTTTTCCATGTTTTGGAGAACAACTTTAATCCACTAATAGAAAATGAGAAAAATTATATTGCATTAATTTATCAATTTAGAAATAAGCAACAAAAATATGTCACACGATTTAAACGAGCACAGAAGAGTACGCTCATTCAAATTGTGGTCACTACACATTTTTATGTGTGGCATCAGATGTGGTTGAATGGAAACGAAAAACTCTTAAGGGTTCAAACATTTCACTCTGAGGACCAAGGTAAGCTACAGGTAGGTTACCATTCACTGAGAGCAAATGAATACTTGATTTGAAGACATGAATTGGTTACTCCCACAATGTCACTTAGTTGCACAAAATTTTTGTCCTGCTGTTTAGTGAAGCATACATCCATAAAATATATTCCACATAATTATAACCAGAGCATAAATACTTTCAAACTGAAAAAGTCAACATATAGTAAAGAAAGTTATTACACACATATTTAGCAGTCCCTCCAACATTATTTTGAAAAACTTAATGTTAAAATAGCAAAAACACTGCATATTACAAGGTATTAAATGTAGAAAATAAGAGACATTATTTGAATAATTCCGGACAAAATTGTTGTAAAATGGTTGAAAAGAACCTCCATACTGAGATTTAGCACTGTAAGGTATGGTTATTCATTCAAATTTGGGTCACTGGCTCACTGCATTTGTCTGTCAAATAGGCAGGTGGTTTTGGCTTTGCCTTTGTCAACAAAACAATTCAAGCTTTATTTGGAAGGCTTCTTTCGACCAATCACACTTACAAAATTTCTATCTCTAGCAGAGAAACTCTTGGCCCGTTTAAAGTGGGTTCCACAAGATCCATCACTACGGAGGAAGTTAATCTCTCTCCTCTGTCTCTCAACTTCAAGCTGTAAGAATCTGATCAGGTTCTCTCTCTGCTGGAGGCTTCTTGTGAGTTCTTCTGTTGTGTATGAGGTAGTTTGGTCTTTTGTGGTCTCTTCTTCTTGGATGGTCTGTACTTGTGCCTCAAGTTTGCTGGGGAGGGATGACGTAGAAGCTGGAGGAAAGAAATTTAAAAGGAAATTAAAGCTTTTAAATTTAAAGAATCATGAATAGGCCTAGAACTGATCGAAAGCTATTAGCAAGTTAAAATTAATAATTTCAAGCTTGAAAGAAATACATTACTTTTGCTTAGTCTGGTAAACCAGTAGGTAGCATAATTCAATGGCAATTTAAGACTCAATATTTCCAAATGTGAATTTCAATACGAAGAAAACCAATGGTTAAATTTTAAGTAGGGGGAGGGTCTCTATGAGACTGACAGCTCTAAGATCAGCCCCACACTCACCTCCTCCAGATCAGCCCCCCCCCCCCTTGGCCAGCTTCCTCCTCCATATTCTCTATGAAACTTTGAGGTCTAGGATCAGCCCCCTACCCCACCTTCCTCTTCCATACCATCCCTTCCAGAAGTGTTTAATTTTAAATCCACATCTGATTAGATTTCTGCTTCAAACAAATTTATTTAACATTTTTAGACTACAGATAAAACCAGAAAGCCAAAAGGCTTAGTGATTCCTTGCCGAAAGGGGGTGCTTTGTTACACTGAGGTTCATCCATCAAATTTATACTTCTCTTCTACATCATTTTTTATGATGTGGTCACAATTTGACCCCTGCTCACATCAGCTCATGTCACATGACCTTTAAACCGAAACTTGAATAACCACAAAAAAATGAAAAAAAAAAAAATAAATATAACGTATGAGAAGGGATTTATCTGTGCTTCCTCCCTTGTAATGACATGTTTACAAAGTTTCAGTTTTTGACCTCTGGTGACCTCAAATGGCTTGTGACCTCCACAAAAAACAATAGGGTTTTTCCTCGCACCATAACACATCCACATACTTAGTATGAAATCTATCCAAGCTTCCTACCTTGAGATACTGTGTAAACAAGGTTTTCAGACTTTGACCCCTGGTGACCCCAAATGACCTTTGACCTCCACCAAAAACTATACGCTTCTTCCTCGCACCATAACGCATGATCACATACTTAATATGAAATCAATCCAAGCTTCCTACCTTGCGATATGGTATAAACAAGGTTTTCAGAGTTTGACCCCTGGTGATCCCAGATGACCTTTGACCTCCACCAAAAATAACAGAAATCTTCCTCTCACCATACCACATCCACATACTTGGTATGAAATCTATCCAAGCTTCCTACCTTGAAATATCATGTAAACAAGGTTTTCAGACTTTGACCCCTGGTGACCCCAGATGACCTTTGACCTCCACCAAAAAGAATAGGGTTCTTCCTCTTACCATAACACATCTACATACCAAGCATGAAATTTATCCAAGCTTTCTAACTCGAGATATCGTGTAAACAAGGTTTACAGATTTTGACCCCCGGTGACCCCAGATGACCTTTGACCTCCACCAAAAACAATAGGGTTCTCCCTCTCACCACAACGTATCTACATACCAAGCATGAAATCTATCCAAGCTTTCTACCTTGAGATATCGTGTAAACAAGGTTTTCAGATTTTGACCCCCGGCGACCCCAGATGACCTTTGACCTCCACAAAAAACAATAAGGTTCTTCCTCTCACCACAACACATCTACATACCAAGCATGAAATCTATCCAAGCTTTCTAACTTGAGATACTGTGTAAACAAGGTTTTCAGATTTTGACCCCCAGTGACCCCAGATGACCTTTGACCTCCACCAAAAACAATAGGGTTCTTCCTCTCACCACAACCCATCTACATATCAAGCATGAAATCTATCCAAGCTTTCTAACTTGAGATATCGTGTAAACAAGGTTTTCAGACTTTGACCCCCGGTGACCCCAGATGACCTTTGACCTCCACCAAAAATGATAGGGTTCTTCCTCTCACCACAACGCATCTACATACCAAGCATGAAATCTATCCAAGCTTTCTAACTTGAGATATTGTGTAAACAAGGTTTTCAGATTTTGACCCCCAGTGACCCCAGATGAGCTTTGACCTCCACCAAAAACAATAGGGTTCTTCCTCTCACCACAACGCATCTACATACCAAGCATGAAATCTATCCAAGCTTTCTAACTTGAGATATCGTGTAAACAAGGTTTTCTGATTTTGACCCCCCCCGTGACCCCAGATAACCTTTGACCTCCACCAAAAATGATAGGGTTCTTCCTCTCACCACAACGCATCTACATACCAACCATGAAATCTATCCAAGCTTTCTAACTTGAGATATTGTGTAAACAAGGTTTTCAGATTTTGACCCCAGTGACCCCAGATGACCTTTGACCTCCACCAAAAATGATAGGGTTCTTCCTCTCAATATGGGCCATCTATGTACCAAGTTTGAGAACTGTCCAACTTTCCCATCTTGAGATATCGTGTAAACAAGCTAAGCCGTCACATACGCACATGCACACACACACACGACATCACCATCGCATAGATTCCTTGCCTGCCTTCGGCAAGGAATCAAAAAGCTATACTCATTTGGGAGAGAAACATCCATAATACCAGCACATGGTCTCCAGTACCTGAAATAATTCATGATTTTCATGTCCTACTCTGCAATATAATTCCCTGTCTGTTTCAAGTGTGCTTCTTTCAGAATTCCAAGTGACAGTGACTGTTGTACAGTGTATTATTGACAAGGATGTATAAACAGGGGCAACTTTTCCTCATTTTTCAACATTTTCTGCCCCTGTCATTGTGAGTTCAAGAGCCCCTTTTTCTGTTACCATGGTGAATTCACACTTTGCCCTCTTGTTTCCTTGTTTTTCAGACACTGGCTGCTTTTCTGTAAACCTTACAACTGCATGTACTTGTTATTGTCTTTTCCCTTGTTGCCTCAGTTCTCATGTTGCATACAGTTATACACATGTGCCATTCTTCAAACTTGTTAAAAATACTTCACAGTGATGGCAAACATATGTAGGGACACAACTGCAACCAAGAACCCCATCCCCCCACCAACCAACCCTTATAGCACATGATTAGAGTCATTTTTGGTTGTACTATTTAATTTCTAACAGATACCAAATTTCCGCTTTATTTGTCCAAGCACTTTTAACTTGGGAAAAATGTCAAGTCTTGTCTTATCACATCCTCTCCCCCTCCCCCTCCCCACACTGATAATCTGCTTCAATGCCAATGACAGTAGCCAACCATGTACTATTAAGACTCCATGTATATCAGCCTTTACACTTTCAAATCAGCTTTGACTCACTTAAGCCACGTTTACTTAAAATTAGGATTTCACTCCAATCAATGATGACTTCTAATGGGAGAAATGAGAGAAGAAACTTTGGATGGATAACCAAGCTCTCTCTGACATAACCTATTTTGCTCTGACGTAACTTATTTCTCTCTCAAACAACTATAGTGCCACTAAACCCTAATGCTCTCCGACCGTCATGTCTTATTGCTTTAGAGCCGAGGTGCTCAACTGTGGGGCTGTGGGCCATTTAAGTAAACACTTTAGTTTTTCTTTGCAACCATTTTAGTAACCATGCAGATTGAATAACATAATTTGCTAGCTTTGAAGAGCTCATTGCAGGCTACAAATGGCCCGCCCACCACCAGCTGAGAATGTAGCATTCCAGCAATCAATGTCAATTCCATAGTGCGGTATGCCAGTACTATTACAGTACAAAGTATTAGCCAGTGTAATGGTAGGGGTACAAACTGATAGAATTCTTGGTATAGTCATGATGAACTATACAAAAAGTTATGGGATTTTCCCTGTGTACTGTCATATTTATGGAACCAAAGTACATGAGCCCTCCGATCCCTTTAACAACTTGTTTACCATTTTCAAAGTTAGTCAGGAACTTCGACAGTTTTGTACCTGCCACTCAATCTCCCCTACTTCCTTAATAACTAGCCTCATAAACACTGCTTGTTTTTCAACTTAGGTTATTTGTTGTTAGCTGTGATATGGAATATACAGGTACCATCAACATTGTCATGCTGTTAACATGTCAAAACCTATTTAAAGCATATGCATAAAAATACTCAATCTGTATGTTGCTTGCACAGGTCTTCCTTTTGTTTTCCATGGCAACAAGCAATATCACACCCTTTCACCCAATTCTGTACCCCTGCCCTCCTAGATAAAGCTTAAAGGGAGGAAGCAGCCCCCCCCCCTCCCCCAAGTTTATCTTCAAAAATCAGCTAAATCTTACAGATCTCCTCTTAATTAGCTCACAAGCATCATTCATTATGTTTCTGTATCAAACATTAAACATTGAAGGTAAACCAAGGAGTCATTCTGCATGAATTTAACAAATAAACAACAAAAATATTGTCTTATGATTGATAGGAGCCATTACTGAATTAGGATGACAGGGAACACTAATCCAAACTGGAAGGGCTACAATCTTCCCTTTAAACCTTTATTCCTACAAGATGCCCACGAAAAAATGTGAGATAGGTGGAATTTTACAATTACACTGTGAGCAGTAAGAAGCATGGGAGGAGTTCAAAAAAGAAAAAGAAAAGAAAGGGGATAATTCATTTGAGAATCAATAGGCACATTTGAAATGTCACAACTGGTAAAAACTCCGAACAGGCCTGCAGACAATAGCTGTACACAACTGCACAAATGAGTGGACACTGGATGATCAAATCTTCCTCCTCACACCTGTACAGGATCTAAATCCCAACTACCTTTATTGGACACCATTGCATTGTTTTGTAAAGTCAATTCTAAACACCAAGTACATGCATTATTTATATACTTTTCTTGTATTAATTACACAACACAGCAAACATTTTCAAGGCAGGCATATGAAAATGGAGGATCTCCGAAAAAATCAACATGAATGAACCAATCAGTATTATTAATGAACCAGTCTGCAAAAATTCAAAAAGTAAAACACACCTCACCTCACCATGGTCTTCAAAGTTCAGTTTGTCTCAGCCAGAGAATAAGGGGTTCCCCCTATTCCTAACATACCATAATTTCCTACAATTTCTTTTCATTATAACTATTAAAGCAAGACTCCAGCTACTTATTATAGGGCTTACTCCTTGTCATTCTGATCGCACTAGCAGATGGTCATGTGACATGCCTTTCAATTAAAACCTGGCTGTGTTAGCATTCTGAGTTTCCTATAAGAGAATGCTTAGGAGCGACTCATTAATGGTCATTGCAAAATGATGACAGACTTGTAACATTAAGGTCGTTAGGGGCGATATTAAGTAACCTACCCTCCACCCTGCATTATACAGTACCAACCTACCATAAATGATGACACTGCACTTTAAAGAGGTATAGTGACTCATCTAGTTTGGTCTCTTTATGATATGATACCTGAGGCAACCCACCACTGGTTGTAACCTGATACTGTAAATACAGCTCAATTTTCGTTGAAAGAATGGCAATGAACTTTTAATAGCTTGGATGTTACGAGTTTCCTTTTCCTGAAATGTTCCCTACCATTCAACGATTATGATTCTCACTGGCAAGAAGAAAAGACTGAAGACATCCCTGTGAGACCATATGTACACTATTACATTATACCAAACCAAGGATGTGACTACTAGACGTTTTCTTCTTCATCCACAACCATTTTCATCCTTCCACATCTTCAGTGAACATGCAAGAAAGTCTTAAACAAGCCATGACATTGCAAAAAAAAAAAAATCATGAAATTGCAAACCACAGCACCATCCATGCATGATAGCAGTTACATCAGTGGAATGATCATTTTATGAAGAGGAGGGGTATGTAACAGGGGGGCACAGCACTCCAGGCATCTGTTACCTTCACCTGCACTTTTTTCTCTTTCTTTCTTTTTTCTATTCTCTTCTTCTTCCTCTTCTTTAGCTACTTTTTCTCTAATTGTCTCAGCTTGGGACTGGATTTTCTCTTCCAGCTCTTGAACCTGAGACTTAATTTCACTAAGTTCAGCCTCCAGGGAGGACTCACCAATGGAGGAGCAAGTACTATGCCTTTTGTCATCTGTGTGCACAATTATACACAGTGTGAATAATAGAGGCAGACCACACTGTCAATATTCCCTACCCCATGATGAGAATGACTTTCACTATATTTCATCACAGTACAACAAACAATACATAGACAAGTCAGATAAAAGAACATTTTGCTTTGAAGTACAGTACGTGGAGTCACACTGGGAACAGTGTCATTGCATAATAATGTGAAAGACATAATTGCATAATAACGTTCCACCCTTTCAATGCCCAAGAAAACAACTCACCGTCCCCTCCTCCATTCCTCTCTCTCCTCTCCCCCATTCCTTTCTCCCTCTCCTCCCAACAAAACAAATTTATTGTTGTATTATTAATAGATACCCTTCCTCCTCTGAAAATGAAAAAGATAAAAAAGGATACCCCTATTCCTTGTCACTGCTACCCTATCTGATTATCCCTTTTCACCCATACCACTGTCTGAAATATTTGGAGAAATCAGAATGGCAGACAAAACTCTGCACTGGAAGATATTTGCACAGTCAAGATGATGATTACTCATTGAGGGTTACCACTCTGCAAGCAGTCTGAAAAAAATTCATGTATAAATTAGAAGCTGGGAATAAACTCTCCATAGTTTGGTATCAGCAATGCAGTTCTCATAGAATCCCAGTAATTTACCAGATCCCTGTGCATATTCCACAAAATCAGTCAACTACACCCAAAACAGCTCGATCAGAGTCACTCGACTATTGTGTCCCAGGCACCATTTACTGTACCACACCATGAAAAATTTCCAAGACCATCACCCCATGTACCACTTTCGCTGGGCCAACATTACAGCACTTTACATACCACCAGGGTTCTAGCTATGAGCATATTTAGTGCCGGGCGATGGTTGGTTCACCAAATGCCATCCTGGGAGAGGGGTCTAAGGGGAGGGGGATCCCTCCCCTTTGAGAAAATTTTGTATCTTTAAGGGTGCTTTGATTCAAAATGGTGCTACCTTTTGCAGTTTTTAGACCTAGTTATATGTGTAATTTCATTCAGTTTTTTAGTTTATGTTTTAACTATTTTTTTGTTTTTGGTATTTTTGCCATTCTTTAGTTAATGTGTTTTGAATGTAAGGTGCAGTATAGAAATGGCTAGAGACTATTTTGTTAACTCATTATTAGTTAAGTTTGTTCTTTAATTCAGCATTTCCATTTTCCATATTGCAAAATTATAACACATGTGCTTGGAATATGATCCAAATAGCACATTTTCAGCAACATTTCAGTTTATTTTGCAAAAAATCTGTGCCAGGCGGGACAGTACAGGCTGGGCAGCCCCACCTGGCGCCGCCCACTGCAGCCAAAACCCTGCATACCACCATTACTTAGGGGCAGACCACTAAGTGGTTCACAGACCACAGATTGCATAACACTGATCTGGAGGATCCATTGTAATTCTTATTGGCAAATTTTTCATTTTTTTTTTTTTTTATGTAGCGTAGCAATACTTTGATGATGCTACAGTACCATTTTGAAAATTTAAAATTGGAGAGGTATGAATAACTGTACATTAAGATTGAGAAAATCCCTTCTTTCTTCACTCACATTTAAGTTAAAATATTTAATTTCAGGACTTTTTGAAAGAGCCTAACAAACTTCACACAAACAGGGATTGTATTTCCAAGTTTTTCTGGTCTCTTACTAGTTAAGTGATTACAGTAACCCAGTTTCAACTTAGTTACTTTTCTTGTTTTGACTCTGTACAACATACTAGGTTCAGATTCAGTAGAAATGATGGCAGACAAATTATACCCCTTGAGAATATATACACACTGCACCAGGTTCAGTGCATCATAAAATCCCTGCATTCCCGCTTGCTGTGTTATCTGTTTGTAGCTCCTATGCCCTTAAAAAGAAACTGGCAAGAAAGTGATACCAGGAGGGTAATAAAACGCCATGCATCCTGTAGAGATCTCTGCAAACACAAACGAAGCAAAAAAAAAACTCTTCTCCTCCTTAACTGACATGTGACCACAAGAGACGGGCTTCATACCTCGCGCCAACCACAGATAACAAGAAAGAAGTAGGTACCATCTTCAAGATATCATCCTCCAAATCTTGGAAATGGTAATTAGGTTAGACTTGCAGGGTCTTGAACTTCTGTGATTCATCCCCAGGAATGAGGCCCCTGGGGAATGTCTTCCAGATGCAAAGCTTGATCTAGAAGTCTTGAAATATAAACCCTGGTTTCCAGACACTTGAACTAACAGCTGCAATGAATACTCAACATCAAATTAACATCATGGGACTACACAAATGTAGGCTACATCCACAGGATCAAACATCTGGGTTGGAATTTATCAAACCTCAGACTTGCCAGGTTTCACAGATTTTCTTCAAGTCTCAAGAAATTCATTCCTACCTAAAGAGAAATCTGCAGCGTCCCACCCCTTCCCCACTTCTCTCATTAAATCACATCAACAGGAAAAGCTATGTTTTTGAAATCTATGTCTTTGTGCCCATTTCTGCTATAATGGCAGCTAAAAATTTTGGAAATTCTCCCACCTCAGCCACAACTATGGCAAAGCTGGGATGGGCTGAATCCGTCTCCTCACAATGCTTACGAATTTTTCTTATCTGATATGTTCCCCACCCATCCTTCTGTCCAAGCAGACCAACATCTCTGCCATGGAAGGAAGTTCCTTTGTATTTCATATACACTATTTATCATACCTGTCACTGACTGCAATTTTAAGGCACATTTTTTTGACAACTTTGTTACTTTACGGAATTGTAACTTCAGATTTTCAAAATTTTGTTTACCCTCCCCAGGGATTACTGGAGTGCCCATGGCTCTTTTCCTGGGTCTGTAACAAGGGTCCAAATATAAGCTGTGGTGTAGGTTGTCCTTCACACCAAACAGGTTGGGAAAAAGCTATCCAAAGATGACATACTTTCTTTCAAAGAGACTACATTCCCAATTACTATGGTGAACACTTTTGTGCCTTTCATCAATGCAAGATGAAGATAAGCGTCTTTTTGAAAGTTTATCGAAATGGGAAACACGTAGGGCTGGAAAAGGTACATTCCTGAAGCATTCATATCATCTTTTGGGACACTTCTTATTTCCAATATTGAACTTTGTAATCTTCAAACTTGATCTTGATGAGCTTATTGTACCTGCCAGCTATAGAAAACCTAATCTAGGCCAGATGTTGTAATGCTAACATCTTAATTCCTGAAACCAAAGGATTCATGATGACATATCACCTTTCCAAGGAAAATTGGGCTCTGGGAAGAGGAAATTCTAACTTATGTGAGAAATTCATCTGTTTCAGAAAACAGCTCATATCAAACTATATATTAGTAAACAACATCATAAACTAATAGCTAAAAGAGCTTCACTTTCTATAAGGCCATTGTTTTGGTTTTTTTTCTACTTGTCTCAATGCAAGCCAAAGGAGCAATGGTTCTGTAGAGTGCACAGGAGTAACGATTGCCTTTGAAATGATTTTCATGCCAAACAGGTCTCCACTATATGTCAATAAACTCACTGCTATGGGATAATAAATTTTGCATCACTGTATGCATATGACATTGAACGCTTATGCAACTTAACTATTAAATGCAGAGCGGTTGCCTTCTACATATTATTATCAAGTGTGATACTACTCTGTTGAGCATTATTGACAGAAAAAGGGTGAATTTGGTACAATGAAGAAAAGAGGTCACTACTCTATGGCAGAATCCAGAAACGCCCCTCCCCCCCCCCCCCCACCTTGAACCTTGAGATTATTTGAAATGTATTATGCAAATATGAAGGCACTATAGAAGTTGGGTACTCTCCATACACATACTCCCCCAAACTCCCTGGATTGGGAATCTACAAGGCCCGATACTTACCTCCTATTTACATATATGTAATCCCCACTTACCGGCAGTAAGACCCTGGCAAACCAATAGCACAGTGGAGGAGGGCACCCTCCAATGGAGGGTGGCCTCCTGAATTCCTCTTCTCGCTTGCCATGGAACATCTTTTAAACTGTCTGACGGTAAGCTAGAAGAGGACTTCAGGAGGCCACCCTCCTTTGGAGTATGCCCTCCTCCACTGTGCTATTGGTTTGCCAGGGTCTTACTGTGGGTAAGTGGGGATTACATATGTAAATAGGAGGTAATGAGGGGTGATGTAGATTTACATATCAAACATCCCCCTTCCTCTGTCTCTTCCAGGGCCCCTACCCTTAACTCTTCCAGCCTACTTGTAATGTAATGCATTATATATAAGGCTGATGATAGTATACTGATGTGCACTCCCAGAGTCCATGTAGGTATCATCCTCATCAGCCTTTTGCCAACTGCCCCAGTTTATAAAACAAAACATTCAAATAATGTGACTAACATACCTACATCAGACCAAATGATGCGCAACAGCAAAAACCAAGTAGATTTTGCCTATTTTCACAGCTTCCTAAAAGGTTAGTCTCATGGTAGTGAGGGCAGCAAACAGCTACATAATCTTACCTCCTTTCCATCCAGCCATTTTTTCAAGTTGTTCTTGAACTACTTGAAGCTCTGATTGCACTACTTTCAAGTTGACATCCTTCTGTTTAAGTTTTTCAGCCAAGAGAGAATTCCTCCTCTCCAGTGTGGATATTGGTTCATCTACCGGAGTACCCTGGTCACCTTCAATTTTGTTATCTACTTGTTCAATTACTTCATCGGGAAAATCAACTTGAGAAGCCATTTCATGTTTAGTTAGCTCTGTCTTCTGAATTAATTTTGGTTCTACAATTACTGGCGTTGCTAAAGAAGCATTTGAGTCAGAAATGTTTTGAAAGGCTGGCAAGGGATAAGGATTCTGAGGGGGTGCTACTTCTGAGTCATCCTCTTTCTCCTTCTTCTTCTGGCCATCTTGTACTCTGTGCATTCTCTCCCATTCTCTGTACTTCTCTTCAAAATCTTTACTGGCGCCCTCTAACTTAACAAGTCCTTCCTCATCTTCAATAACGACAACTTTTCGACTAGTGCTCACCAGTTTTTCGCCCTCCCCTTTCTTTTGTCCTAAGCTGTCTTTGTCCTCTTTTTTACCCTTTTCCTTCTTTTCTTTACCCCCACTCTTTTGCTTACGGTCCCCTTTAGGACTAGGTCCAACTGTCCCTTTCTTTTTCTTGTCCCATTCTGCTAATTTTTTAGAGAATTCCTCACTGAGACCTTGAAGAAGTTCAGCTGCCTGATCATTAGTTGGAATGGCTCCAGGCTCTGAAGAAACACTCTCTACTGATGATTGTTTGGTCATGTCTTGGCCTATGAAAATACAACCAGCAAAACAAATGTTTTCATAACTTACTAAATTACGTAACTTTTTAATACTACAGAAAACAATAATGAGTGAAATTTTTAAAAGGACAAAAGCAATCACCCCAATTTGAATTTGTACACCTTGGTGAGCTTAATTATGCATGGTTCTTTATAACCAAGTGATGATTTTTTGTTAAAGAAAACAATAGAGAATAAATCCTTACTCTATGTTTAGCAAATTGAATACTGATAAAGGATTTTTAAAATCTGTGAGCACAAATAAAGTATCTTACAAGTAAAAGAACACACACTTAAACCAAATTTAGGGCAAAAGCATGTAGTCACTATAATGCCTAGCAGAAATTAGCTTTCAGAACAACCTTCAACTCCATAATAAGTTGCCAGAGAAGATGTCACAGTGTCACAGTATAGGGGTACTTAAATGCCCCATGCCCAACCCCACAATTCTGACACTTAACCAAAATATAATAACAAGGCTTAATGTTTGAATGTTGTCAAATATATAGCTATACATTTTGGATCTGAGTCATTAAATTCAATAAATTGGAGTAAAAATTCCATAAGGGTAGGAACCCTTTATCCATATCCTTTTCCCCTTCATGTCCTCTGCCCCCACACACAAATTATACCATTCCCCTAATCCTCCCCTCCTCCCTTGCCAGATTGACTAGGCTGGTGCTGGTGAAATAATAGCGACCCTACATGGTATGAATGGTCTCCCTAGATCTGTGTCCATGTGTTGTATTCTTATCTAAATGCCACAAAAATTCATGAATATTTTAGATTTATGTAAAATGTGACTAATAACTCTTGGGCAAAAGTTCAAATTTATCACATGTTGAACCACATTAATCTGGTATGGTATAAGATAAAACTGCTTGCACCTGTCAAACCAATTTACCCTGACATTTTCAAAGCATTTAACTCCAACTGGCAAGGTACACTTTGACTTTGTTGTCCTGCTCGATCACTTCATATCTAAATGCAGGCATTCTATGGATAGCAAACTAATATACAGTATGCCAATAATTACACAAACAGACAACTGGCTGAAAGGCTTGGACAAATGTACAGTAACACAAACCCCCGATACAAACTGTAGCCTTTTTTATAGTTGTAAACTGTAGCCTTTTTTTATAGTCGCATTATCTTTCTAACTTACCCTTTCTTCATCCTTGCCTACCAGCATGTTACCAATTTTACATCTAATACATCCTAAAGACCAATGGAGTCCAGCTTTCATGTTTACAAAATAAACTAAAAGGGGATCTCCCACTTTTGATTTTTTTTTAACAGACTTCTGCAGGATATTTTTTTTACACTGTAGGTATAAGGTGTATCTGATGTGTAGCCGGCTGGTTCAACGTGGGGGGGGGGGGGGGATAGTCAGGTTCAAAGACACAATTTCCATGCAAATACTTATGATGTACAGTTCCTAATTACCAACAACCTTTGACCTATTAGCTTGCAGTGTCATTTAAGATTTGCAGTCTCTTCATTCTGAATAAGATCCCTGCAAAGAAAATGAAGATGAGGGCTCCTCCCACCCCAACCCCCACCCATTTCCAAAACAGGTCATTAGTTTATATGCAGTCTTGCTCTCTAGTACAGGTTATGGTTTCAGCAAACTTCCATTAAACCATGTACAACTGTCATCACGCAATAGGAACAAGCCCATGAATCAAGCCTCAGGGCAGAAACAATGGCTCCTTTCTTTCATAGAACTGAAATTTCAATAAAACTAAGGAAGTTTTACTAAAGAAGACATTGCCGAGGCTTTCTCAATTAACACCTGACGTACTTAAGTCACTCCCCATTAAAAGCACACAAAATTTTCTCAATACAAACCTGCTAATAATACTTGTTCAAAGCCATCTCCTCTCTACCAAGTCTTATCACCTGATAATAAATCTGATTATTCTTGAGAAGGATTAACACCTTCAGGAGGGGCAATCTGAATGGCTAGTCTGCTTTGTACCTGGCTAACATCTTTTTATCAAGCTGATCTGTCCTTTAATTTGTGTGGCTAGGAATAGCCATGCAAAGTACCACAATTGCTTATTATGTAACAACCAAGCAAATCTGTTGATGATATTCTCCCAAGCTTTTACCACAGATTCTTGTTGCCTGATAAGCAATCAATTTACACTTACAAAGGGTCAACACCTTCTGAAGGGCAAACGATTTGGTTAACTAAAAGGCTAGTTTGAAAAGCTGTTTCTTCAAATTCATGAGTAGAAACTTTTTTTTAAAGCTGCTTTTAGTTAATTTGGTACTTTTTTATTCTTTTATCTTGCTTTTAATGTTGGTATAGGCAGTTGTCCTGAGGTTTATTCTCTTAAAATTTTAGCTGCTCATTTTTTGTAAATTGTAGTTTACTTTTCCTTTCCCTTTATGTTTCTCATGGTCTGATGATTTTAAGATTTGTAACATTTGTAACTTAAGCTTCTCATGTTTTACCTTTATTGAGTTTAACCTCTGTTTTGTTAACTGTTATGTTTGTTTACACTTTAACTTTTGTGGACCTATTTGTAATAGAGCTCTTTATACCATTTAATTGGATGAGGTGCTTTACTAAGTTTTGATAAGTACTATTATAATGTATGGAAGTCCCCAAAATAAAAACAGTGAGCTGGTAGGGAGGTGAAAGTAAACAAAACTCTTTGACAGGAATTACTATACATCAGAGATGTAAGTGAAGTAAAGGTCCATTTCCTCAAACTGTGTTATCCAGGATTATTGGCCTGGGGACAGGTTTAAGGGGAGGCTCCTATGAGAAAACTTTTCACATCAGGAGGAGGCCTAGGTGCAAAATGGTGCTATCTTTTTCTGCTTTTCAAGTATGTTCATGCAGTAGAAATAAACATGTTTTTTTGGTAAAAAGATTCCAACCCCCCCCCCCCTCCCAAAAAAGGAAACTTTACCAACCCTTGGCCATTCCACCCACCATGATCACTGTGAAACTTTTTGTCAAGCAAAATGGATTTCCTGAGAAATTTGCTCAAGACTTCCAATTTTCTGAAACCAGGAAATTTCCTTAACTCTTACATCTTTGATACATGAAGGGTTACTTCAAGGACCCATTTCATAAAGAGGTATGATCGATCCCAAGTTTGATCTATCATGCAACAGAAATCAAACCCAAGATCGCAGGTAGCCCTTTTTGAAACAGCTAGGGCCCAGGTCTTAGTCAAGACTAAATGACAATGTTTCTGTTGGGGTATGACCTAGGCAAGTAGAGGAGATGGGACATTCACTTGAAAATGTGTACAGGTGAATTAGATCCCATGTATATATGCCTACATGTGAACATCATTCTACCCAATCATATTCCAACAATAGATTAGGAACAAGGGTGATCAGGGATCAACCTGTAGTCATAATGCACATCACCATTTATCAGTAGTATCCTCTAACTACCCATTTTGGGTTGGTTTGCAGTACCTAACAAGGATCTTGTTGATTCCCCAAAACTCCCTGGACTGGGAATCTACAAGCCCCCATACTTACCTCCTATTCACCTCTGTAATCCCTCAACATATATTATAAATGAAATACTGCGGCATATTCATAGAGTTGTAACCTTTGTTCTCACAAGATTTCTGTTAGGTCTACAATGGAAACTGTTGAATATACCACTAGCATCAAATGTCAGTCAACTTCAACAATTCAATTTTAAAGAATAACAAAGATTTTGGAAGCAATCTCCCAGCTCATTTTACATACGAAAGTTTCATAGAATCAACTATCTTTTTGTTTCTTTGTTGGTGTAAACTCCACTTCAATAGCATGTTTAAAAGTTATAAATTTTTCAGCCAGTATTCATTTCACAGCAGTCCACTGCATTATGGGAAAACTGCAATGTCATAAAGCAGACTTGATATTCTGGACATACATAAATGAAATGTTGAGGCACATTTAGAGCTCTGTTCTCACAAGATTTATGTTAAGTCTACAATACAAGCTGTTGAAATATCATTGGCATCAAGTGTCATACTTTGGTGGCAATCTCCCAGCTCATTTTTTTCTATCTTTGTTAGTGTAAAGTCCACTTAAATATAAATAGCATGTTATGTTTCAAGGTTATGATTTTTCTGCAAATATCATTTCACAGCAGCACACTGCATTATGGGAAATTTACAATGCCATTAGGTAGACTTTATAGTCTGGACATACATAAATGAAATACTGAGGCATGTTTAGAGTTGTAACCTTTGTTCTCACAATCTTTATGTTAGGTCTACAATGGAAGCTGTTGAATGTACCACTAGCATCAAGTATCAGTCAAATAGACCTTCATAGCAGGTGTCGAATATCTATGTCTTTTTCAGGTACACATAATCTTGGTATTCGGTGTGCAGTCAATAATCTTGGTATTCGGAGTGCAGTCAAGGCAGGTGCAGGAACAACGCCTTGTCCACCGGGCAGGCAACAGCCACATTCAACCACTTAATTTTAAAGAATTACAAACATTTTGGAAGCAATCTCCAAGCTTCTTTTACATATCATTTCATAAACCCTAGAAGCAATTAGAAGTGCTTCTAGACAAGAATGAACTTTCTTCAAACAGGATTATCATGAGTCATGAACAACGTATTGATGTTGGGTTTGAAGTAAAACCATGGAATACTGGACAAAAAATAATTTTTTCATTCTTTCACACTGTCACTAAAATATTTCTGTAAAATAAAAATATTTATAGACCCCAGTGTGCTAATAGTACATCTAATGAATCCTGTCACACTAACCCGGCCCTCCTTTTTGCTTCTTTTTATCCCATGCTTCCAACTTGCTGAGGAAATCTTCACTGAGATTGGCCTGGATATTTTCGTACATTGTCAGCATATCTGTTGAAGGTACTTTTTTAGTACTTGCTTCCACAGCACCCTTGGTCTCTGCAAAGGAAAATAAAACATATTGAGCTTTCACAATGTTCTGTAGGAAAATGGGTTTCAGTAACAGCAGAAATGACTTTTCTTGAATGTTGCAAATATAACCCTTCCTTTTGACTAAATTTCCTAACATAAAAGGCCAATTGAAAGGGTGCTATGTGCACATGCAGTCCTGTACACCACATCAGAGATCACCTCCCTGGCACTTGGATGTGAAACTTAGCCACACTTTTATAATGAACTGCAGGCTGACATACTGTTCACATCTGCGGAGCAAGGATTCTGTGTTAAACGTATGATCTACATTACACTACACTTGAGTACATGATTAGGGAGCTACGGAAACTAAAATGATTTTATCATGTGCATTCTCATATAAAACCACTGCAGGGCTTGAAGCTCCAAAACGGGCATCCCAAAGGGCACTGGCAGCAACTGTTACTACTGTCCATATAGGGGGTACCATCAAATATAATGAGCACCATGGCTTTTTTATCATTAGTGCCATCAATTACCATGCAAAGCCCTACACTGCTATGCTTTCTACAGTTACAATGGTAACAAGAGCCCAATGGGCACTGTGGTTCCTTGCTGAATGTAATGAAACTGAGCCAACTACTGAATGAACCAGTATTTCTGTTGATTCACAAAATCTGCTCTGTAGACAATGCACATCTTGTGTTAACACATTCAAGCATAAATAAATTGTTCTGAAGAAATACAGCCTACAGGCACTTCAGGGGATATCAACACAGACAGCATACAGTTACAATTTGTTTTATTCAATTAAGCAATCACAATTCATGCATGCTCAATGGTATCTGATCCAAATGATCAGTAACTTGGTTCTCTTTATAAAACTAACAACCCATAGTAGCATTTAATTAATCAATTCTAATTTCCAATTCCTGCAAGCTCACATGTCCTAATCTAAGGACAAATGTTGTCTGTCTAGTGAACTTTCACAACAGTCCTCTGCTTTGTGGGCAGAGAATCTTCTGCAATATTAAAAAGTAGTACTTGATGTAGGTTTTCATAATGGCAGGATTATGGATTAAAATCATAATACTATAATTTCAATTAAAATTGAGATACTTGGCATCTCTGAAAGATGTCCCACATCTTTCAGTCAATGATACAGTTTTGTGCTTATATTTTTTGACTTTAGGAATTCTTGGGAATTTGCTTTTTGGCATCTGGTGATTTCAACTCTGACATCCAACAAATCTCATATGGGTTTTCTGCTAGATTTAATGCAACACCTCAAAGCAAAAATCTATTCAAGCCTCCTACACTGAGATATAGAGTTGAAAAGGTTTGCAGATTTGACCTCCAGTGACCCCAGATGACCTTTGGTCTCCACCAAAATTTTTCCCCACCATAAGGCATCCACTAAGTATGAAATTTATCCAAGCTTCCTACCTTGAGATATTGTGCTAACAACAAGGTTATCAGTTTTTGACCCTTGGTGACCCCAGATGACCTTTGACCTCCACCCAAAACTATGGCACAGCTTCTCACTATGGTGGATCTATATACCAAGTATGAAATCTATCCAAGATTTTTTCCTTGAGATATTGCGTTAACAAGGTTTTCAGTATTTGACTCTCAGTGACCCCAAATGACCTTTGACCTCCACCAAAAATGACAGGATTCATCTTCTCACCATAAGTCATCCACATACCAAGTATGAAATCTATCCAAGCTTCCTACCTTGAGATATTGTTTTAACAACAAGTTTTCAGTGTTTGACTGCTGGTGACCCCAGATGACCTTTGACCTCCACCAAAAGCTACAGCATTCATCTTCTCTCCATAATGCATCTACATACCAAGTATGAAATTTATCCAAGCTTCCTACCTTGAGATATTGTGCAAACAAGGTTTTCGGTCTTTGGCCCCTGGTGACCCCACATGACCTTTGACCTCCACCAAAAACAATAGGGCACACCTTCTCACTATGACAGATCCATATACCAAGTTTCAGTTTAGTCCAACTTTCCCTTGTTGAGTTACAGCGTACCGAAGCAAGTGTCACACACACACACACACACACGCACACACACATACACACACACACACGCCAAGCTGACTACATAGGTTCCTTTTGCTAACGCAAGGAACCAAAAATGCAGTCTGTTACAAACTAGCTATATGATGATAGTTGTCGGACCACTCTGTTTTAGTCTTCACTAGAGGTATGAAGGTCTGCAGGATGATATATGTTGCTACTAAGTAGGCAAGTACCCAGCACGTAAATTTCTGAGGGCAAGAGTCTTTGGGGGGGGGGGGGCTTTTCTGTTTCTTGTTTTTGTTGTTTTGGCTTTATAAGGGAAGGAGGGAGAAGATTTAAACAATACATTTTGAAAAAAAGAAAATTGGGAAAACTGATAAACCAAATTTGGGGTCCCACAATGCCTCCCTGTGGTTACGGGCCCCAAGATCAGATACTTCCTTTTGCTTCCTGGATGTCATTCAGCTGTACTGTTTGACATATTCCACTAGGATAATTTGAAACAAAGCCAAAAGGTCAAGAAACAGAACTTAAGCAACTCCAAATAAATAGAATCTTTCATCTGTTAATATTTCTTTTTTTATTCAAATTCACAATCAAGTGTCTGGTGAATTAACAGTTATGGAAACTCCTTTTTATTCAATCCTTTTCTTTATCAAATTATTACAAGTTATAAAAACCAATTAACATACAATGCACCACCAAACTATTCTGCAGTAAATGCAAAGTTATATAGAAGAATACTTGATATATGGTTGTTAACCATATGCAAGAACATTACACATGGTAATGCTACACTGAAGATGACCACCAAAGGGAGAAGAAAACTCTTGAAATGCCAGACAGCAGCAAAAACATGTCTTGCTCGATGCAGGGCAAGATGGAGCGAGGGAGGGGGAGTGGTTCTACCACAGTGCCCTCTAGAAGTGGGAAAGCACCATCCTGGTGCTAATGATTTATGCCAGATGGTACTTCCATGTAAGTAGGGGAATTACATATGTAAATTATAGGAGGTGATGAGGAGTGAGAAAGACTGCTACTTCAGTCTTAGCAAGCAAGAGGGCATATTTTGGCAAAAAGATGACAGGAAAACTTTATGGTGGTAGGTTTACACAATTTTATTTACAGTGTCAGTCTCTGGGCTCTTCTAGTTAGCTCCATCTCTTCTCACACTGGCCTACCCAAGGTTACTTCAGTCCAGCATAAAGTGCAACTTTATCCACTGGGGAACCCATTATGATGGAAACCCTAGCCAAGTGGGAGGAAAACCTGAATACCCAAGTATCCAGACAAAACAGCATACCCTGAGTGAAAGTGCAATTACAGTATACCCATGCACTTACGAAACACATTGGTGCATGGCAGTGTAAACCACTCGGCCATCCAAGGGCAACTATTCTGGTCTTAAAACAGACCCCTGTTCTCAGGAGTGAAACAGATTCCCCCCTCCCCCCTCCCTCCCCCCCCCCCCATCAAATTCTTTATTTGTGATAGCTAACTTCAACTTAATACGAGCCACTAGTGCAGGGCTAAGTTCTAAAACCCATCTCGTCTCAAAAAGTTACCAGAGTTCTATACAAGTAGAACCGAAGGACTGATTAGGCTAGTGCTATGATACAATTTGTACCGTGGTGAATGACTCAATTATGATTTCGCAAAGCAGTGAGCAACTCAATAATTCTGAACAGCCGTGAGTAACTCACATATGAATCTGTGCAGTGGTGTCTAATTCAATAATATAATACGATTATGTACAGTTGTGAGTATACGGGTGAACACTTCCAAATTCCCAAAAAGGAGGACATGAGCGTCTCTCCTGCCATGTATACAGCCGTGAGTATAACTCTCATATGAATCTGTGCAGTGGTGAGTAACCCAATATTATATATGATTATGTACAGTTGTGAGTATAGGGTGACCATTTCCACATTCCCAAAAAGGTGGGCATGACCGTCTCTACTATCATGCCACATCAGCGCTATGCACCAGAGTTATGCAAACACATGACTGCAATACCCACAAGGCTAATCAAACTGATGGCACATGCAAGATTATAATACAGTCCTCTGTAAATATGACTGATGAGTACTGCTTTTTGTGATACAACCACAATTTTTTTGTGCATGGTTATAGAGTACACAATAGGCCTAGGACTAGATTTCTTCAGAATCAATTTTTTTGTCATTCGTAATTTGTACCATTTTCATTGTAACCACTCTGACCATCACAAAGGAGGACAAATCAGCATCTGGCATCAAGTAACGCCAGACATACAGCAGGCTGTCCAAAAACTGGACAATTTGGTGAAAAGCCTCACATACGGACACCATAGTTTTAAGTGACTCAATTATGATTATGTTAATCATGAGTAACAAAAGTGTAAATTTGTACAGTATAAAGTGACTCAATTATGATACTATACAGCCATGAGTAACCAAGTTGTACAGTGGGTCAGAGGTACAGAGGGCACTGCCAGACAGCAAACACATGGGGGTATACACTCACAAATGAAAGCCCCTATTCAGTCCCATTTTACATCCAGGATCAGCTGCAAAAACATCAGCCTTCCACATCCCTTTGCTCTCAATCTAAATCTCTCCTGGTTGTCCCCAATGTTAGATCTTTCATGTCAAAATAGATGGTTTGACCAGGCATGCAGTTGTCACTCTAACACTCCCTGGTTTGGCAATGTGCTGCACACTATGGAAAATGTTAAAACTTCATTTTTAAAGCTGTGTTTACTTCTTTCTTTTACCTTGCATTAATTATCTTCTAGCCTACTGTTCATTCGTATGGTTGTAACTCTTTGTAATTTTAGTTTCTAGTCTTATGTACATTTCCAACACATGGGCAGCCTATGGAGCCTACCTAGAACTGCAGCAGCATAAATTCTTAATAAGTGAAAATCTGACCATCTTTATCATACCTTGTTTTCTTCTCAAAACATTTTTCATACTGTTTGTCATTTCTGAACTAAAACTATTACACGAAGTCAGTTGCACCAAAACATACTCTGACTGGATTGTAATGGCAACAGTGCACCAACATTAGTACAGTATACACTACTGTTGACAAAACTTCAAGAGGCCACCTTCTCTTTGCCAAATGAGGAAATACAAACAACGCACACCCAACCACAATATAGCCTACACTTCAAACTAATAAAACTGAGAAAACGAAGAGCTAAATAAATTTGAAACCTGGATTACCATTGCTCCTAACCTACATCTGCACCATCCATCTGCTGAAAAAAAAGGCAATGTTCTTTGCCTACATAACAGGCTGTATTGAATATTCCTTGTTCACTCATATCATTAACCCTCAAAGGGGGTTAAACATACAGAGTCTGTTTTGCAGGCTTCTAATTTCTAGTACATCAAACTCACTATCACCTTAGTAGTTCAACTTAATTTTCACATTCCAACACTCCACTAATTTGTTTAACCAACTCTCCTTTTAACAATAGCACTGATTCAAAAATATGTCAGCTTACTGATCCAGTCCAGTACTC
This sequence comes from Holothuria leucospilota, assembly GCA_029531755.1. Classification (NCBI taxonomy): domain Eukaryota; kingdom Metazoa; phylum Echinodermata; class Holothuroidea; order Aspidochirotida; family Holothuriidae; genus Holothuria; species Holothuria leucospilota. Next base: position 4,476,759 of record CM055980.1, on the reverse strand, counting down.
AATTGGAATTTTTGGCTTTGATCCAATGGTATGACAATTGATCACCAAAGGTGGTATACTGTAGTAACCATTCTTTTTATCAATACAAGTAATATTTAGGCAGGTTTGGTTATTCTGTGATGCTAGAGATGTAACACCACAGCCTATAAGTCTACCCTGTCACACACTGAAAGCTGTGGTTAAATGCAATGATACCTAGGTGCATATTAGGCTTGGGCACTGAGGTTACCTGGCTCTACTACAGAGTCGCAACTCCTGCTGGGAAGCAGGGCTGGAAAAAGAATTTATTTCCCGGGAAGGGAGTCAAATTGTCCACAACTCATTCCATGTTTCCATGTACAAAAATGGTAAATTTCCGTCCAATTGCCAAATTTCCATCTATGTACACAAATTTCCTGGGAATGAGCCTCCCAACTTCCCAACTTTTTCCACCCATGCCGGGAAGTCTACAGTAACGACTCCACTATTTCCCTGGAATTGCAACTCCTGGAAAAAATTTCCAAAAAGCATGAACAAAAATCATACACTGGAGTTTGCATGTGTTGTTTTGCAGGTTTTCATGAAGTAGTAGACCAAACTGTTTTGACTTTTTTTCTGTATGAAATCATGAGATTCCTCCTCAGTTGACCACTTTGACTCACTGACAGCAGCAGTTGGGTACGTCATCCATTGAGAGGCCTATACTGTAAGCCAGGTGGTGTATTAATGCTAATAGGCTAGCAAAGGACATTTAAAGGTGCCAAGCTTCAAATTCCTACATAACATCTTTTATGACATCACCTTAGGGCAACAGGTACCCGACTCCTAAACCTATCGGAGTCACCCAAGCCTTGTGGGTACTGCAGGGCCACAAAATTGCACTCAGTATCTCATCACATTAGGCTATTTGATGTAACTTCCTATTCAAAATCTGAATCAAGATCAAAATGTTTTTTTGAAAAATAAAAGGATTAAAAAATGGTGCATGCTATCGTAAGTTAACTACAGTTTAAAAGCATTTCTGCTCAGACTCTTGACTGTAATCAAAGCGAAACTAAAGGATTTTAGACTAAAATGCATATTGCTATACACTATTCCAACTTGGAAAGGTAAAAACAGAATGACAAAACTTGAGAATGAAGACACATGGCCAGCTATTGTACCACTGGAAATATGCTCATTTTGAAATAAGGACAGTCATTGTAGGTAATAAGAGCCCTCTTTTGATTTTTTTTCTCTCCGTACTTCTGATGGTTATTTGATTGGGCTATATCATATTGTATCATCATCAGGGATGTAGCTACAGTGGCGGTACTGGATGGTGACACCCAGCACTCGGTATTCCCGCCCGGCACTCCAGGTAAACACACATCTCCCCGCCCACCACAAATCTGCCTACAGAGACCTAAAACTAGCCCTAAATTTAATCCCTAAAGTAAAATGAGGGAAAAATGAAAAATAAATGGCTGAAAAATTTGGTAGATGCCATGGTAAGGGGTGAGGTGCTTTCCCCAGATAGGACAATTACCCGGCACTCAAATTTGGCTAGCTACATCCCTGATCATCATGCTATTACAGATTATGTAAGTACTGCTCTACAATGTGTTTACCATGAAGGTTGCATGAGAGTATTATTTAATACTGCGATACAGATATGATCATGCACTGTATTAATTTACCAGGATCTGACTGCTGTTTGAAAACTGCTTGCTTCACTTTCTCCCATCCTGAAAATTTAAAACAACAAAAATGGCTCAAAATTTTAACGTCTATGTTTTGCAAATTTTTCCATTAAAGTTGCAATGAAGGATGACTTCTTCCCATATGTGCTACAGATTCAATGGATAACTGAACAGAATGAAAGTACACCATGTTATCTATAGCAACTGTGAGGACCACACATGCCAGTTTAATACTGCTGTGCAATAATTTTATGCATGGTCAAAATTTGTAGCTTAGCAACAAATTAATAGTACATACGTTGCCACCCCTTAAATGTTAAGAGTTCAGACCAGTAATCAACTGTTTTCTGAAATATGCAGAAAAAGATGTTTCTTTTTTTCAATAATTACACAATCACTCGGTTTTGCATTTATCTTTGTGACAATAATGCTATATGCTTGGAGTACTTTAGGACATGTCACTTAAATCTTTGCTAATTATATGTAAATGGAGTCGGCTTAAAACTTGGGTTCCCGGTATCCTACGGTTATTCCTGAATTACTCTTTAAAAGTTACGTGACCACATTTTCTGTCATTAAATTGTTAACTCATGTAAACAAACTCCTTTGTTTAGTATGAACTTGCATGCAATGTTTGTTATTTTGAATGTGAAAGATTATACAAGGAATTTATAAGACGCAATTTTTAATGACTGCTCCAAAATAGATTAGGGCTGAAAACTTGACACGAGTGCCTACTCTTGTTGTCAAGTGTACTAGGTCAAATATATTTCACGTGGAAGTTGAGCCAGTACAACTTCTATAATTCTGTGTTGTCAGTCTCAAACTTACACAACTGTTGTGTCATGAAGTTGTCCACACATTTCAGAAGCAATGTTTGCTTGTAGTTAAGGGAGCAGATAACACAAGAATTAGACTGCCCTACATATTAACCAATAATATCATTGCAAACTGCACCCAGCCAGAATCACATCAGCAGTCATTTTGGCTTGGCGAGCCTAGATCTAATTCTCCACGTTTATGTCGTACAAAAACAAAGATGTCATCAACCCTTGGCATTATGAAATTAGCTCCTTCCAAGCTTATTGCCCCCCACCACCACTATCTGACAATAGAGACCAAGAACTTGTGACGTCAAAGCTCCAGGTTCAGAATAGAATTAAACGTAAACTATCAAACTGTCTGTCAAGTTGTCCCCGCCAACCGTAATCCTAACAACATCCAAACTTGATCAGTATACAACTCACAAGGCTATAAAATCCTCTTATTATGACAATTCTAGTAGATACAGATGGTAGTTAAAGACGTTTAATATCGTCTTTCTTCTCTGTACAGAATTCACACCAATATGAGAGATGTAATTAAGCGATATGAATATTGCAGCCGTCCAACACTGCTAGCTTGGAAAATCCTCGTTACTGACATACAAATGGTATAGGGACGATGTCACCACCTCTAAATGCCTGAAAGAAAAGGTCAAGCTATATGCTAGCTGTTGGAATGTCAATGCTTGGTTGACTATAAAATGCAATGTGGAGGGAGTAATTAGTTCCCAAATTCCAAGACATTAAATCTGAAAATCAAACTCATGCCAAAATTAAATGGAGTAAGAACCCCATGGGAGGCTGAAAATTCAGGGCAAGAAGAGCTAATTGTTCATGGCATGACAGGAATTTTATTACTTGAAGAGATGCAAGTACATTTCTGCTGCCAAAGCAATGATGATTAAATGTGCATTTCATGGATTGTCGGGACAAACGCCCCATTGGTAACCGCTCATAATCGTCAATTTGAACATTATCTCATTTGGATAAAGGTATTGCCTGGAGGCAAACATCAGCAATCATAGTCTTACTTCAGGTAAATTACAACGGCAGGTGTGAGAATTATGTTAAGACGTGTCACTGAGCCAGTTACTATTATGATCTTCACTAGTCTCTACAGTATTTTATGTGGCTTGATGAAATTAAACAAATGCTGTCTGAGATGCATGGTTCGCTGCAGCATAACTCAAATGGGCTCTAGACCCCCAGATCATTGTTGCCCCCCTTAACAACCACCCACCAGCATGGAGGTCACCTATTTTTGTACGTTCAAAACTGTCAGAAAACTTGTACTTTGCTCTCCCATTGGATTTGTGACAGAATGCCATCAAAAACCTACTTTGGCATTACCATGGAGATTTTACATTTTCCCGAATTGTAACTTGCACATAATGATCACCCAGTATTCTTGGTAATAGCAGGGGCAGTCAGTCATACTGGCATTTGACGGTCAGGATGCTGACGAAAACAAACCTGGCCAGATTACATTACTGTGTACAGGTGCACAATATTTGTTTTCATCAGCTTTTCAGTGTTCCCCTATTGTGTCTTCACAGGTGCCCCCCTCCTATACAACTAGCACCTTGTCTTGCTCTGCAAATACCAGCACAGCCATGCATAAGTAGTGACTAGCAGTGTTGTAATCGAACACACACTGACAACACATGAAACTCCTCTATAAGTGCACCTTCTCTCAATCCCTCTTCTGTCCTACTCCTCCCTCCCTCCCCCTCTACTCTCCTCCCCCCGACTTAATCAAGTCTGCACCACCATCCTCCTCCCCCTCCCCCGACTTAATCAAGTCTGCTTCACCATCCCTCTGTCACTCAGTTAAGCACACAAGGAGACATCATTAACTGATCAACCTTACTTAAGCACATCTACCCAATGCAAATAACAAACATGACATACTGTACCCAAACAGCTGCACGTTGGACCCTGAACATTGCATATGCCCCCCCCCCCCTCCCACCACTCAAGATGTATGGGACCCTTTTAACTACATGTCTTTACTTTTTTTGAAAGGGAAATATTACACTTGTGGTCTGGCCTTTTTTGTTTCTTTAAAATCATGATTTATAGATCATATTACATGATAGGTAATTCAAAGTTAGACAGAATGACAGCTTTATTTTTAAGATACAAGGTTTGACAGAGTAAAAATTCAGATATTTGTAGCTCTACAATTATTTGCAGGCCCAAACTTTTTACATTTTCAAATGGTGCATTGTATTTTACTCTTCTAACTGTATAATATTTTGAAGAGAAGGTATTGTCTGAGTTTATTGGTGAGACTGAATGGTGCAATAATTTAAGTTAGAGTTAGAGTAACAATATAAGATAGTTCTGTTGTATGCCATGTTGGTGTATATATAAAAACACAATATTTCCCTTTAAGGCACATTTTTCATTTCTTCTCAGTGCAGTATCCAGGGTGGCTGAGTAGGAGTACCAAAGGGGCAAGCACTGCAGGTACATGTGAACTTATAGAAAGGGGCCATTAAGGACTCCTCCCTTTTTTGTTTACAATTCTTGTATTACACTGCCAGGCATTTGGTGAAAGGTGAGCATGAAGCATGCTGAAAAACAGCCTATTTGTGACAACAGACAGAGCCATGACAACAAAAATTTCAGAAAATACTAGCTACCATCAACTAACAGTTTCGTGTTTAAACCTTCCATAAAGGGGATACTATGGCATCGTCCCAACCAGAGTGTTGCTAGCAACTCCCTGCCCAAACATATTCAGGAATAGCTCTCTAGTTCTCTATAGATACAATTGATGACTGCACTTTGATTGACATTCATTCAACAATATTGCTTCACTCTGGTTGGTCTATGGTGACTTACACAGTCATTTGGGTTCCCAGTTAAGTTCACACACACTCACTGTGTGTCCATACATATGGCCTCGAGCAAATTAAACTTGGTGCAGGCTAGGTACTGTCTCAGTCTTGGAGGTGTACTAGACAGGTGTTTTTTGTTTAAATTGGAAGAGGGGCTAAAAGTAAACTTAGTAGAAAGAATTTTACTGTCCAGATGGGGTGAGATTAGACTGCCTTTAAAATGCATTATTTAATGTAAATGCAATATTTTCAATATTTACTAACCCATTTATGTCATTAGGTCAGGGAAGAAAAATGGGGAAGCCAGCACTTTGACTGGAAAACTCGACCTGAAACTAACAAATCTGACTCTAGCCAGCAATACAATGTATTCTTGAAGAAATACAGTGCATTTCAATGGCATGCCAACACCATACAATTACTACAGCTCATTAGTGGCAGGTTCCCCATAACTCACTGGTATAGATATTCATCAGTGACTATACTTTAAATCCCTTGCTACATCTAATGTGTAGAGAAGCCGAGAACATCGCGGTAGTGTAAAATCTGACATGCCAGTTTTCCCACCCCTTTCTTCGGTGAACATGGGAAGGAGAAATCAAGATACGATTTCTCCTTGCCATTATCCACCGATAATGTAGAGTGGAGAAAATCAAAGTTAGTGAGGGGGTACTTCAAGAAAGGACAATTACACAGTGTCTATTTTGGTACACCCTGTTCATAAATGGACGTGCCCGCACCTGACACGGATCCTCTTTTCAATTTAAGTAACATAGCTAGCTCGCTCGTCGACGATTTCTCCTTACCGTGGTGGGATCATCCCACGTTGGTAATAAACTAATAATATAAACAAAGTTATATAGTGCCAATCTGTGTCATGTGCGGGTGCGTCCATTTATGGACACTGTGTAATGGTCCTTCTTGAAGTACCCCCTCACTAACTTTGGTTTTGTCCACTCCACATTATCGGTGGATAATGGTAAGAAGAAATCATGTCTTGATAATTTCTCCTTCCCACGTTTACCGAAGAAAGGGGTGGGAAAACTGGCATGTCAGATTTCACACCACCGTGATGTTCTCAGCTTCTGTAAATATGCATTTATTCCCCAGTGAAATGAGGCATTTGGAGAAACAGTAGTTTAAGCACTGCTACCCAAACTAAAGGTGGCAGGAAAACTGAAAATTTGAGAGGTCTCAATCTTCTCGCCCCCAAAATGCTCAATGTCATTCTCCTAATGCCTGCCTTCACTCAGGAAATGCCTAGTGTAGCTAGGGGTAAGTTAAATATGTAGGGCCTAAGCAAAGTGAAATGAATTACTGCATATATTTTCATTTTACTGATTCTTTATTATTGTGACCTTGGGTGCTATATAAAGTACTGTAGGCCTAAATTTTCAAACTGAGCTCTGAAAGCAGAAGTACCAGCTGTGTGAGTATCCTGTATAAATACTAAATAGCCGCCTGCATAGTGAGAATTTTGAGGAGTACATAGAGGCTTTGCAATTACGTCACTGATTCTCCATGCTGGAGGACACTCATGCCAAGAACACATGGTTTTGTGCAGTAGTATGCTGAACGCGCCGCACAGTGTGCCCTGTGGTATACGCCGTTTGTACACATTCATTGAGCAAGCGCATCGAGTGTGGTGTACTACGAAGTTACACGTACTCCAACATGGCGCCAGGGAATATTATGACGTCATATGAAAAGCCTCTATAGTCTCCTACTTTGCTTCTATACTTGTAACACTGTATCAAAGTGAAAGCACCTCAATTCTATACAGTATATCAACACTCAATATCAATAGTCTAATAGCTTGGCCTCTGGCCTGACCATAAAAAAATGACTTTTATGACCCATCCAATTAGCCTAAATTCTGTATACAACATTCCATGACAAGAATACCATGCAGACTAAACACTGACCAGGAACTCCATAATAATGTTCAGTTGCATGACAACTGTACTGAATACATACATACTGTTTTTATGGAACATTACATGGTGCCCCTGCTGCCAGTAATAACTCACTGTCTCCAAGCCACTTATTCCTGGAATTTTTTGAATGCCATGGTGTAGTATTAAGTGAAAGCAAAACGAGCCGCTTCAGAATTCATCGTTTAATGCTCAAAATAACAGCTTTAAAATGCCATTTTGTCAACTCTGAAATTGTACAAATTCAGATGAAATTGCATACCATGAAATTTCTTTACCAAAATTGAACAAATTGAAAATATTCATTTTTCAGTTGAAAGAGACTGAGACACTGGATGTTCTCCAACCTTACGGTTGACTATGTATTGCAAACAATGATTTCATCATTACTCTTTGATGAGTACTGTGCTATTGGTGTTGATAATAGGTACATTCAGGGATGTGTCTGTGTCAACATTGGGCTGATCCTTTGATACTAATTATTTTCACCCCTTAAGTCAAAAATGATTCAAGAATCACACTGGCACTGTACATCTGGCACAAACAATCTTTAATACATTCCCCTCCCCCTTTATTTCCTCCTCTTTTTCAGCCCCCAGGGTGGCCACCAATTTTGCCAGGGTATAAGCATCCCCAAAGCAAATCATCTTATTCTGCACTGCATAGTTTCCTAACAGAGAAATCCTTGATTACAAAGTTTGCTCAAAGCCAATGAAATGAAAATCAATAGGAAAATCATCCCATCATACATTTTGCATCTTTGCTCTAATAATTCTAACAGAGAAATGTAACAAACTGTTCTGACAACACTACAGATTTATTGCACAGTATGATTTCCTAAATTTGCTACAAACTTAGGAAATATGAAATGTTTTAAGAACAAAAAGGAAGGTAGAGAACTGCAATGACATTCTACCAGTAAATCATACTCCTCATCTGGGAGTGAAATTGTAAATAAAAATGAAGAAAAAGGTATGACACAGAACTGACAGCATAGCCACATGTATAGTAAGTGTTTCTTGAGAACAGGAAAAATTGTTGTTTGAACGAGAGTGAGGCAAAGCTTTAATTTCTTCAATTTAAAGGAGATGACAACAATAACCACTTCAGTAACATAATTGAAAAGAAAACAAAATTCTCAACACAATGCAAAAAACCCCATCTTCATAGCTTATTCGGTTCTTGAGATACCGACATTCTTATCATTTACATTGGAGTTGCCATTTTCCAAACAAACTGACTTGTAGGGCTCAACCGATGTGGTTTTTTGCTGGCGATCCGATGTCCGATGTTTTTATCACAACATCGGCCGATATCCGATCCGATATTTTCGCTATCAATGCTTTTACATCATTTCACAGCGCGATCAAACATTCCTTATTCCTCGTGAGCCATGCCTATGCATGCACATCGGCTGAAATGAATTTCCTTTAAAAAATCCCCCTCCATGTTTTGCTTATACCTTTCATTCACAAAACGATGTTTATATGACAATTCTATGACCAAATAAAGCTTCGAAAATAAGCAATCGGCGGATTATCGGTGACTCTTCACTCATAGCACATAATTCCGTGATTGAATTGACTTTCACCTACTCAAACTAAGCCTACTAATTCCCGTAACAAAATGCAATACCTTTCGATCTCTGTTCGTGGCCCAAGTCGCTCGCACTAATGAACGTTAAAACAGAAATAAGCCCGCAATTTCAGTGCATGTACTTGGCCATTTCGCGCCATCCTACCATGCTTTACCTACACATAAACAGATTGTGTAGGCTTACACGTGTAAATTTGTTTTGAGTATTTCATATAGCAGTACGTAATGCATGCATGCATGTACTATATAGCCATACGTAAATATTTGTTCCATGCTTGCTAGAGAGCTTGCTGTGTGCAAAGTTATGCAGCTACTGTAGGAGTTTTGGGTATCGGGGTGATGTTGCAGACATCGTTTATTACGAAAGCCATAAAGCACATGGCACTCTTAATTTCACACAAATGAACATGCATGTCTTACATAAAAAGCATCCGCCATAACTACTGCAAACTATGATGTAACAACTGGAAATTTAGTCGTACAAGCAGCGATCGAAAAACACCGTTATTTCCCGGACCCCGCTCCATGTTCTTGCTATGTGCGTCAACGTCATTACAGAACAGGTGCGTAGCCTAATGTATGGGTGTTTGCATACAATTACGGACCTACACATGCACTGGCTTCACTGTGCTTTCATGATGCATTTCACTTGAACTTCTCTGTACAGAACACGTACATGCCTAAGGTATCCGTGTTTGCGTACATTTCGGCCCTATATCAAACATACAATTAATGACTGCGAATTCCACACTTCGTTTCGTTCTTTGATAAATTTCGGTGAGTTGAAAATAAAAGTGGGTGGTCATGATCGCTAGACTCTATACGTACAGATTTTAAAAGCTTGTGCATATAGCGAATATCACAGTGCCTGTCAAAAGAGCCAGTTTACACTGTTGATACGGAATTTAGAAGATTAAACTGAAACTGACAGCCCTAGTTCATCACAAGGGCTATTGTCGGTCGTAATAAAATGATTGATCCTATTTATCTGTTCATTTCCTTGTAAGAAATCACTATCACTATACGTCCCCGATGTACGTAAATGAAATTTTCGGCGCACGGAACATCGGCAAACATCGGCAAGTGCAATTTGCTATATTTCGCCGATCCGATGTTTTACCGATAGTCCTAACATCGGCCCGATCCGATATCCTATCCGATTATCGGTTGACCCCTACTGACTTGTAGCAAGTTGATTTTGACCTTTCAGGCTCACTTTGTAATTGAGATGTTATTGTTTTTCTTTGTATTTTGTTTCATTGTTTCTCTCCACTCAGTTTTAGCATGTTCTTGTTGGTATCAGATTTCAAAATTACAGGACTCGCTCTCTGCATTTCTGAAATGATCTTTTAAGTGATAGCTGGACCTTTGAAAAAAATTTAATTTCATTATAAAGAAATACATAACTTTTGAAAATCAAGTGAGCCTGTGACATCATAATAGACTTGCTACAAGTTTTTAATGGCAGTGCCCATGTAAGGGATGAGAACTGTGATATCTCGAGAACCAAATAAGCTACAGTATGAAGATGGGGTTTTTTTGCATTGGGTTCAGAATGTCATATACTTTCTGATTATGTTCCTGAAATGGTCATTATTGTCATCTCCTTTAAATATAAATTTAGGAGTCTACACGTAATATCGTATGGGGTCTATTACAACAAACTGAGTATAAAGTGTGATTAACAACGAGGATAAATCCATACTTGTACTATCACTGAAATGATAACCTTTATCCTTAGGTCTTTGCATTTTCAGACAATTCAGTCATACAAAAAAAAGGGAGGGGGGAGAGAGAGAAATAAATACTCAGGCCTATCTCATAAGCTGCCCCAGGGTCCCATCTTTATTAATCTGAAGGACCACTGGCATGAAATGTTTCAAAAAGTGTTTTTGCACAGACCAGAGACCAAGGCTCTTTTTCAAACCATCAGGACTTCCGTGGTGCCACTGGTGTGTGTGTGTAAATGCAAAACTACAGACATTACCACCTCATTCCATTAGGGTTGCATTCACAATTTTGCTATTTGCAGTTTACCAATATGTGCTAGTTGAAGGAAGATATAAACATTACAGAAGGAATATATGTGCCTTATTCCCAGTTTTAGATGATTAATCCCTGCTACAACTGTAGTCCTGACTAACAAGCAATTTATCGCTGGCATCACACCTCGCATCTCTTATATATGGTCCATTTTAGTCAACCTGGATAGTTGTAGCTGGAATACACTTCTTTCACCATTGCTTTGCTAACTATTAAATACTAGAGAAATATACGTGGAATCCATTCTGTGCAAATAAAGAAAAGGAGCTCTGTAAGGAAGAGAGACACAAATTCCTAAAAACTTACCAGTGTCTATGAGCTCCTATACTTACCTCCTATTTACATGTATAATTCCCCTACTTGCCTGCAAGTACCATCTGGCATAATTTTTTAGCACCTCGATGGCACTCTACCTCCACTTGAAGGTGCCGTGGTAGCACTTCCTCTTTTCACTTACCTTCTGGTAGAGGGAGGGCGCCATCCCGGTGCTAACAAAATTATGCCAAATGGTACTTGCAGGCAAGAAAGGGAATTACATATTACAGTAGGCCTTCACGATATTTCCAGAGAAGACAATCGATATAATCGGACCCCTAATAATCGAAATTCAATTATAATTGGTTTTTTCTCCACATACTTTACTTATTAAAAGTAACCCATTGCGCTGAATGCAGCGTCACCAGACAGTGTGTACTGTATATGACCTGTACGTGAGCGCCAAATTGGGGCCCAGTCTAGCCTTACAAACTGTCAAAAATCTTTAGTTTTTTGGTCTAAGAGATGATTAATATACCCTCTCTCCACGATTTTCCAATTATTTACAATTAATTTGATTTTTATGATTTATTTCGATTTTTTCGATTTTCTTATCATGCAATAATTATACCGAATCTAAACCGGTTTACCATGAAAGCCTATTATATATGTGAGCAGGAGGTAAGGCGGAGCGAAATTTACCTTTCATTCCTCTGAACTGGCTTGATACAATTTATGAAAACATTAATTTAGGGTAACCAAGGGCTCGAAATAAGCTTGAAAAAGGGCACAGCCAAAATGAGCAAATTGGCTGAAAGTCTGTTATTTCATAGGACATTGACTGAGGGGCACCAGGCCATCACCGAGGCCCAACAGCCATGGCTGACAGTGCTGCCAGTTATTTCAAGCCCTGGGTAAAGATGATCTGAGCTTACTGGAAATTAAATTCATGAAAACTGAGCTTCTCAGTACTTGCATTTTTTGAGTGGGCTATGAGCTGCTTTGAGTCAACCTTAAAAAGATTGTATATTAAGTTTACTGGTTCAACCTCACAACCTTTATCATGGTTTTGTTTAAACATCAGCAAAGACTATCAAGAATGGTAGATTTGTTGACATTTCATCAGATGTGATGGTTTCCTACAAACAAACAGGTCTTCAAATGGTATATTAACAATTTCAGACTAGCATCTCACTTGTAGCACTTTGGCAGAGCCAGGCCCTAACATCATAGAAACGAAAGGTACAAATCATCGAGAGCCCATTTCTTTGCACTATTGCAGACCTGCCAACATTTGAAAACTGGAAATAGGAACACAGCGGCGCAATTTTGGAGAATCCGCTGGCCTGGGGGAGGGGTCTAAGGGGAGGGGTGTCCCCCTCCCCTTTGGAAATTTTTTGAAGTTTTAATACTCTTAGATTCAAAACGGTGGCATATTTAAAGAATATGTATCAAATTTTTAAACAGGCAAAATTACAAATTTTTTAGGCTGTATTTGGATGATTGGTATGTCTGCTGGAATTGTAGCCTAAACAAAAATGCAAAAATCAATACACCCCATCACAGTGATAAGGGTAAGGTTTTTTGAGTCTATAATGCAAGCAAACTGAACTTTGAACTAGTTCCCAACAGTGTTGACTACATCCCTTTTTGCATTATGAGTGCACAAAATAAAACTTTCAGGTCATGTTACTTGTTACTGTTAGGCTGGGCAGGCTAGGCTGCATGGTAATGTTAGTCATGTTACACACTTAGGGTAACACAAACTTCATTTAGCCTAGGCCTATGTAAACGATTCTTGGCGGGGTTTAGGCTATTCTATGTATTTAGAAAAAAAAAAATCATATAAAACATTCCCAATTATTTAATAATCTCCTAGACTTTTGCAGTTCAAAAGTTAGACCTCAACCTAGCCTAGGCCTAGGCTAGACTGCACACACGTGCTATTTGGCTATGCCACACTTTCACTACGTTACCGTTAGGCCTAGTATGATACGGCGAACTACGCTACCGCAAAACGCCTGCAGGCGCGTAGCTTACTGTCCAAAGTTTAATAGGCCGCCTCAAAAACTTCGTTGCTGGTCTTCCGTTCAAAATTCAACATTGTCATAAGTATTTTGTTCAATCTTCAAATATTCTTTTTCATCCTTAATCTCAAACAACAGCATTAAGATTAGTCCCACTGGTTATCAAACAAACATGCACTGTGTATTGCGTATATATACCGTATACATACGTACCACCGCAGGTGCCACACGGACTTCGCGGTCGGTCCGTAGGAGCAGCTGTGGTGCTTTGTAAAGCATTAACTACAACGATCGTTACGTATATGTACTGTCAGTGTGCACATATCCTGAGACATTTTAGCGCGCACGCCGGATGTCGCATACATAATACTGAAGTCTTGGTCATAGTGTTTACATATCATGTACACGTAAAGTCCATACATGTTCGATCCACGAACCATTAATGAGGTGCGTGACATGCTTTTTAAATAATTATGTTGCAAGGATATTTTCTTGTACTATTTTGGGGTGGGTGCTAGAAATCGGAACGTTCCGATTAAAAAGGAATGGTTGGCAGGTCTGCTATTGTCTTGGGACCAATCCTCATGTGGGAAGGGGTAAAATAAACAATGTATACTAACCTTTATTCCTTTTTTTCTCAGGTGGTGATGAGGACCTTGGAAGATGGTCTCCACCCCTGCTCTCCGGCGACGACGATAATGACGGGTCTGACAAATCCAGCACCGGCTGTTTATTTGAATACTTTCTCTTTTGACCAAGTTTTGAATCAACACTGCCCATCTTTGGTGACTGTGAACCAAGGTTACCAGACACTTCAGGTACCTCTGTGTCCATACTCAAGCTTTGCTCTAACCGAGCATGTCTCTTAGTCGGCAAAGGATCAGGCAAAGTGGAAGGACTAGGGTCCATATCCACTGAAGAGTTAAATTCTTGGAAGCTGGAAGATTTATTGAAGCGAGATTTCCTTCTAGCTCGGTGAACATCTTCATTATGATCACTCAGACTTGAACCAGAAGGAGGTACTGATGGGGGTTGGGACTTGTACTTCTTGTGCTTTTGTTTTGATTCATGAAAATCTTCGCTAGAACTCCCTGTGGAAACATCACTTACTTTACGAACTTGCCTTAGCTCTGTCCTCTGACCCAGGGCTGACTGCCTGGCATCAAATACTTCCTCTCCATCTGATATCTCTTCCTCGCCTCTTTGGAGAAGTTCAAATCTCTGAGCATTTTGAAGAATGGAATCATCCATAAGATTTTGATAGAACCCACTGTCCTCTGACTTGGTTTCAATTCCATCTGTAGGGACACCTAACTCCGCATCAAATTTCTTACCATCCTCATCCAAACCTTTCACACCACTTCTCCGTTTAACACTGCCCCTACGGTTTGTCAATTTTTCTTTCATTTTTTCAAATTTTGAAAATATACCAGGGCGTCCTCTTTCCTTCACCATTTCCTCTTCAGCTTCTTCCCCAAAGGGGTCTAACGATTTACTTCGCTTCTTAACACTCCTCCCCTTGGGTTCTCTTGTAATAGTCCGACCAACACGTTTTTCCAATCTGTTTGATCGGTATTTGTTCTCTATTTCATCGTCACCAATATGACTCTCTGGCTCAGAGAATGACTCCATATTCCCAAGATTATGGTCCATAGGAGAACTGCTGCTGCTGTGGTCCGAAACATTTCGATGGACCTCACATGAGCAATCATGCAGAAGTTGCTCATTCCGAATATCCTGCAATGTTTTTATTGCAGTTAGGTACTGGGCATGTTCCCTTAATTTGTTATTCTGTCTCCTCAGAGCACACATTTGTTCCATCAATCTTAGAAGATGATCCAACTGCTGCATACCTTGCCCCCTTTCCCCTGGGGCCTGCGTGGTCTGGATGTTTTCTGTTAGTGGGGGCATCCTTTTGTGAGACCCCTGTGGTGGAGCCCTAGTCCTTCGACTTGTGTTTTCAATGCTCTTCAGTATGTCTGCTATCGACCCCCATTCTTCTTTGCGGACTAAGTTTGAGCTCCCCTCAAGATCTTCTGATGGCCCTCCATCTTGCCCACTGGTCCCCTGGTCCTTATTTTGGGCCATTCTTACAACAGGATCAAGTAATCACATCAACTCTGTAAAAAAAAAATGAATATACAACTGAGATACTATATATTAGTCATAGAGATAAAATATAAGTTTCTCAAACTTTTGCAAAATGAAACCAACAAATATTACAACACAAAAATGTAGGCCTACTGTTCCCACAAAAAGTAGAATTGATGAAAAAGCATGCATGTTTTAGGGTATCATGAGCTGTATGACATGAAGCCTCCAAAAAACAACAAAACAAACCAATTAACCACATTTTTGTAAAATGAAATTTTTCTATTTTTTAATTTTGGATATAGTTTATGGACTTCCCTACAAACATGATACATCTTTGGGGGTTTTTCGTATAATGTCAGCATGTCTGATTGCCACGGTGCCATTCACAGGTTAGGCACACAAGGTGTGTTGACACTGTGTGCACATAGGACAATAGATACAATTTCACATATTAAGTTGAGCATTTGGCTGTCAAAAAGTTAAGTCCATCTGACCAGGGAGTTGTGGCAACTCCCTTCTTCAGGGTTATTTGCAAGTTTTCGTCTGAACTGCCACACTCCCTGCCTGAAGTAAGTAGGAACAAGGATTTTTATGATCATGTTAGCCATCACTTTTAACAATGTAATCATGATGGCAAAAAGTACATGTCCTGTACTTCAATGCAACAAAACATGATCATGATATCAGAAATTAAGTTCAGGAGAATAATGTTCATATCACTCAGGGAGCTTCCTTCCAAGATTTGTGTGGAAAATATTTCCAGGAAGAGAGGAAACCTATAATTATATCAGGCTGAAAGTAAATCATAGAATGCTGATGTTTTTACAGATTTGTAACCAGGTTCAGAGGAAACACCATATATGCAAAGAAATAAAATCCAAACAAAAAAACAAAACAAAAACAGCCACTGTGCAAAATGCTCTACCAGACTACCACTATAGAATTCCCAAAGCTGAAGCCTATTAAAACTTTTCTTTTACTTCACATTAAAAGCTACAGATGGGGCAAGTAGGAGTAGAATAGCATAGCATACAAAAATTCCTAGGGTACAGAGTCTTCCCATCAACAACAGAGAAGGAAAAGGTGGTAGAGTCAGGGTGCATATGATACCAGGGGATATGCTTTTCTAATTCCTACTTACACAGACAACCACTGAGTGCAAACTCTGACCTTTCCAATTTGAAAAGGGCAGACATTTTATTGATTACACATAGGTGTACTACAGAAACAACCTTTAACATCAAAGTCATCTGTAGAGCAGCCAAAAACAGATGCATGTATAGAATGTGGCCACCAGGTTGAGATAAGTCAACACTGGAACATTAAAACCTAGTGAATTTTGAAAACAAAACATTAGGCTATATTTCTGGCTGATACTGTAAGTTGGCAGTAGTTGATAAAATATGTTAGCAGCCTATTTCAGCTGACAGTATCTACTGTATGGATACAGTACATATTGTACAAGTAGAGACATGGGCAGTGATCACAGGGTGGGGGGGGGGCATGTCCCCCCAATATTTTTAGTGGAGGGACATAATATCAAATTGTGCCCCCCAACAGGGGACCTATCGTGGGTTCCCTGTACCAGTGGCATATGTAAGCGGCCCTTTTGCCATGGTTCCCATCACTTATGCTGGTTTTTTTAGTTCCTAAAAATACGTAAATTTTTTAACACAAATTTTACTTCAAAAGGTATCGTATGTGGCACTAGATTGCATGTAAGGACACCTTATTTTTCAAAAATTTTCAAAGGCGCCACTGGGCTATGGTCCCCCATCACCTATGTCAATTTTTTGTTTTAAGTTCTTAATAATACGCAAAGTTTTTAAGACAAATTTTACTTCAAAAGGTAGCATATGTGGCACCAGATTGCATGTATGGACACCTAATTTTTCAAAAATTTTCAAAGGGGAGGGGACACACCCCTCGATCCCCTTAGAACCCTCCCCCAGAACAGCGATCACGCAACATACTGCATGCCACCCGTGAAAGAAATCCCGTCTATGTCACTGTCGTGTAACCCTGGCCAGAGGCCCAAAGTGTTTACCCAAGCAAGTGTCCCCCCCCCCCCAAATAATTTTAAAAGATTGCCGCCCCTGAATGAAGATGTAACAACTTATCTACCAAGAATAAAATACACCTCAATAGGGAGGACTTTTTGAGGATGAGGGAGGGTGGGGAATAAGGACCTTAACTTATTGAATCATCAACCAGAATGGTCAATGGCATATATATTAAACACATATATATGCCAGGGTTGCAACAGTGGTAGGCACTATAAGTAAAGAGATAAAATTGAGTGTAGATAGAGTGAAACATCTGATGCAGGGGTGTAAGTGCAGGGTAAAAAAATACTGATAATAGTAGGTTGTACAGCTGAACGATGTCCTGGGGGTAGTGTATAAGGGGTGGGGGTGTCCCCCTCCCCTTTTGAAAATTTTTGCTGTCAGGAGGGAGCTGAGATGCAAAATGGTGCACTGTAAATTCATTATCGGAAGTACAGTTATGCCCCAGACCTAGAATACCATTTTCATGATATTTTTGGTTCACTTAGACTGTCTAATGTAACATGTAATTTAGTTAAATAAAAAATAAAATTAAGAAATAAATTCTGTCCACTTCCAGTTCCATTTATTCTTGATCCCTTGATCAATCTCCTTAATGTCTGCTGTTCTGTCGAGTTCCATTGTTCCTTTACACAGTTGCAGCAGACCTCAATGATGTGCAAATAGACCAACAAGAACAAACGAGTTTACAGCACGTAAATTTGGTTATACTGTAGTGTTATACACGTGTACGTGGGCCTAGCCTCCTAATTGCACACTATCCTAACATAGTACTGTAGTAGGCTACCACAGTACCACATCTTAAAATGGTAGCCAAGTTAAAGGAGCCTGCAGTTCCATGGTCCAACTAAAATATACTTTAAGAATGATCATAAATGTCCTTTTTTGAGCGTTTATCACTGAAATTTCTATCTCTCACTTCGAAGCAACCGCATTTGTATCGTCCAATACAACGCGAAACGGCAACGAAACAGCTAGCTTTGTCGGTGATGTTTATTGATTTAACACTAGCATGCCAATATTGTACACTTACGTACGTACATGAAGCCAGCGTGTGCGAGACTTTTAAGGTACAGGTTTAGCTTTTTTAGAAACGGACACGTCAGGCTGGGCGAGCGGTTGCTTACATAGCAGACTCTATGGCATATTCCTTGTTCGGTCACATCCTGTTCGTTTCGGAAGCTGAGGGGCTGAGCAAACAGAGTCTGCTCCGCAGGGTAGGCGAGCCACAAGTTACTTGCAGCAATTTTGCCATGCCACAATGTACAGCACAGTACGGAGTGATTGAACTGCGACGTGAGCGGCACAGATATTCATTTTACATGATGCAGTAATAGAAAAACACTGTTAAGTTTGCTGTTATTTTTACGTATTTTTTTGTTTGGACTTCAACAAAACTTCCTCCAGTGTTTTCAGATTAGTTTCTGTATTTCCAGTCGGCAAAAGTACGGCAGGAAAACGGGAGAAATACGGAGTATCAGTCCATTTTTTAAAATACGGAATTCCGTATAAATACGGAAAACTTACATCCCTGCTGATGGTTGAAAAGTGTGCGGTATATTCTTGATTCATTGGCCCTATATTGGTGTTCTATGGGAACAAAGCTTGGAAACACAAATTTTCCATGATAGTCCCTTCAAAACCAGGTTGAGCCATCATGCTTACTACAGCCTATACAGTTGATTGGGTGAAGCTAGTATGGTATGCACCAGGTGGTGCTACGCTTAATGACCATGAGTCCTGGGAGCTACAGGGCAGTCCCAAGCTGTGCTGCCCTATAATATATGGAAACACTTGGGTTTATTAGCCTATATATTGCTAATTATAGTTTTTTCCTCATACTGTTAGGTAGTTTTTCTTTTCTTGCATCCAGATTTTTCTATACATAAACCTTCAATAATTTACAACCCTGCAGTCAGTTCCCCTTCCTCCCTCCCTCCCTAACTTGAATACCCTCCTACTTATTCCCCTCCCAGATCTGCCTTGCTTAAGCAATAACCTGATCATTAATTCTTCTCTCCGAATAAACCACACTTTTCTAGTAACTGGGAAAAAATAAAAAGCCTGAAGGAAAATAGTCGGCTAAAATATTATGAAACTGAAAAGAAAGCTATCTAAAACTGTCAGCTGTCAGAATTTAGAGTTTACAGATTACTTGGCAAATATTTAAACAACAAACAGCTAATCCTTTTGATATGCATCAATCACTAATCTCAAGTATTCTGCAAACATGACTACCTCATTCTGTGCTAATAGATGTTGAAGTGTTTGTAGATAAGGTGTGGGGGGATACTTTACTATTAACATCTGCTACAACTTCATGCAAAAAGGCAGCTGCATTGGTGAAATCATATTCACAGGTTACAATCAATTATTTAGCATAATCATGGTTTTACAGTTCTGTTTAAATAACATCGGTTTGCTATACCCTCTAACTTGGCACAATAATACTGTATACCAAACCAGATTAGTGATGCATCTTTTACTTGTACCACTGAACACTAAATAAGGACACTTCTCGCCCCCTCTTGCTCTCCCTCTTCAGCTCCTTTTCTCTCCTTCCCCCACACTCCCCCACACCCCCATTTTTTTCTGTCCCCTCTTATTTTCCTTCCTTCTCTGCTTCCCTTTTTCACTGAACCAATCCAGTAGAAGTTTGAAACTGAGATCAAACAAAAACTACAAGTGGTCTGACTTAAGCCAATTTCTCCCCTTTGATGCCAAGAAAAAACAGATCACGCACAATTCCACTGTCCACCCCCTCCTCTGGAGCTTCTTTCACCAAAGCCCTTACCTAATCCATCAAATTAGTAACCTGCTTGTAATGTGTTTGATGGGATACCCCTGTCTTTACCCTCTGTCCGGAAGCCTTCTGTCGAGAATTGTTGGGCACCAGCTAGTACAGCTAGCAGTCAGGCAGCTAGAAAGTGTCCATGGTAGAATCACAAATAAAAAAAAGAGCAAACTTCCAAGACCCAACATAAAAAAAAATGGGATCATGGCCACTATCCGTCTGGTTGTTCCATTCCATTGAAAAATAGGGGGTTGCAATCTTTACTTTCACATTTTTATGGTAAATGATGAGTCGTTCTCAAAATAATTCTTCTTAGACAATTTAAAAATAAAGGTGGATAATATACAACCAAAAACATTTTGAGAACGACTCTCTTAATATCTCTTATTTTTTAAGCAAAAAGTATGAATACTTCAACATTCCTAATATCGGACTGTACTAGTCTGCCGGACGGATAGTGGCCATGATCCAAAAAATGCATCTTCATATAATGTGAGGTTGTGGAGGTATCACAATTCTATTTTTACAACAAAGCAAACTGCCATTTCCTTAACTCACAGAATTTTTGCACATGTTTTGACTTTTCATGATCACTCTGTGTGTTAGAATTCTTTCGGTTGTATATTTATTTCGTTCCCCCTTTTAATAATAATAATAATAATAATAATACATTGGACTTATATAGCGCCAAATCAGGAACAAAAACGTAGCTGCTCTAGGCGCTTGACAAAAAATCAGACATTTTAGTTACATTCAAAGGAACAAGTAAAGAAATGAGTCTTGAGGTTACGCTTAAATGCAGAGAGATCAGTGCAGAACCGGATATAGTCAGGTAACTGGTTCCACAAATAGGGTGCAGCATATGCAAAGCATCGATATCCATAAGATTTTAATCGTGGATTAGGAAGAGACAGGAGGGCCTTGCCAGAGGAACGAAGACCACGAGGAGGAGCATAAGGAGATAGAAGCTGAGAGATATAAACAGGTTGTTCTAAATACTGAGCACGAAAAGTGAGCAAAAGTATTTTAAATTTGATTCTATCACTAATAGGAAGCCAGTGAAGTTCCTTCAAAAGTGGGGATGTGTGGCAACGTCTACTTTTCTTTTTGACAATACGTGCTGCCGAGTTTTGAATTTTTTGAAGTTTCTTTATGGATAAATCAGACAAACCATAAAGCAAAGAGTTGTGGAAGTCAAGCCTAGAAGTAACAAATGCATGAACTAGAATTTCACAAGTTTTATCATCAAGATACTTTCGCAGAAGGCTGATGTTTCTCAACTGCCAGTTGGCAGATCGACAGAAAGTATCAACATGGTTTTCCATGTTCAGATTTTGATCGAAAAATGTACCCAAGTTTTTCACATTTTTTGAAGCATAAATGAGGTCATCACCAACTGTAAGAGGTGGAAAATCAGGGGTCTCAACTAAAAATTTTGAACGAAAGACAATGCACTCTGTTTTATCACAATTAAGCTTCAGCTGATTAATTGTAACCCATTTGTTCACATCCCGTATGCAAGCTTCCATTGCCTGAAAGGCATCTTGTATGTCATTTTTGTCAAAGGAAACATATAATTGAGTGTCATCAGCATAATGGTGAAAGTGAATACCATGGTAACGTATAACATCACTTAACCCTGCTAAATACATTGAGAATAGAACAGGACCAAGAACTGAGCCCTGTGGCACTCCAGTATCTAAGGGTTTCACAGATGAAAGAACATTACCAATTTTCACCTGCTGGTGCCTGCCTGTAAGATAAGATCTAAACCAAGTGAGAACAGTACCACCTATTCTGTACTTTGACTGAAGTGTGTTCAGCAAGTTGCTGTGACTGACAGTATCAAAAGCTGAGGACAAATCTAAAAGAACAAGCAAAACAAATTTACCCTCATCCAGCTGAGATGCAATGAAATTGTGTATAGAAAGTAGGGCAGTCTCAGTACTGTGTCCAGGCTTGTATGCAGACTGGTAAGGTTCAAGTAAATTTTCACTCAATAGATGGTCCATTAACTGTGACAAAACTACTTTTTCAATAACTTTTGCGATAAAACTCAAATTTGAAACAGGACGGTAATTTTGGAGGCAGTCCTTTTGCAGATTACTTTTCTTTAAAACTGGAGTAACATGAGCAACTTTACAAGTGTCAGGAAAACTTCCCAATGACATGGAAAGATTAACAATTTTTGTAATAATTGGAACCAGCTCGGGAACACAAACCTTTACCAACCATGTTGGTAATGGATCTAACTTACAAGATTTAGATGGAGAGTTCATTACAACTTTGCAAATGTCCTCCTCTGAGCTCTCAGAAAAAGAATTCATTGTAGCACCAAATGATAGTGATGCATAATTAGGTAAAGATAAGTGAAGGCAGTGAGCATTAATTGTAGTACAGATATCAACTATCTTTTTATAAAAGTAATGAGAGAATCTTTCTGCAAGTTCAGTGTCACAAGAATGATCAGGCAGAATTGCTGGTTTGCTCCTTCCTGAGATAAAGTCAACAGTTTGGAAAAATTCTCTTGGGTTTACGGCATTAGCAATCCTTCCAGCAAAATAGTTCTTCCTTGCTGAACTAATCATATTACGGACAATCTTACAATGTTCAATGAATAAATCTTTATGTACAGTCAGACCACTTTTATGCCAACGGCGTTCACATTGTCTTCTAACTTTTTTGGCACTCACAATGTCAGGGCCAAACCACGGCTCACTCTTCTTCCGAGGCTTCTTAATCTTCGCAGTAACTGGGGCATATTTATTCAGTAAGGATTCAGTTGAGTTGTATATTTCTAGGAGGTTTGAGAGGGAGGATGATAGCTGAGTAGAACTGCAAACTGGGCTATCACGAAGGTCATGCCTAAAGTCATCCTGGTTAATATCACAAGTCCTCCGAAAGGTAAATGAAGGATCTTTAGATACAGCTTGAAGACCATTAGTAATTACACAGGAGACTAGTAAATGATCAGAGACACAGGGTTCAGAGATGATGATATCATTCACAACATTTTCAGTAGAACGAGAAATAACCAGGTCCAAAATATGGCCTTCTTTGTGTGTAGATGATTGAACATGCTGGCTCAGATTTCCAGAGTGAAGAAGAGAGGAAAATTTTTTGATATGTGCAGCCTCAGAACAATCTATATGAAGGTTAAAATCACCAACCATAATAAGGTTTCCACATGTAGTGTTCAAAAACTGGATATAATCAGCAAACTCATCCAGGAAGAGACTAACAGATGAAGAAGGGGGACGATAAAGAACCACCACTCGCAAGTTAGCAGGTTTACTAAAAACTTCAAGACATTCAAAGGAAGAATATGGAGATGTTGAGATCTTCCCAAAATTCAGAGACTCTCTAAAAAGAAAACCAACCCCACCACCTCTTGAGGCACGAGGCATATGAAGAAACTGGAAGTCACGTGGTGTTAGCTCAGCTAAAAGAACATCATCACCATTTTGGTGCAACCATGTTTCAGTTATAGCGAACATATCTAATTGGAGATCATTGATTATGTCAATCACTGCAGAGGTCTTTTGGCGTACTGAACGTATATTTAAAAGAGATAACTTCAGTTCCTTTTTTTGTGGAGACACAAAAAACTTTTCTTCCAGTGCCTGGACTGTGTATGTGTGTTGGTATCAGATTACAAAATAGAGTACTCAGTTTATGCATTATCTACATGTAGATCATTTTCTAAATAGGGGATGGACATTCAAAACAAATGGAAGTAAATTTTACAAAATTATATAACATTTGATAAACAGGAAGTGAGCCCATGACATCATAATAGACTTGCTCAAAGTGAGAAATAGCAGCATCCTTGAATGGTAAGGATAGCAATATCTCAGTAACAGAACATGATATGACGACAGTTTTTGAAGAGGTTGGCCTACAGATTTGTCCTCTCCTTCTGTTTAAAGTGGCCATGACACGTAAATTGGAGTAACGGGAGACTAATTTAGCCTAAAGTACACAAAAAGCTCTTTCTAAAACTGTTTTCATCACCCTTACAGCCTTGAGCATTAAAAAGAAATTAATGTTTCAAAAAATTGCACCAAAAAATAGACTGTTGAAAATGAGATTTCAAGCCAACACAATAATGACGTCATTTTAGGAACACCAGCCTCCGTATACCGAACCTGGCGTACAGCATAGCCTGTACATACGTAAGAGATAGTAATGATTGTAATTCGCGGCATGTCTTCAATTTGAACTTTATTCTGTCTGTTTGGAGAGTGGTGTCGGTCTGTTATACTTTGGGGCTGCAGTAGGCTATTACCAATAATTACAAATACTCTTGATTCATAACCGAAAAACGAAAAACTCGGCAGTGTACTGTTCGGTTCGGTCTGCGTACAGTGAGTGGACTGGCAGCAGCCAGCGAAATACTGTGCACACTCGATCATAGCCTAGGCTAGTTCCACGATTTCCGCTGACACTTGCACGAAAGTAACCTAAAGTTCATATTTTGACTGCCTACATAAAACTTTACAAGCTTAAGTCCCTTTCAATTGCTCCAAATGCTTCTCGTGCTCGAATTGTTGTGGTGTTGTACTTTTACCTCACCTAACACTGTCTCAAATTGAAACGGTCCTATGCGCCGCAACGAATTACTCACCCCATCTGCACCACTGACGTCTTGTTCAGTATCACCTTCGCCTTTCTGATTTCAAATCCAAGAAAACTCACTTTACCGACCATCCACTGACCATTCCTGTCCGATCAGGGAGTTGCCATTAGAGGGCAACTCCCTGGCTCAGATCCGCCATTCCAAAGAAAGTATTAAATTTGATTTCACATGGTACCTACTACAAAACAGTGCTGGTGATACATTGTGTAGTAACAGGTATGTTGTGTACTGTACCTATGCTGTTGCGTTGTGAATGTTTGTACATGCAGCTACTTATCATGACACCAAGACGAAAAACCTGCGTGAAATGCATTTAATTGACTAAAACAGGTGGTAAGCACGAGAAAAGGGATAACAATTCCAAAATTTACAACTTTTCACGCAGGTTTTACATTGTATCGACCTTGGTAACCGGTACAGAGGAATGCAAACACTGTATCAAATGTCCGAAGGATACCACGCCAAACAACGATCAGTTCCTAAAGTGACGTCACATGACGTAACAAGATTTTGAAAATTTTCGGAAAGACTAACTTTTCAGGGCTGAAAGAGGGTGTATTTTTTCTCAATTTTCGAGCGGAAAAACAAGTTGTAAACAAACTGAATGGTTGATTTTCGTTGTAGGAAACATATTCCTAAAGATACCAAAGGGTTTAAACCGTTAATTTACACGTGGCATAGCCACTTTAAGGACCTGTAACTTCAGTGTGGTCTGAATGTTCTCATCTCCTTTAAGGATGTATAGTGATCACAGACTTGTGTATGATCTGGTATATTAATACCTTTTTCACACACTAGTGACATATCGGTATCACCATCAAACTATGATACCTACAGTATATCTGATATTTCTATTCTTAAATGTCCCTGTTATACCAATCCAATAGCAACATTTCAGGAATGATTTACCTACTGTACAATGATCAAGTTGTGCCACAGTAAGACAATATATACGTCATAAAAATACATTGTAACAGCAACTAAATATTCTACAAATTATTATCCATTCAGGACAAATGTGGACATTGACATACCTTTCAAAAATTTCTATAACAGTTAGCAGTAGTGTAACCAGAGGGAGCAGGAGGGTGGAGCCCCCAGTCAAATGTCTTGCCCCCCGCTCCCCCCACATGAAATTCAGAGGTAAAAAAATATCGGGGCAAAATTTGTATAAGACAAAAGTAAAGAATACTTAGCTGACACTCACAAGGCCTGAGAGACTGGGTAGTGCCATTTCCTGCAATCTAAAGGCATTTTTATCAAAAAATTTTCTCTGGATACTATGCGCCAACCGATGGTGCTGCTCCGCTTAAAGTATTTTAACTGCTTGTCCTCCCCATTTCAAACTTTGCCCCCCCCCAACCCCCTTCCCAATGAAAAAGTGGTTATGCCACTTACGGTTAGACTATACTGTGGCTCAGCACCATATGACAGTGGCAATTGTATATAGCCCTTAATACTGCCTTCTCCCTGCCCTCACTTCCTTGTCCCCCTTGTTCATTTTAAGCACCTGTACATACCATTCCAGTACACCATAATTATCATCTATGTGAAACATATCAAGCTGATAATGGGTTTCCAACATTTCATGAAAACAAAACCCCTTATCTTCCAGAAATTGATATGTAATGATACTAAGTTTGACCTGTCTATAAAAAGCCACTATAATGCATACCCAGTGAGCATTTAACTGACGACTGACCGTGTACTGGTCTCTCCTCCTGGCAAGTCAAATCCCAAGTTAATTTAACCTAGCTAGAAAATAGGAACATGTGATAACCTCGGTTTTCCCTAATGCCTGGGAATCCTGAAGTATAACTGGATATTGAGCCTACATATATCACTACTAAATCAAGTGTTCTAAACCTCAAATAATTTAACTTTCATACACTCACCATTTTCTCGCTTGAACAAATCCAATGACACTTATGCTTACAAGGATCCCACAAATAGTCACAATACAACTAAACACTATACCACAAATGTGTTGCTCAGTCAATCAATCGACCAATCAATCAAATCATATTCCTTAAGTTGTTTTAAGAAAGTCTCTTCCGACAACACAGAGCAGTTTGTGTATCAATCACCAGTATGGTAACTTTTTGTCATTTTGAGTGCACTCCTCACACAAATATAGACCCTGTACAGTTTAGTTGAATCACTCTGAATCAAGCATGACTTGCCACCTTGCACTCAAAACTTGGTTGTGCTGAGATTTCAGGCAGGTGACAATACCCACACAACAGTGTGGTATTTACTGTACTTCCGATCACAATTGAAAACAGTGGAAGTTCTCTTCAGCAAACTATGCCGGCTTATTTCTCATGGTGGGTGGAAGTGAATGACAGTAGGTGCTATTATTTTGATACGGCACTGATTATATCCTACCACAGGATATCAGAAGTTGGAAGTTTATTCAGGTGTAACATACAGCTTTAAACATCATGCCAAAGGTTATCAATAACACAATTATATGCACTTGACTCAGCAAGTAGGCTATTCAGTTCAGGACATTTTAGTTTAGAAATGATAGTAGACATAACAATAACCCTGGGAGGGAAAGAATGTAAAATATGTTCATTCATAGTGGTAGAGAAGCATGGCAGGGTAGGAAGCTAGCACAACTGGTCATGCATAATACTGTATGGTGACACAAACTTCACTTGCACATTACAGATATCATAACTGGAAATACCATGAATTTGTAAGGAAGTGATCAAAACATGACCTTTTCTGACATTTCTCTCTTTTACAAAAAACAAACTCCCCTATTGAGGAGACTTGGTACATCAGATAGATCATAGTCTCACAAATCTCTTCATATTACTCTCTTGCAAATATTTACATGATATTTCAATTCTAAGAGTATTGCACATTATGGTCTTTAATTGACTGGTCAGAAAGTTATATAAATTAAACAATTCAAGGACAAATATTGTCACATGATCAACAGAGCCACTGCTTTCATAAATGTAATGAATATTTAAATAAGGATACCTGAGTATAGGCCTATTAATTCAGCACAACTGTGACTCTTTTCAATAAAGCTGCATGTTCACCAGTAATGTGTGCTGTGTACTTTTTGACAACCTTGCGAATGCAGGCATGGACCCTTTTCCACATTACATAGCAATTACACAGTAGGCTGTAAACGTGTCGCAAAATAATTAAACGTTTAACCGCAAAACTTTGTGATCGTGTAGCGATTAATTGCGATTACCTTATCATAACAGAAATTAAGACTCGGAGTGTGTTGATTGATGTGATAAATATTCAAAATGAATTGGTGATACCGAATGTAATACCCGTGAACCCCAAACACGATTCCTGTAAAGGCTTGTTCGTAGTCGAGACAGTAATCACAACATGATGGCATACTATGTGGTGGCCAATATTATATGCACTCTGCACCATACCTACCTGTACATACTACACACAGTACGAACGCATGTGATCGTTGGAGCACGACCTTACTGGACCAAACCAGTGGAAGTTGCCTGCACAGTCAACTCACGCAAAGTAAACAAGCGTCACTGTTGTACTCGTACTCTGTAGTGTTGTACATGACATTCTCTGCACCTTATAGCTATGTACTATTGAATGTTATCATAGTACATGTCGGTTGCATGGACTCTGTTGTTAGGCTAGGCCTACTGTAGTATATTTCAGGGCCTTATCAATATATTGTGAATATGTGTGGGAAAGATTGATATGAACAAGGAGATTCAAAGACAACAAGGGAAAAAAGGAAAATGGTTTCAATAGAAGGAAAGATGGGCAAAAGATCGAGAAATTCACAGACTATTCAAATGGATAGAAAACAGATGGAAAACAGGTTTTGCAATTAATCACTAGTAGCTTATACTAAACGTTTATTTCACATACGGTTGTTTAACGATTAATCACTACACGGTCACAGCCATATTACACAGGATTGTGGGATAGAATTTTGGTATGTGTCATTTTTGGCCATGGTAAAATGCCACTGACAAAAACAACCTGCACCTACACTCCATCTCATAATCCTTTGTGGTTTGTGGCTATTTTCATCACACATGTACGAATGCAACCCCATTTAAGTATAGGTCTTCTGTACTGTGATTTACTCTCATGGATGAAGTGTTTGAAAATCACCTGTCCACATAAAAAGAAAAAACCATTTCCTTAAATGGTTGTATCAATCATTCAACTTCCAATAATTTGAGGAGAGTATAACTGCCAGCCTCTTCCCACCCTATCAATATTTCCTCAAAGCTATGTGATGTGTTCATCATCCATCCTTTGCCCTGACTATATATGCATATATAACATCTCTCAGGTGATACAATTTAAGGCATCAGTACATTTCAATTAAAATAACTCACTGATGATATAACAAGTTACTTCACTATACATCAACGCTCATTTCAAACCTGACAAGTTGATGTCTAACCTTGGCTAATAAAAGTAAATGAATCTAACAGACAGGTAGGCAATGCCTGTGGTTACAGAGATGGAGAGGAACCTGCATCCTATTCCTCCAATTACTAACTTCCTTTCTCACCACCCTCTTGAGGGTAGGAACTGTCAGAAGTTTGAACAAGGTTTGTACGGCCAACTCTCTACATGATATCCTCTCAAAAGCTGATCCCCACTTTCCGGCCAGAACATTTCCGTCAGGTTCTAAGATATTGATGGCTAATTGGGAGATATAACTTGCAGCCAAGAGGTATTATAAAAATGTCAGTAACTGTAATATGAAACTATTTAAACAAGATGCAAGTCTAAGTTACGTAAATGGTGTCAGTCCAGTTCTGTGTGTTTCGCATGGGAGTGGTGATGGTGGTGGCGGTGGGGGGGGGGGGTGCTGTACACAGGGACTGTGTTATATACCCTTGTGCATGCAGTGTATGATTACCTTATCATGTATCTATTCCAGTGTTTACATAGTCCCTGGTACTTTGAAGCTTGTAGAACTACTACAAGACAATCACAACAGCACAGGTATTGCATGACACATACAGAAGGCATTACAATAGTCTCAGTTTGTGAGTCTGTGCATGCATAAATCCAAATATTGTGTCTTGTTGGGAATTAGTTGACAAACTTTTATACCTGTACCCTTGCATGGCCACACTTTGGAAAAATACAGTAAATCTGTGGTAAACATGTCCCCTAGTTAAAATACTTAAATAGTACTTTCACTACAAACTTGCTGTTCATGTAGGTGGATACAGGTCTGTATGTATTACATGTGTGTGCATGTGACAATCAAATTGCTTTTGGGTGGGTGGAGCAGGAAAGGGGAGGCTACTTCTTTGCACTTTTTCTTCTACTATTTAGGAAGATATGCTACCTTATGCAATACAGCACACCTAGAAGATGACTGAAATTATAAATTTGGTAATTTTGGAATTTAATGCGAGCTCTTTACTACAGTAAAACCCCGTTTATCCGAACATATCGGGACCGAAGGTTGTTCGGATAACGAAAAAGTTCGGATAAACGGGGTTTCAAGTTTTTGCCTTAAGTACGGTACACTGGGTCCATATAAGACAGTGTGTCAACACATTTCCAAAATAATTCCGAAAAGGCTTAAGATTGCAGACAAAATCCCCCAAAATATTTCGTTACTATTTTTTGTGACCGATGATATGACAAATAAATTTTAAGACGTCTAAAACAGAGAGATTTTATTCCAAAAATTTGAGCCTTCGCTCGTCTGAATGATCAATGCTTTCTACACACTAAATGAATGTGTGTGCTGAAGAAAAGCTGTAACGATCGGAAGAGGTATCTATAGTAAAAATTCTGCAAAAATTTCAAAAAATGTTAGAGACACATGTGTAGGAGACTCTCAAACAACGGTTCGCAATGTTTTTGTAAGGTCTACTTTCATTATTTTTAGGTATGAAGCTAACTACGTTACTAACTTTTCAGATTTAGTGAAACTAAGACTTACGCTAGCCTAACGTATTTTTGTATGAGAGGATATTGAGCCTATACCGACTCATGGTTCCTAATAAGAATGTCAAAGCAAATACGTACGATATTTCTTCCAAATTTGACAAAGAGATAACAGATTGTTTTCAATGTCCACATGTCGGCTGTTTTAGCCATCGTGACATCTTTCCATTACTTTTAAAGTCCCGAGAAAAATTAGTGCATTTCTCCAAAAATTTACCGTTGAATTTTGCCTTGTAAAGCACTTAAAACTTGGTGTATACTACTGTAATTGTGTTGACTATTATTGTTGTCAAATCTGACGGCTAGTTCGGATAAACGGGGTTTCGGATAAACGGGGTTCGGATAAACGGGGTTTTACTGTAATTGCTTTTCAGTTAAAAGGGAAAGTTGGGTCTCAAACTTTTAGCCAAGGGTTTGAGAATATATGAAATGACTTACTTCATCTATTACACATAAACAACACCATCTCAGTACAATTCCATCTACAACCCTATCTGTAATCCCATCTACCCTGGATTAAACTTTTCTGAAGTCTGTCTTTCCTTGCCTATACTCAAAAAAATATAAAGTCAGGCATCCTTGAAATCCTGCATTTATATCAAGGAAGTACAGTACTTCCATCATTTCACAAACAAGTACTGTAGCACATTACTACTGTTCAGTGTAACGCTTGCAGCATTAGCTAGTAGTTTTACTAGATAATGAAAATGCACCCTGTCCTCTATACCATCATTTAATATACAGTACTGACTCAGGACTGTGCTACCATATGTACCATCTCCTAATGATGTGCATGCTAACAAGGCGCTAGGTGATAGTTCTGACTTTGGTGGTAAACAGGAAGCCGCATGCACGAGCTAAAATATGGCAAACATTGGCCATTTGGTAATTTCATAATGTAGCATGTGAATACGGTTTACTGTACATGTTTGACATTGCCAGGTGAGATAACGAAATTTAGGGCAAGAGGCTGTTAACAGTCGTTTTGTGAAACTGCTCTGCCACATTTCAAGTACAGTATCATGGCAGCCCCCATGTAGGCTTCATCAGATGTCAAGATGGAAATGGCTGAATAAGACACAAGAAGTCAGGCATGCTTGTGTGCATTAGCATGCACACATCATTGGCCTCTCCTAGCCATGATAACCAATATAAAGGGAAACTGCAGTCACCCCAATTTGTATTAGTATACCATACCCTAGTATCCTAATTCATGGATATTTCAATCATATGTGTCTATTTTTGTGCCAGGTTTGTTTTTAAAGTAAATGCAGGATAACTCCAACATTTACCTTTAATATTCACAATTTATGTTTGAAACAGCATGGAAGATACTGGTATGGGAAATAGTAGTAGACATTAATTTAGCTGAAACTTTAAAATAAATTTCGGGCCACTTATTTTTGTCCCTTTAACTAACGTCACACAGTTTACAAAGTAGCAAACCACTATGCAATATTTATCTCCCCCACCAAAGCAATATATAGCCTATTGGTTATAATGAATAGGATAAAATGTTTACTGCCTTTCAAAGGTAAAGGAATGACACCGTCACTCATATATTGCACAGCACAAGGACCCTTGTCCATGCATTCTGGGTGCTGACACCCACTCCAGTATATCCCAGCATGAAGTTTAGTACTTAAACACCAATTCTATTTTCCTATTTGCCATTGTCCTACCTATAGGTCTAGCATTTTGAGGTTTCCAAATTGTAAATGCACCCAAGCACTGTACCCGAACAAGATAATTTTGTATTCTTTAAAATCTACATTCTTGGATCCAAAAGTGTCATAAGACAAAATGAATTGCAATTTATTTACTATGATCAGAACTTTTAGGAGTTTAAGTAGTGTGGTGTGGTGCAGTGTAGTGCAGTGCAGTGTAGTGCAGTGTAGTGCAGTTGGAAAGAAACTGCAAAACAATGCTACAGAAAACAATGGGGTACCTCACTAGGCTACTACATAGGGGCATTTTAAGAATCAAAAAGAAGAAAAATGAAAGACCTTTCAAAGTTAACTGAAAAGGTCGAAAATTATTTCTTCCTTGTCATATAAGTAAACAAAGTGCTATTGATACTGACAACGTCTAAGATGATAAGACTATTGTCAACAGCTAAACAGGGTTTAATTCGATAGGTTCAGACCACAGAGTTAATTACTTCCTATGTGGTAACCTTATAACCAGACCGACTGTTAAAATCAAGTTATTTATGGATCTGCCAAGCTACATGCTATTTGAACACTGAAATCTTGAGGCACCTCAAGGTTCATACCAGTTTGAATGAATGTACTACATGCACTGGTCACCATGAAGTCCTTTTAAGAAAAAGCTTCGAATCAAACACCTATCTACAGGGATTCCGCCAAAAACTCAAAAAGGGGGGGGGGGGGATTTATTACTGCTAAACCCTGAGTCCAACTTGATGATGACCTAGGCCAAAGTTACAAGTGGGTTCAGGGGGAGAAAAGCTTGCTTCAAGGCCCCTATTTGGTGTAATTTGAAGGGTTTTAAATGCCATTTATTTATGTAAGTTCAAACATTGTTGCAAAGTGTCTTTTTCTTGAGTAAGAAACCAAGATATTGACAATTTATGGGAAGGTGGGGACAAATCCCCCCCTTCCCCCCCCCCCTTGACAGAAACCCTGATCTACTATCTTGGGGAGGGTCTAGCCCATTTCTGCCCAAGATAAATCTGAATGATCTGTATTACCCGAGCTGATCTTATCTAAACAGAGCAGAGTTTATCTACACATCTTGCCAGCGAAAATAGTTTTGCACAAACAAAAAAAGGGTGGGGTGGGGGGGGGGGCCTTAGCCCCCACACACCCCTGGACTGTACATCTATGTTGATATAGTCTTAAAGACCAGCAAAGATCAAGTCCATGCTGTTCAGTCCCAATGAGTACAATAGATCAGAATTTTGCATTCCAACATGTTAATCATCTAACCTGCAACTCAAATATGTACGAATACTGGGAATACCAAGCAGTTACAATCAAACAAGTCATTTCAAGTCACACTTTAAGATACTAATAATGACAATCTATTCTTAGGGCATTCCAATGTACAATGGCTATAATAAATCGCTGATTTCATTTAATTGTAATTAATTAGTTCCAACTGTGTACTGGGGATTGAGTATATGTACTGTACACACTGCAGCAGGCATAAAACCATGGCTAAATTTACTATAAAACAGAACTGCAATGGATAAAGTTTGTGCATTTATCCCAAGAATGCTATACATATCACTATACACCAAGCTAGACTAACATTTGCAAATAGATTTCACAATTTTCTTTTTAGTACTGTAATATACTGAATCTCAAAATTAAACATGGACCATGGCCACTGTAGGACTGGCTAGGCTATTCCATTGTGAAGGTAGGGGTGTTGCAAAAGTTAAGTTCACATTTATGGTATATGAAATGTTGTTCTAAAAATAACTCTTTTGATATAACTTCATTAAATAATAAATAACTACAACTAATAACATTTTTAAGGACAACATTAATAATAACTTTTAATAATTATAGCAAAGTCTAAAAACTTGGTCATCCCTAGAATTGTCCTGTAATAGCCTAGCCAGTCCCTGGCCATAACATCCATGACCCTGGAAAATGAATGGAAAATTTAAGTTGTGGAAAGGGAGATTCCCCCTCTCAAATATGTACCTTTTTCAAATACATACTGGTAAATATTACAAGTGCAGTCAAGGCAGTTGCGAGAGCAATTCTTCATCCACTGCACAGGCCAGGCTCTTGCCTTTTCTGAAAGAAAGCAACAGTGTTCACTGCAGCCTAACACTTTCACATAGAATACAATGCACCATGAAAACTGTCTTAGAAAAACTTTGTGGACAGTACTTGAAGATTTACATTTTCTCTACTCAGACCAATGTTTAAAAATGCCAAGCTATGGAATTTGGTGCATTTGCAGCATGCCAAACAGGTTCTCTGATTCCCCACAAATAAAGAAACCACCTGAGTTTTTCCCACAGAAACTTCACAAAGAGTTAACAAGAAGGAATAACCATACCTACCAAAGTTTCACACCCTCTTAATGTGTTAACTTCCACATCCTTAAAAGGTTTGTTTCTTGACACAATTAAGAACATCAGTTGAATCTATGGCCACTTGAATCTTTGTTAAGTTACTTGAAGCCCCACAAGTTTTTCCCATGACAGACACTGCTTAAATTAACAAATACTTTTGTATGGGCCCCCAGTTCTACGGTGTACAGCTTATACAAACAACTAGTGCGGTCATCTGCACCAACAAGCACGAAAAAGTAAGTTCCTTCCCCTCACTGATTGTTCTCTCAACGACCACTCATTACAGGCCAGACAACTTCCTCTGTTGACAACAAAAGATTGGGCTGGTGTACTACTGGAGATGGGATCAAAACACACATCACAGCTAGCCATACTTTATCAGTGACTCAAAATGACCATCAAACCTTTACACTAACAGGATCCATGTCTATTACTCATGCCAAGTCTAGCTGAACAGTAACATGTATTTCTTCTGCCCCTTTATAAACTGCCCTCATAATGCATCATCTGCAAAGTTCCACAATAACTGCTGGTTGATTTGTTTACAAATTGTATGCTATTGAGATGTGACCACCAGCATAGAACAAATCATAAAATTAAACAAAAAAATGAGCATTTAAAGTAAGTCTGATTATCATTCATTTCACACCACAAAGACTCTTAGTTTTAGTTTGTAATCTGAACTAATTTTCTTCACTTACAACTCACTCAATGAATGATTCCAGACTTCTTATAATATGAACAGAGGGGATGTCTATAGTCCCCCATCTCAATGGTCCCCCGTCTCATTGGTCCCCTAACCCTAACCCTAACCCTACCCTTAACCCCTAACCCTAACCTTAACCCTAACCTAACCTAACCTTAACCCTTACCATAACCTGGGGGACTGCTGAGATGGGGGACCAATGAGACGGGGGACTAAAGATACAGGGGACTAATGCGACAAAATTATAAGAGGGGGACTATGAGACAAATAACGCCAAATGAGGGACCAATGAGATGGGGGACCAATGAGACGGGGGACCAATGAGATGGGGGACCAACAAGACAGAGGACCAATGAGACCGAATCCATTTACGCTTTCCAATATGGCTGCATCTTCTGTATAAATTTTAGATTTGCTTATAGTAAGTGATTCAGTACCGACTGATTGTGCGGGACTTGAATTTTTCAAATTAAGTGTGCAAAGGCTGGGTCAAAATCAACAAACAGAGTGTAGTATTTTGATGTTTTCTCAATTCATGTTTGTATTTTGTCTGAAATATGACAGATTCATTCATCAAATTAGGCAAACGACAGTAGCCCAACAGCCATTTTGGTAAGCCTAAATTTTTTCAAACAATCGTGACATGGTCACATGGTGGTCTGTCTGTATAGGATGTCTGTGAATGAGTCACATTGACTCCAGTACTGTGTAAAATTGTAGTCACAGGATACATGTACAGTAAGTTTTAACATCACCTTTCCTTAATTGTAATACATATTCATAGACTCTTTTCCAAATAGCAATTACAAAGGATTACGGGATAGAGTTTGTGTGTGTGTCATTTTTGTCAATGGCATTTTACTGTGGCAAAAAACTATGCGTACCAAAACTCTATCCCATAATCCTTTGTAACTGCTATTTGGAAAAGGGTCTATGTATCAGAACCAATCAACAGTCAATAAATAGCTTCAAGTAAGACTCATGAATACAGTGTACTTGGATGGTTTCTAGTATTTGCATATGTTTTTATTGCATGTTATAAAAAGTACATATTCAAAAGGGTCTGGTTCTTTTAAATCAAGTGATATTTTTAATTCTCCATTAGGAATTATTAAATGGCTGGCTGAGGAGTAACCACAATCACAGAGGAACTTGTTGCTTTATGTGTATTATCTGTTCTTTTCAGCTAGTTGAGAATGGGACCATGCTTGACAGACCCTTGATGTAAAGGTCTGAGGGTTGAGAGGTTGGTCAGTTAAGCTTGTTGTCCTTGTGGGGGACGTATTCTTTCAAGGATATTTTTGGTAATGCCAGCACCAGCCATTTGCTACAGCATGCTATTCAACATCACTGAGGAAGGTTTACATCTTTTATAGTTAAGAGGGCACCACCACCAACCACTTGAAGAAGGGGCACTAAAGACAATGCCTTCATTAAAGGGGCAATATGATGAGGAATATGGGCAATAGACCTTATGCAGATGATACCACAGAACAGAAAGAGCCCCCCCCCCCCCACCCGGTGGTGGTATGGGCATATCATTGTAACTTACACCAACAAATGAATATGTCTGATTTGTGTTCAGGTCTGTCGGATACACAGGTTAAGTCTACTACACGCATGTGCTAGGTCTGCATCCTATGTGTAATGTACTTCATTTGTTTACCCTCCAAAATGATGTTGGGTGACATCAATGTATTTAAGGTCTACTCGAAAACCTGCTCTTGCCAGGAGTTGCAAAATTGCTGTCCCCAATGAGATGTGACAACTAAAAGAGGGTGGCAGCTTGTTGGGCATGTTAATTCAGGAACTTTACTATAGCTGCTACAAGTGCTGAGAGTCCCTTCAAACTTTACAGAGAATACAAAAGATGTAAATAAAATATTACAGACAAATCACCCTACTCTCTTGTAATAATTTTTTCACATCAGTCACTATGGTGAAAAGTATCGAATAAAATGAACAAAATACCACCCTCTGTGACAGCACATCCTCAATAACGGAACTTTAATTGATCTGTATGCACTCATATTTTCTTCCCCAGACTCAGCTTCAAAGCTGCCTTGAGATGTGCCAATAGAAGAATGCTGAGCTTTCAAAAAATGTCTTCAAACACACGTTATACTACACTAGCAGAGTATTAAGCACTGTGATGACACCGGCAATTTGACAGCAATTATGTACAGAAGGTAAAACTAGGTTATCAGCGACAGTGTTAAGATCAGACTCATTGCACAATGATAGTAAGAACTGACTGCTTGATTGGTGTGACTGTCTGGGTTCAAACTTCTCACCTATAGTTACATCAAATTTCACAACAACAACCAGCTTGACATCAAGACATTGTGGTGTCTGCCTGCTGCACAGCTGGACCTGGGACACGACTTTACTTTTGTTTGACTCAAAGAATACTGCTGTGAATATATACCAAAATGAAATTTACAAAATGTCGGGTAGATTCACAGCCCGGGCCAAGACTGTGTGTAGCTGAAGGGATAATTCCTCACTGTGTACCATAGTTGTAATACCAGGGAGTGACAATGGCAACTCTATGCAACTCCCTGGTAATCAGGTTTTGGGGACACCATTCTTTTGGAGTCAGGCACTAGGGTTGGGCGATATACGATATATATGGATATATATCGCCAGAAGTTCATATCGCGATATGCAATATGAAATACTCCTTATCACAATATGACAATATAAAAAAATAAAACATGGTTCAAAATGTGTCTCTTTGTCTTTTACTCCTACTTTCTTTACACTACATATTCAGCAATCTTATCATGCAAACTTTTGCCATTCTCTTTCAATTAAATAAACTTGAACTGGTTTTTAATTTAATAAAGGAAACAAATATAAAAGTTCAACTGAAGCACATGTTTAACTAATTAATTGTACAAGGGACATTTACCCTTGTCTACAACAGGTTAATCTGTTTTGTCCATATATTGATGTATCGCCAAAATGCTGGGGATATTATCGCAATATATCAATATGGATTTTTTCATATCGCCCAACCCTATCGAGCACCTGGAGCCCTATTAGTCGCGACTCCTACAATGATGTCATAACTGCCACAGGAACTTAATATCTCTGCAGCTATCGACAGGTAATTACTAGCCTTCCAATGAGTATGATTACACCTACCTTTTTGGTTTCTGAACATCTGAGCTGGTGCCGATTTGCCAATGTCGGGAGAATTGTAGTGGCCTTAAAACTCGTGACTGAATATAGAGCATGCCAAAATAGCCAATTGTGTTTAAATACCATATTTCACTACAACTTGTGAAATAATACAAATGGAAACTCCAATATTTGTGCATATTTTTTATAGTACTGGAAATTCCACAGGAGTCGCAATTCCACAGAAAGTGGAGTCATTACTGGAATCCTGGCCAGGAGTTGTGACTGAGTCAGGTAAGTCGTCCAATGGCCCAACAGGCCTTGATTTTAAGAAAATCTTATGGTCGTCCATTGGACAACCAGTCGGCCTTGCATGGTTGTCCAATAGAAAATTTAGTAGTCCACAAAGAAATCTGCAGTAACCCTAGAGGTAGTCTGTTAACTTGTTGCATTAACTTTGGTTGTACAGTACGATGGACAACCAACCCACCATTTTTGGTTGTCCATCACAAATTTTGGTCGTCATGGGCGACCGGACAACTGTTAAAATCGAGTCCTGCTCAAGTTTACTGGTATTATCCTGTAGCACAGTACATATATATGAACTATGTATAAGCATAGAAACACTACTCCGAGGTAATACTTCCATGGTATAAGCAAGCTTCCTTCTACATGGCAGGATCTCCTTGGTCTAAGCATGGATGGTACTGAAAATACTGTCCTAGCATCTGAATTCTTTTTGTCAGGTCAAGGGCAAGACAACTTAATAATCTTGTCCCAAGCAACAGTTCTTGCCAACCTGCTGATGTTAAATTATAATGACCTTCCATTGCAAGTACAGGGACCACAGAGCCAATTGTAAAGTGGGGTGGGGGCTAATCATCAAAGCAGCCGAATAAATGTTCAAGACAATAAAAGCCTATCATCCTAGTTTGAGGCGGCCCAACATGCCCACAGAAGAAAAAGTGTGGGGGCCTAGCACCTAGCCCCCTCCCCCCCACCAGTCTCCGTGGTCCCTGAAGTATGGTAATAATGATGATTACTAAAGGTCAGGTGACATGAAAATGCATACATGTAGTTGGCTGAATGTATCAATGTAGAAAAGAATCACAATTCAATCATACTCTATCAAATATTGACCATTGTGCAGGGTAATTGCTTTTTCACACTTTAATCATGAATAAACATCAGATAAACTTTGTGACATGGAAGGACGGACTCCAAGGAATGTCCTATGTCATCCCTTGCTCTTTTTTCCTTCAAGGACATGTGAAACATTGGTATACCATGAGGGGTCTATTTTGGAACTTGTAGAAATTGACCTGCTGAAAACTATCAATCTTACTAACCAAATTGTACACTATCTGGCAAGTACTTTAAAAGAGATAATTTCATAGGGTAAACAAAAAATAATCATGCCCAACTCCACACCATACATTATTTTCACGTAGGTAATGAAACTATCAAACTTTGATGAGGTCAGCAGTGCCACAAGATTTCAGAAGTTGTGGGAGGGTAGAGTTAGCCACATATCTGAGGGGGCAAAAGTGAGTGGGCACTGCTCTAGTAAACTGCATATCTTTCTACAAGAGCAGACTGGGGGCAAGTGAGGACAAATGCCTTGACTTGAAAGAAAGAGCTCCATGCCTGCCTTCCCCTCCCCTTGGTAGTACTATTGGAAGAGGTATCTTGAGAAGGTTAGAGACTAAGGTTATCCCAACAGGTCTTCCATCATTTTTTTTTTCACTGCCAGGTACAAAAGCTCTGCTTGGTAGCATGTCACCATACCTTTAAACATCTCTTTTGGCGAATAATTCAAGAAACATTACAAAACACCATGTTCAAATGAGAAAGGAGGGCGCTAGAATTCGACCCCCTTGTACTCATACATTTGTCCACAAATTTGTCACTTGGACCTTGACTTGGATAACTGACCTCCTTGTCTCTCACTGACAAACTGCATGATGATACTGTACATGAGTTAAATTAATTTTTGTCTGATCTATTATCATATTTTCCATATATATATATTATACCAGGAGTAGCTGAAATACTGGGTACAGTCAGGGGGTTGGCCCTCCCCCTACAAACAAAAAAGAGACCAGTACAGTCCTCAAAAGATCCCTTCCTCAAAATACTCAATTACATTCACAAAAGTCAATGCAAAAAGGTGATGTCATACTATACGGCTACTGATACCCTCTAACTTTAAGAGACTGCATCCCTTCCCTTCCCCTCCAAACTACATTCTAATAATGTTCCTACTGTACACTTTGCACACTGCACATACCTCACAGGTGCACATGTATCTATATATTTATCAAGACCTACTTACTGTATACAATCTTGTAATGAACTCTCTCCCCAAAACATGGAGTTCATCTACAAGTCACATTCCAACTTTGCGAACAAATAGCAAACATGCTTGCACCGTCAAGTGTACCTAAACTATTTCAAATTTTGGGGTAATTTTCAATATTAATACACAGTTGGTAATTGCAACAATGGACAATCCCAGTCAATCCCTAACAGCATGGAGTAGCAGACATACGGCCCACAAACAGTTGGCATTAAGTTCACTTAAATCTAATATTCATCAATTTAATTAGCCCTTACTGGTTCTTCCAAGCAATATTATTACAACAACAGCTCCACATGGCACCCTCCGCCACAAGTCTACCATTTGAACTTTCCATGACATTTCATGTGCCACTAACAAATCACTAACATTGTACGAGCTATGGCAATAGATGAGAAATGAGCTACACTGTATGACAAGGTGTTGTAGACAGGTGGTATACAATTGTAATTTACACAAACCTATTCTCTTGCAATTGAGGGTACCATTAAAAATACTGTACATAGTGTAACCCCCAGCAAAAGGAAATGCTGAAAATATGACGAAGGCTTATCAATTTAAAATGTTTAAAGTTACAGTTGTTTAAAATTTACCCTCCCACTAGTTTACCTGGCTTCATTCAAATCCTAATGTAGTGTGAAGTTGTTTGTTCAAGAGAAAGGATTTTGAAACTGCAGAAATTTTTTCTTTGCCAATTACAGCAAATCATTTCTGCATTTTGCCCTAAATATTCTCAAGAAACATGTTGC
The DNA here is from genome assembly GCA_029531755.1 of Holothuria leucospilota. NCBI lineage: Eukaryota > Metazoa > Echinodermata > Holothuroidea > Aspidochirotida > Holothuriidae > Holothuria > Holothuria leucospilota. The sequence goes on along the minus strand of CM055980.1, from coordinate 4,435,037 downwards.
TGAAGAAAGTCCTTTCTTCCCACCTCTATTCTTTCCCAGTCCTTGCCCTTGTCTCTCCTTCCCTTTGTCTTTCCCACTTCTTCCCCCCCCCCTCCTATTCCTAACCCATTCCTCACTGTCCCCTTCCTTCACCCTCTCCACTGATCTTCAACAGCATCAAGTGGATTGTAAAATTTTAGGAGCAAGACCAAGGACCCCGCTCATGGAAAGACACAAGAAGGAACAAAGATGGGTGGTGTGAGACCCAGTACCTGGACAAAGCCAACAGGCAATGGCAATGCGCAAGGTCACAAATCCTTGCTAAAAAACAGGCTACAAGAAGAGATTGTAAAGAAAACCTTTAGAGAAAGAGGGATACTCATTTTTGAGTGGACAATTTTGAGAGAATGGTTCCCATGGTTGAGCAGTGAACAATCAGACAAAATCCAAAAGAAAGGATCAAACGTTATGGTAGTTTTCACCTGACAAGTTAAAGACATGCCAACAAGGTGATGGCAAAATTGGAGAAGGAAGAGTAAAGAGTAAGGTACTAAGGCTTCTTCTTTAGGTAGGAGATCCCAAATGTTCTGATTAGTTTTTGCAAGATAATTATTGCAGGCAACAATGGTATGTAAACAGGAGGTAAGGAGATGCAAAACAGACTTTGAATTTTCCCTTTGGGATCTGAATTTATTTTAGGATGATACTCCATTTCCTTTGAGACAGTGTACTATCTGAGAATTCTGACACCTCCGCCGTCACAATAGCACTAGGTCACAGACTGCCACCAAGGAGGTTGCACCAGCTGATGCTTCTCTGTATGATACTATGTATGTTCATCATCATGAGAATGTCCTTGGGTTCCAGGAAAAGGAAGAGACCATCTACAGACCAGAATGCAAAACATTCACCATGTGAATTCTGCTGAGTGCAAAACCAATCAAAACCCTTGCTGTAGAAAAAATGTTTGTGTGATCTGTTGTCAGAACTGAAAAGCTAGATATATAGCCTACTGCACCTTTTAGTTACATGTGGTAGGCCTGGTTTCCTCACACCCATATCCCCACATGCGAACCATGCACATGTGTACTCCCATTAGGCCCTTGGCAGCCCTCGTTATTACATGTACCTTTATAGTACATGGAGCCTACTCAGCATTGTGTACAGTAGGTGAAAAAATTTAACTGAATTAAATTCCAACATGTCCAAACGACACTTACAACTTGGGTGATAAAGTGAACTATAGGCTGCACATCAGAAAGAACTCAGCAAAAGGCCATGTGAACTTGGCAGTTGGCACAGACTACAAAATGTGAACATTTAAATTTTCCTGAACATTTCCTATTGCATGTACAGTACACCTCTACTTTGTGGTGTAACCTATTTTCATTCATGTTTTATTTACATTTTTTTGCAAAACTGTCCTGATCACCATGGCAACTCGATCCAATCATACACAATCAAGCATAGTACGTTAGCTGCATCCAATAATCCAACCAGTTGCTGTCTGAAAGCTCTTAAGTTCCAAACTAGCATGTACAGTAGCCTACAAAACAGCACTTAACTTCACTTTTTACGAAGTTGTTGACTAATTTATGTGCCTGTTGGTTGTTTACTGTTTGGCGTGGACGTTCTGTACATGGCTCTTATTACTTCTATATAACATAACATAACATAACAGGTTAAAGGGCAAAGGAGGGCTAAGGCCCCATAAGATGCCCTGAAGTCCATATAACCTTAACTGAAAACAAAACAACCAACCAACACCAAACGAGCCCAGCACAATTAGATCCTACCACAGTTATGGAAGAACTTGTCAATGTTAACCTTAAAGCAGTGAACAGATGTAGAGTTACTGTAACTACCCACTCAGGCAGACTATTCCACTCGTTAACAACTCCATGAGAGAAGCTGAACTTCCTAATGTCAAGCCTTGCAAAACATTTAACTAGCTTCTTACAATGGCCTCTAACCCGAGAATTACTTTGAACCCTTAAATAATTGCAAGATGACAAAGGTTTCCTGGATATTTATCCATTCAGCTAGCACCTTTAACACTTGTTTAGGACTGTTTTATCACGAACTAGCATACAATTAAAAAATTTATATCCTAGACCCAGGCCATCACATTTTCTTGGAAATAAGGCCTATTAAAACATTTCCACTTCTGTGGGTTCACTTTGTCAATTAAACATCAGTGTTTGAACATCACTGAAAACACACTGCAGTGGTGCAGCTAAGAAAGTTCCTTGCCCTTCCCCCTCCCCTCCCACCCTCAAAATTTAGAAGTCCTGCTGGTGCTGATGTCACCTCATAACTTTATCTTAGACTTCAAGAAGTAAGGCACTCAACACCTTGTAATCTAACCATTAAAAGTAAGCTAAATATCTTCCTCATCTTATCAAAATCTTTATTACAGATTTGACACTCTGCTCTTCAATTTGTTTGTAAAGTCACAGAGGTCATGTTCATCATTCCAGACATTTTTCCCCTGACATATAGGTCCCTGGAGATTTCTGGGACACTTTTGCCACTAAAAATTGGGTGAAGAAGGGCTCCCAGTCAGGAAAGATGGTTTACTGTATGTTGTCATGGCTACAGATTTACAACTTCTACCACTAAAATGCAACTTTTGTTTAAAGTGCTGCAAGTTCCAGGTTTATGAACTAAATGGTTTGTACCTGTAGACAAGTACAGATCCAAGCCACTGAAAATGGTTTGAAATGAAGAAAAAAAAGCCCAAGTATTTGTAACACTTGATTTCTCAACTGAATAAATATTAAGTGCGGTGCAAAAGGAGTAAACGAACAACCATGCTCTCTTCTTAGAGCAAAAATGTTCTGCCGCCAACACAACTTAACCCACTGTGTAAGAAATGTATCTTCCAAGCAGGCAACAGATGGATTAAGATGTGTCTACCCCAGATTTGGATATTTGCACATGAGCATCTAAAGCTGAGACGTTCAAATGAATTTAAGTGACAGATTAGCATGTTAAACAAGCAGGGATTTTCTATGTTGTGGTTGTGGAGTCAGTGCCAGAGTTAGCCTGCCTAGCGGCGTTCACATCTGGGACTATTTTAAGACTGATCACTTTAAGTACTTGACCAACTGTAAAGGAAGTCAATAGAACTGCGTAACTGCTTATCTTCCAATAAGACTGCCTATTTGTTTTAAATGGGCTGATTATTCAATATTAGAAAATGGTTAAGTTAGTGAAATTGGCAAAATGGTCAAAGTTTCCACTTTACCAAATACTGTAGTCAAAATAACTGCGTGGCAGATGAAGAATGCTGGGAATGTTTGTTGCAATTGTGTTCAAATGGAGGAGTATCACACTGAAAAAATTCATACGCCAAGCCACAAAAGAAGGCACAAATTCATGTGACAAACTGAGCAAATCCAATAATCGAAGCTGTAGGCTTCGATTAATTTATAGGGACCTCTGCTATTGCTTAAAATGCCAAAGTGTGAAAGGACATGTGCTTCACTGTACAACAGTCACAGCCAGCTTTCCCATATGTACAGCATAATGAAATCAAAATGTAACTTACCCCTTCCAAAAGAAGTTGCAGGGAAGGAATTATTGCGTCAGATTTTGGCCACTTTTTAATGAACTTCACGTAAGGAAGGCAAAATGAGTAATATTATAACCAAGGGTAGGAAATTCCCGCATAATAACTGTAAATAGCGGCTTTGTCACCTTCTGCCAATTAAAATAGTTGTGAGTATCCCATGCAATAGAAGTATTTCGAACGAATATTTCTCTAGTACTCTTTGCTTAAGTTTCAAGCCCTACATTAAGAGGGCACCAGGCAATTTTACCTCATGATCTTTGAGATGTATAGCGCATGGGTTGCTCAAATTTATGACTTGGTGATTTCTAATTTTTATGCAAATTGCCTAGTAGTAATTTTACCCCATTTATCAAATTCAAAACTGATGTGTTTTCAGTCTGTGAACATTTTCCATGATTTCACTCCACGTAAACTTTCTTCAATTTGTGCACGCACTCACACAATTTTATGAGCTCATTTCATGTGTTTGAAAGGTACTAACTTGTGATATAAGGGATGGCACTCCTGGTGTCTAAGTGCACTGCAAAATGTTGACTGGTCCAAGCCCCTTTAAAGGCCCTTTCACACTACGAGTGATGTGCACATGATGCATCACGATACCATACCATAAAAAGTTGAAAACAATCTACTTTCTAACACCCTTTCACACTAGGCACAATACAATGCTACACAAGGTGATACACAATATAACTGAGTTGAAATATTTTCAACTTTTACCCACTTCTTGTCACTGAGATTTTGTGTGACCGATGATGAGATAGAATTGTTATTTTGTTAGATCACATCACTAATTGGTCATTGGAATACTGCTGATCTGTGAGAGGAAGAAAAAGTTGCCAGTAGTGTGAAAAGGCTAAAGACATTTTTATCATGTGGTATCACATCATACTGTATCATACACAGTGTGAAATGGGCTAAATGTAAGGGTAAGGTTTGACTGGTTGTATACTGTACCATAATAAACATGTTGACCACATACTACTGTACAACCAACATGCGCAAATTAAATTCCACCCAGTCAATGAATGTCCAGTACACGAAATTTCCTACTGTACTGAATTATAAAAATTCCTAATTTGTTTATTACAATAAGGAACAGGAATCCTTAAAGGAATTATCATTTTTCTTGTTTGTTGACAACACTAAATTTTGGTGCCCCATTGAGTCCACATCAGTTAGTTAGATGACATTTTATGGCTCAGTTTCTAACCAATTGGTTTAAGTCGGGCCGGCCATGGCCTTTTTTCCAGTTGTGGCTCACTGGCTTGTTTTCCCTGTGTCCAAATCAGTCACACTGTACTGTTTTGCATGTAAATTACAAACTGTACAAACAGAGCATGTGTACTACAGTATATAACCACGGATGCACAATGTTTGCAATATTGCCCAGGCATATATACATGCTGCATACTGTTCAAATTTATACATGTACAAGAAACCAACATCTGTGATGTGTTTAAATTGAACAGACATGGAACAGATAGATAGTTAGTTAGATGAGGTTTAACGTCCCAGTTTCCAACCAACTGGTCCAAGTCGAGACGACCACAGCCTTTTTTCCAGTTGTGGCTCACTGGCTTGTTTTCCCTACTCCACTGCTTATGCTGAGCACCAAGCTCATGCTGAGCACCAAGCACAAAGGCAGTAGGTTCCATTTTTAAAGTCTTTGGTATGACCCGGCCAGGATTTGAACCCTAGACCTTCCGGCTGCAAGTCGGATGCTCTAACCACTTGACCACTGCAGTCAGAACAGATAGAATTACTTTCTGCAGAAGTATAAAATCATTCAATCTACTACTCAAATGTGGCAATAGCTTTTCTTTCCAAAAATATTAAAGGACATGTTACATCCTCCCAAACCTGGGAGTTGCTAGCAACTCCTTGCCCAAACATACAGTATTTAAGAAAAGCCCTGGAGTTCTAAATCCAGTTGGTCACTGCAGTACTTTGACTGACATTTATTCAAAAAACTCTGGTTGGTCAATGATGACTTGTACAGTCAGTTGTGTTTCAAATTAAACTAAAACACACAAGCACTTGTTTTTTTCTCAATACATGGCCTTGAGCAATTTAAACTCAGTGCAGGCTACTGTCTTTGAGGTGTACTACACAGGTGTTCTTTATATAGATAAACTGGAGGATGGGCTCGATGTAAACTTTTTTACTGTCTTGATGAGACTAGAGAGCCTTTAAGTGCAAGAAGAGATCGGAATTTAATATCCTAATTTGCAAATTGCTTGGACGCACAAATTATTCAAGAGCTAAAAAGCAATCAAATTGTTCTATGAAAACCTTACTTCTTGAAAGCAAAGTAACCCAGCTATATTTAATTTCAAACTGCCATGAGTTCTTAATCTATAAATCATACTGTAGTGTCGAAGATATGAAAAATTTGTGACACAAACACAATATTTCGCTTTTATATATACTGTAACAAACACCTGTTCAAGAGAAACTTTGTAACCATGCCAAAATCTTCCTTTTGTCATCTCAAATTACACAAAAACAGTAGGCTACATCCTACTTTCCTACTAACATGAAATCCTATCTACAGTACCTGCATTTCTGGTAAACAATTCCAGTTGTTAAAAGTCTATAAAGCTACTGTTGAGCTGTAGCCTAAATATACTGTACCTTTTGAAATTCTTTACCTTTCTCCGTAGTATTCTTCAATACTTCAAAAAATGTGATACTCAAGTTAAAATTTATAGAATACAAAAGCATCCTGGCTGAGAGTATACAGGTAGCAATACAGAAAATGAAAGCGCTGCATGTTTTATATATACATTTATATGGTTTAGAAATTAGAAAATTACTCTGCAAACACACAATTAGCGCAATAATAATTAACCAATCACATGATTCTACATGCAATGTACACAACAACAGGAAAGATCATTAAGAGATGATTTCCGTTTCCAATCAACTCACTTGACCAAAACAGAAAAATTACTCACATGCATACCTCATCATAACAGGTTAAAACAAGACACAGACTTACAGTATATACAGTATGCATTTCAACAATACATGTACTGTACAAGGCTTAATGGAAAACAAAAGTTAAACACACTGAACTCCAAATAAATACAAGATTCCTATAAACACATCCAAACTATGTGTATAGGCTACATACAATAAGGAATGAGGAATTTGAAAGTAGGAGCTTCCCCGACTTGATACAATTCAGAGGCATTTCCAGGATTTCTTGAAAGGGCCCTACATGGAGCCCTTAGCAAAATATGGCCACATATCCCAAAATGTCAGAGCATTTTAGATTATTGTCTTATGGCAAAAAAATCCAAAATGGAGGGGAATCAGAGAAAACCAAAACAATAACCCTCACATGCCAACTCACCTGACTCCTCATTAAGGGTCACTAATCCCGGTTTAGCTAAGATTTCCCATTCCTCCTTTTCGATCCAAATCTCAATGGACCTCTATGAAAAATTTTCACAGTACCTTCCCAAGTATAAAACTGATCCTTGGAACTAAGATATTGCCACAACTACTACACAGAATAGAAATTGAAAGTTCCAGATCTCCTAAAATTGTTACTAATGCATACTTACCCAAATGATTCTGAGAATCAACATAATTGCAACAACAAACCAGGACACTGAAAATTCTCTCCCTTTTGTCAAATCATAACAATGGCTGGTTTTCTCCCCTTCCATAAATACCCTAAAGAGTTCATTTCCCACCTGAATTAAACTTCCTTGGCTAAAAAGAAAAGTGTCCTCAACTGTCCTCAATAAGGTCAGTAACCTAAACCTCAAATATCTTCCTCTCTTGTGGCAGATGAGTATCCATGACATGTCCAGTAAATCTTCCATAAAAAATAGCATACCATTTCACAAGATGGAAGGACAACTAATACAGGCCACTGCCACTGGTATGTGAGTCCTTAAGGCTTAAAAGAAGGTTAAAATTAGTGCAAGATGTTGACAAAACTGTTGGCAAGGGTCAGAAGCAAGAGGACTTTTCACTCAGTACTGTCAACAATTTATCATAAAATTTCTGTCTGCTATTTCAATTTTATGTCAATATTGCAGCTTTTATTTTTATTTTTTTTAGCATACAGCCTAAAGTAACATTGAGGCTGACGAAAGGAAATAAGAAGAGCCCTACCCTGACAATATTTTCAGAACATCTGCTATTAAATCTTACAAATCTTCTCCTATTTTCCTTAGAAGAATCTTTCATGATATTCTGGAATATAATGGACATAACCACTGACCATGACAATTCTATGAGGAAAACAACATGTACATAAATAGTAGAGGGGTAACACTGGGGAAACAAAACCAAAGAGCCCTTAATAAGTAGGTGCATGCAGTGATAGCTACAGTAGCTTAGTGAAATACATTCCCCCACCCCCCCACCCCTCCCCCCCCCAACTACTACAAGCTACAGATGAAACGAACCCACAGAGGTTGAAAACACTCCCCCAAAAACGCCCTCAAACCAAAATCCATGAGCAGTAGGAAACAGATTGAATTGAGAGATAATAAGAAAACAAATAAGCAGAGGTAACACTTTAAATAGCCTGAATCCTGAGTAGAACTTGATGAAAAGTTGCACACTTTCAGAGACCCATAAACCTCCAAGAAGCAGCTTCACAGCAGGCTACTGTACTAGCCAAAATGTCAGACACTGGGGGTGTGGTGTCAAAACTACTCGAGTTGAGATTAATGCAATTCAGATGTAGCAATGGGTAAGTACAGTAAACAGTATGTGTACGACGTGAATCCTGACGTATTCATAGTTTTATTTAAGTGATGAAGCTTAGCAACCATGAGGTTTGCTTTCAATCCCCGGCTGGCTCTAAGTAAGGAGGAGTTTTTCATCCAAGAGCACTCTGTGGTTTTCCCATCTTAACTCACCTCTCAAAAGTAACCAAATTTGATCTAGTTGGCTTCCCACATTCACTGTTATCAACTGCTCTCAAAAGGCCTGAATTAATAAGTCAAGTTTTACACTGAATGCCACATATGAGGTGTACCTCAAATTTCTGCTGAGAGTACAATGCAAAAATTGTTCCCCCTCACCTTCAAAGGTCAAACCCAAACAGAACTTGGCTTGATCAAGAAATGGGAAAGTCTGTTGTCTCTTGTTATCAGGTGGGCCCAATACAGCAGTCAAGGGGGTTGCTGGATCTGGCTTATATGAGGAAAGGGGTGTAAGGAGTCCACAAACCTTAAAGTACTAAGTCAGTGACAAGTCCATCCAAGAAGCAAGGAAACCTCACCTGTACCCTCTGGCAGCTTCCCTTTCTTGTAATTGTGATCCATAATGACTTTACCACACTGTCCACACAGTAGTAGTACTGAAAATCTTGCAAAGCAGTTTCACAAATGTGGTGGAATTGCACATCTCTGATGTAGATGGTCCACATTTTATCTAACAGTGAAGAATGCTCAATGCAGCAGTGGAGATTTATGTGAAAAATTAGAAGAGATAATGGGTTCTTGGGGAAAAAGTTACTGTGTGAAAAAGTAAAAATCACTGGGAGCAGCTCCAAAATGTGGGGGGAAAGTATCCTCCCCATCCCCCCCCCCCCCGGATTTTTGCCTATATGGCTGAATGAACGGATGTTCACAAATCTCCTGAACATTACTTCAGCGCTAATTATTTCATATAAAGAGTCCATACATGATAAATTACATTTCATTCCCTTATGTTAACTGCTGCAACAACTTACACTCTACTCAAAAAAATGTTAGGCCTCAAAATCTCCAAAATTCCATTCAAATGATGAAAATAATCACAATTCGCAATCAGCTGACATTTGTTCAAAATTCCAGTTTTCCCCTCAGAAGTTGAGGAAAGTGAAAAACAAGCCAGTTGCTATGATTACTCACAGCCATCTTACAGGCCACCTACCGGGACTCACAGCATCACATTCCTATAGCCTTCCCTTACCTTTCGTACAGTTCGTTCCTGCAGGCTTCCTACATTTCTTACAGAAATATCCTCAGACCTTGAGTCACAGGTTTTGTATTGCACTTGGGAGAAAAATTCTTTCTCTTTGTCAAACCCCACGGACTTGCACCTCTGTAATCCATGATTACAGGTCGACCCATTTAACTGTGCTTTTTGACCCCTTTAGTTATCAAGAAGTGTTGTGTAAACATTTAAAAGAAAACACTGGATGGATCCAGTCAGATGGTCTGAATCTACGTTCTCTTTGATAGTATACCGACAATGCACACTTCCACGAAAGGCGGAACAAAGTACCGGAATTAACTGACAATGGAAGAACACAATGGTGGTTGGCATTTGATTGTCATGATACAAATATTTAGAAATCAGTTTAGTGCTTTATTTAAGGTATGTTAGAGGTGGCTGGTGTTTGAATAGTTTCACTAATAGCTGAGGGAGTACAGGCTAACTAGTTACTGTATAATCTGTATAGGCTATTATTTTAATCCAAAACTATGCCACACATGTATTTAAAAACCAAACAAGGTATGTATTCATGTCACACCACTCAATGACTTCTGAACATTTTTGAAAAGAGAACATGATAGAACAGATTAATCCATTCCTTACACATCCAGACTACTATCCAGCTACTGTCTGAAGCCCATAACTACAGGGAGGACTGGAACATAACCACCGACAGGAATTGACATTTTAGAGGACTGCTGTGGTATACTGTGTACAATGTGCATGTACTGGAAATGTCAAGAGTCAGCAAACATCCTTTAGCATTACTTCCTTTGAGAAAAAAAAAAGACAAAGTAACAGTACAAACAATGTAAAAGGTTAACTAATACCAGCCTACATACCTCTGGAAAACACACTGCATATCGATCACCAGTATCAGTGAGTAAAGGTACAAGTACATTGCTTTCAGCTAGGATATTAAAGTACAAGTTTGCAGTCTAGAATGATTACACTTGTACAGTACCAATCATGTAATAGAAACAAGTTCTGATCAATCCTTCAAGTATCATAGCACTAGTCCTATAAAGTTCAAGTACCAATCTTACCACTATGAGTATCAGTACCAGTCCAGTAGTATGAGTTTTAAGTATCAAGTGTATGGTATGGGAATAAGATATCAGTTCTACAGTATCAGTTGATGTATCAGTCCTTTTGTACAGGTACAACTGCCAGTCCTACATGATGTAATATGAGTACCATACCAATACCTGTCTCACAGCATGAGTACAAGTACAGTACCAATGTTATGAGTACAAGTATTACAGTAAACCTGTAGTCCAACAGCATGATTAAAGAACATACTCTACCCGACAGTCTCACAGCGTTAGTACAACTGTCAAGTACCAATCCCATGGTACGAGTACAAGTATTACAGTAAACCTGTAGTCCAACAGCATGATTAAAGAACATACTCTACCTGACGGTCTCACAGCATTAGTACAAGTACCGACCACTGGTTTGGGTAAAAGTACCACAGTATGAGTACAATCATCAGCCAGCCTTATGGTATGTCATTACTAATTGAGTCCTTTGGTACCAGGATTTCAAATTTAATTACTGTACAAATTAGTCTTGCTGTTCAAGTATAAAGCTGAGAGTCCAGTTTTGTAAAGGGGTTTGGAAAAAGTAAAACTTGCTGTAACTCCAGCTTTCTGGACAGCTCTCATAAGCTCTGCACAAGCCATGCATGCATTCAGAATCTATGAAAATTAACATACAGTATATGTCATGCACAGTATAAACAGATAACTGTAAATGTGGGAAAATGTATGTATGAAAGTAAATGAGATAGTCAATTTGTAGTAAATTTCTGGTTATGTTTATTTTATTAAAACCGGGCCATTTTAAGCTAACATTTCAAAAATGTAGGGGGTAACATAGTACCTAAGATTCTGGTATTGACAGAAATTTAATTCTGCTGTTTGTTGGTTCTAGCCAAAAACTCAATTTGACATAAATGCAGCAGACAGTACACTAGTACAGTACCTTTATATGAGGGTACTTATGTAACGGTAGCATGAAAGAGAGGTTAAGTAAAGGCACAAAGGGTGTACCAAAACCAGAAAGCCCAAAGGCTTAGTGATTCCTTGCCAAACGGGGATGCTTTGTTGCACTGAGGTTTATCCCTCAAATTTCTCTCTCTTGACTACATCATTTCATGACCTTTTAACAATTTGACCTCTGCTGACCTCACATGACCTTTGAACCCCACCAAATATAACAAAAAAGGAAAAAGGAAGGGTCTTGAAAGGGATCTGAAGCCGAGCCATCTGAAGCCAAAGAGAATACTACACTCCATCTTCTTCTACTTGTCTTAAATATGTAATCTTCAACTTGAGTATATCAGTATTGGCTTTAAGCACTTTTTAAACAATTTATCAAACTTTTAGACCTAACAAGTTATAATGTTCTGTATATGCATGTGCTTTATGTTGAATTTTGAATTTACAGTAGGTCCTTGGAACATGAGTCAATGTAAAATGCATTGGTATACAGGTCTATAAGTCTACTGTAACCCTACTGTTTTAACATGAACATGTAAACCCATTGAGGGAAGCTTCTAAGCCTCTGGTCTATTTCACCTAAAATGTAATAAGCCAATAAACTTGAAATGGACAAAATTTATACCATAAATAGTATTAAGAATATGGAATATTCAGAATACAGAATATGGATGCTTTCAAATGAAAAAATCTTCCCTGCAATCAAATCGAAGTTAAGGTAGTGTGAAAACTTGCTAATCATATTCCCCATTCAGTGAAAGGTATTTTCAACATGTCTGAGACATGGCTGAAAGTTTTCATCACATATTTAAAGCAATTTCCTCAGTTTCCTAACTTGTGTTGGTGAAGTAAACAAATCTATGTATCCTTTGCATTGAGTGAATGGGCAATTTTTAGCATCTGTTTATTGGTTTACAAGTTTTTTTTTGTGATGTGGGAGACATGCCAACTTTAAAAGAACAGTGACTCACAGTAGATGTCATCTCCTCTACAGACAAACACACAGATGCCTTGAAAACCCATAACGGGAGAAAGCAGTCACCCCAAGTTTATTTTCAAAAATCTGCTAAATCTTGCAAATCTCCTCTTACTTTGCTCACAAGTATCTTTCATTATGTCTCTAAATTGGACAGTGAACTGAAAAGTAAACAAGGGGCTATTCTGCATGAGTTTAACAAATAAGTAACAAACATATTGTCACATGAATGAAAGGAGCCATTCCTGAATGAGAATGACGGGCAGAGATGTAGCTACGGTGGATGGCACTGGGCGGTCACATCCAGCACTTGATATTACTGCCAGGCACTCCAGGCAAACACACGGCCCGCCCAGCACAAATCTGCCTACGTACCGAGATCAGCCCTAAATTTACTCCCTAAAGTAAAATGAGGGAAAAATGAAAAATTAATGGCTGAAAAATGGGGTAGATGCCATGAGGTGGTGGTGAGGTGCATTCCCCAGATCAGACAGTTACCCGCCACTCAAATTTTGCTAGCTACATCACAATCATGTGAACTTCTCATTCGGTCAAAGTAATTACCAACATAATGTCTGAGACATTCATGACTGAAACTTTTCACATGTGTTACCCTAACTTCCCAGAAATAAGTACCTGGAAAGTTTGACAGCACAGTGGCAAGGGCAACTGCCCAAGTAGGACAAAGGGCACCTTCCTTGTCTTCTACCTACTTGCCAAGTATGGAAGTTTTTAACTTATTTCTTCCCTGAAAGTAGGATCCAACAGTATGTGGTTAAATAAACATTGATTCTGTTATCTCAATATCAAAAATGTTGAAAATATCCCCAATTTTGCAGGCAAAATATTGGTGGGGAATCCAAAGCTGTTTTAAGAAGCAGGACAATACAAGAAAATAAGGAGTATCATGATAACCTTGGAACAGTTTAAACCCTATTGGCAGATGTTACAAGCACACAGCCATTAGCAAACATGCCCACAATTCAGTAAACAGTGTACTACTGCTCAACAGAGTAAACATACAGTACAGTATGTGGGTATGATATCCCACATCAGTACTCCAGAGAAAAAGCCCTCCGATACAACATGTCTATACCACCACTTTATGTGGTCAACTCCTACTTTATTTTAATGTTTGAATATACATACACTGATTAAAAGTTCCTCTCCCTTTGGAGTGAGTCGGGATGGAAGAGGGGGGGGGGGGAGGTGAACAATTATTTAATAACTGCCTTTATGTGAAGAACAAAATAATGACCTGTAGGACTACATTAAAGGAACTACTGCACAATCACATTTTACTTTTAATTACCACTGAATTAATGAAAAATTGGACTTTCCCTTAAAAACTGCCCCTTTAATAAGCCAAATGAAATAAACTACATAAAAGACAAGTATGAGAGCTATTCACTAAATCCACAAATTCACAGAAAACAGCTTTTTTACAGGTGATGAGATAATAGAAAAGAATTAAAAAAAAGAGAGAGAACAAGTCCATTAATTTACTGTACCTCGGGGAAACTGCATTTGACTTGGAAAAAAATGACATTCATTAATGTTGACAATGGTTTAATGACTTCATCCTGGATAGTAATAACTTGTTATTCTTTTAAAACCACAATACTTACCTTCATTTTAATCACAAATTCTGTAAATGATGTTTCATAAATCCAAAGGGATACAGACTGATGACGATCTTCATTAAATAACTCCCAAAGATAACCTCAAGATGACACAGCCCTTCCTATTTGTTTGAATAGAGATGTCTGACCTCCAAGGAGATACAAACTTGTATGGTTAAAGACAGCACAGCCTCTGTCCTTCCAGGAAATATTAATTTATGTTTAAATCATCTGCTCTGAGGAATTTATGCGTAATGGATTGCGATATGAAATGACTGCACCGGTAGATATATCACATACTTGGCACGAATTGACAGTTGTAACCGCACAAGCAAAACATGCGATGACAATGAAATCCTCTTGATAAGGGTCACACGTTTTGATATTTGTGTACCCACTACTTCACCACCAATAGACTTGTATGCTGGTTTCATAAACGAAAGATGAAACGAAAATGTTGAGATGCTTTCAAAATGTGGTTCAAACCAGTACAAATGGCTTGAAGTTGGTAAGAGGATGAAGTTACTCTCCCAGTTTAATAGAATGTAATGAGCCTGTCAATTCATGACTATGACAGCACAATATTAGCATCCTCAGTGAAGTCCAAGACAGACTGAAAGAAAACACTGAAGAAATGAGTTTACAAGCCTTCACTGTTTGACATTTCCAAGGTCTGACATTCTATAATCCAATACATCAGAACAAAACAGATGCAAAAAGCTGCAATAAATATTCTTGATTCCTTCCTTTTTTCCTTTCATCTGTCTTTGTGAAGCATTAAACCACTGCTGACTGGATTACTGGATTTAAGATGGACCAGTAAACCTATGAAGGAGTGCAAAATACCAGAAATACAAGTGTGCCTCTATTTGTGATTTCGCTAGATGAGAACATCACATGATCCCACGGATGAAAATTCCTGCCTTGATGTTATCATCCTCTGTGAATGACTACAGCCTTGTGCAATACCAGAATTTACCAGGTGGAGAATCCAGGGATCTGTTGAGGAGCAGAGAGATAATTCTGACATTAGATCACAGCCATGTTAATAGCTTGATAACACAAACCAACAGACACAACAGTCGAAAAATTTGCTCCTGGCAAGATGACAGGATGATATTCTTTTGGTGAGAAGACAGACTATAATAATTACAGACCCTTGAGTTGGAATAATATCACATGGGACTTAATTGGAAATTAAACTCCACTTGAACTGTAAAAATGCATATACCATTAAATGCTACTCTGCAGTTCTAGTTAAGTATGCATAATAGACCATTGCAATGCTGTACAGTGGATACTGCAAAATTTCCTCATTTTCTCCCAAATTCTTATAAATTAACATATTTCACACAAAAAATGTTTACTTCCCAATACTTTGCATGAAACACACTCATTCTCATGATTAAAACTGACCACCATTATTTCAAATATCAGTAGAATAATTATTCTCCGTCACTAGACATAAGTTGCATGTTCCATAAATCGCAAAGCAAAAAGTAAAAGAATAAAAATTTTCTGTCTTAAAAAAATTGCTCTCAAAAGTATTGAAGGCAAACATTAAACCATACTACAAACTATTAATTTGATTTATAAATTTATGCTAAAACAATTCCACATGGGAAGAAGAGCTGTTTTTTTTTTTCATATTTTACTAAATTTTATCACATTGTCAACAAAATGATCTCACACAGGCAGCGCTCTTGCAAGTCCACTTTCTGACAATTTTAAAACAATACAACTGATTTTTGAGAAATCAAATGTTTAACTCCTCCCCAAAGTATTTTGACAGATTAAACGTACATATGTGCACTGACTTAGCCTCACCACTTCATTCCCTTATCCACACAAACCTGGGTGGCACTTTGTATCTGATGTAAAATGAGCTGTTTTGAGTGGCAAGCCGAGACTGCTGTCTTGGTGGCGACAAGCATCGATTTTAAATAGTTTACGTTTAACAGTAGTTTGGATTTACTAAACCAGTTTGCTCTGAGGGCTGCTTCATCCAACAATCTCGGCTTTTAAATCGTAGTTCCCTGTATCAGGCAAATAAACAATGCTGCTCTCCTCTTGAGGCGGGCTCTTGTCCAGCTCCCATTCACCGCTCTGAGATGGAGAGACAGGCATCATCTGTTTTACCCTGCTCATTAAACGAAGAATTACTCACATACTGTGCATACCAAATGGTCAAATGTCCCAGGTGGAGACCTGCTACTGATTGGCCCAGAGCTCTGAAACCCCACCGTGCAAAAATTTTGCTAAAGCAGATCACATTCTGAAAAGTAGGGTAAATGAAAGGCACCGGAGGTCATGTGTATCTTACCAGTGAGTTGATGCTTACTCTCTTGGAGGATGGTTAGTCTACCCTGTCTTTTCTTCTAAACAACATCATCTTTCCAAGAAGCTGTTGATCTGCTGAGGTCTAGGAAAAATCAAACAAAACAACAGATTGAAGTAGGCAGAAAGATTCCAGATGCAAGCCAGGTCCTAACAAATCATAAACATTTCAACTGTTCTTAACATTTCCAGGAGAGACACCCCATGCGAAATAATCAGGGGAGCTTGAATGTGTAACTGAGGTATTCCTGTGTCACTCTTTTAAATGTGTTGTGAACTTTTCACCCTACCTTCTCAGAAACCTCTTCTGTTTGTCCTAACCCAACAGTATAAATAATGCTGTTTCTGCCCTTGGTCAATCACTGGTTTAAAACAGTTTCTGCTCTTGGTCAATCATTGGTTAATATTGCACTTTAGCAGTTGTGAGTATCTAATTAATGCAACACCTATTACCAATTGCTGTGTCTCTAAAAAGTGTATTGATCACATGTATGAAATATTACACAATATGCCTTAGCAATGGCACACAGCCAAGGCTGCATCCAGAGAAAGGCACCATAGCTCACCATGTTGAGTTTTCCAAAATTATTGTATTTAAATATACTGCACTAAATGTGACATTTTCTGTGTAGCTGTCAGTCCATATCCGCTACTTGCAATATCGGTACAACATTACTGTTAAGCACCTAAAAGAAACTTTTTTTCTTTTTATTGTGTACATCTTCACTAAACAGGAACTTCCACTATCTCTACTTAAATAAACTTATAAATTTACAGGACTTCTGCAGTTACTTTGCATTAATTGGTTTAACATACATGCATATAGGCCTTCACGGTACACTGATTTTAATGCTTTGAACACAGATGTTGCTGACAGTATGGTTCGATGGGTACCAAATACAACACTATACAAACACTTATAATGCATCTTTCAAAGCAATGAACTTCCTTCCTTAGTGTTAACATATTGTACATCCTCCTTGCACTTCCATCACAGTCAAAACAACTTAAAGAAAACAAGAGTTTTATATTTGCATAACATTTTTTTCTAAAATCAAATGGAAAATGTTACATCCCATGATAATAAAGCTTTGCAGTGGCATAAAACACTAAAGGAAGTATTGAGAAAACATTTTAAAAAGGCATGACCAGTTCCACTATGAAAATGTAGTAAATTGCAAAAAAAAAAAAAAAATCTCAGTAGTGTATTGTAAAATACTTTAAAGGTCGACACATTTAAATAGCCACAAAGCTTAATGATCCACTTAATACTGAACACTTTTTTCAGGACTATTACTATTTCTGCATATAATGAACTAGCATGAGCAACATATAAAAATTAGTGACATAGAGGAACTCACTATGTCTTATGCAATCCAGTTTTTGTTTAATGCTTACTCCAAGGACATTTGTCCTGCTGGCATGCCCTGAGAGGTTTATATTAAAAGTAGCCCCACATTGGTTAATTGAAAATGTCCGCATCACTCACCAAACCAGAAACTAGCTGGTATTAGCACGTAATTTATACGGGAGTAACAAAAGAAATGCAGACATTGTGTAAAATGCACCACAATATATGCATTGCTGGCTAGTGAGAAATCTTAGAAATGGTCCAACTTCAAAGAGGTACAGTATGCATATATCTTGAGAATGGCAAATGGTGATCTATTTAATTAATTTCAACAGATCTTATATGAGGGGATCTTTCACTGTTGAGAAAAAGCTGGCATAATGGTTAAAGGTCCACATACCATTAAAACCCTGCAAAAATTGCATGTAAAACATGTGAAGTTCTAATTACCAGCATATCAACCTTACAGGGGGATGGCATTTCTTCACAAAATTTTAGTCCTTTTTTCTCTCTACAGAGCATTTTCTGTCCCTTACAAATCATACAGCAAACTAGTGAAGTTAATATAGCAAGTGTCCATTCACTGACTCTTTGATGTTCAGAATTTTGTCAATAATAGAAGTTTAAACTGAAACTATGAAAATCAAAGTGCAGGCTTTAAGAACAGGTTATAATGACAATTCTGCTCTTCCTCCTCCATTTTCTCCTCCTTGCTATAATAATGATCCTCCCACTCGTACTCCCCCTCCTCATACCCCCCCCTTTCACCTCTTCTAATTCAAATGAGGATACATTTCAACCTATGTTCCACTATTGCTGTAGCTGTAGCCATGATCCCCTTTACTCCATTTCGGTTAGGAAGTTAAGACAACTGGAAATTGACAACAAATTCATAATCTGTTGAGAAATGAAACTTGTATGCAAAGGACAAAACTAGCTCATGTCTACAAATGTATAGCCACATGAATGCACTGAGGAAGTATGAGTGCAGTAGTACAGGCAACATAACAACACCTATTCCATGACGTTCAACAAAGTGGGTTGACACAGGATCATAAATTCCAACTGGCATGGATTTTATCTTAGCCAGAGTATCCCTAGGAATGTTTTGCTTCAGTGCTGTTGTGGTGAAGCCAAGACTCCAAGCATGTCAGGATTATTTACTGGTCATGAGGGATGGGATGCCAATTTGAAATGTTTTAACATCTTCTCACAGGAATCAATGGACATTTTTATTGGACTAAACATGAAATGATTCATAGCAGAATGGGTTGTTTACATGCCAGGGATTTAAGTGTCAATAAATGACACCCAGAACATAGCCAAACTTAAAGATCAATTTGACAAGATAGAAGCTCATCATAAGGACCTAATTTTAAGATAACTGAGCATCTTTCAGTTTTGAAAAGATACACCTCACAAAGCACAAAAAGGTACACAAAATTATGAAATTTGCAGCAAAATTTTTGTCACATTCACTGTTTAATACTGCAGTACAAAGCCAAAGATACACATTCTCACACCACAAAAAGTGAAGTCAGAGTGAAACCAGTACTCTTTGCATACATGTGCATATGACTATAATAAACAGACTTTTACACCATGCAAGCAAAGCCATCTATTAAGAAAAAGGTTGACAACAATCGAATCTGCAATCATTTCTAAACATACCACGTTTTGGGAAGTGAATACAAACATTGCTAGTAAAATAAGTACTGCACAGGTGAGTAGATGACTGTTAGTTAGATGAGGTTTAACGTCCCAGTTTCCAACCAATTGGTTCAAGTCAAGACGACCACAGCCTTTTTTCCAGTTGTGGCTCACTGGCTTGTTTTTCCTACTCCACTGCTTATGCTGAGCAAGCACAAAGGCAGAAGGTTCCATTTTTTAAGTCTTTGGTATGACTCGGCCAGGATTTGAACCCCAAACCAGCTGGATGACAGATACTAGGCCTATTACCATTAATTAAATTCTACCAGGACAGATGTTTAAGTCAAATTTGGGGAATATAAGCCAATACTGATACTGAATACCAAAAATCTGTGCAACACTACTTCCCACCTTCAATTCCAGGAACAAGGTACCACAAAAGCCATTTGTGTATACTGCCAATGATGCATAAATACCCAAGTAGTAGTACTACGTTTTAAGAAAAGTCCTGGGCTATCTCCCACTGCAGACGCGTCAAAACCTGAAACTACAGTACAGCCGGGAATGAACAGAAATGAAACATCGTCTTACTGTGCGTTTAATCCTCTTAGACAGCCAAACTAGTTTACTACGTCTTATTCTTTGTCAATTTTGAAAAGAACCATGGCAACAAGTCAGTCAATGTTGTCTATTGTTGTCAACGTTTTCAACTAGTTTACTCATTGTCAAGTCAGTCATTTCCCTTTCAGAGTTTCCGTAATCCCTTCTTTTGTTTGGCGACACTTGTTGGCAATCAATAGTCTGAAGTTCACAAGGGGGGACACCATGCATGCACTGAACTAGGAGTACTGTATTGTGAACGGCAAATGTGTTAAACACGTAGCCCGTGAAAATTATATCCCGAGATTCCGACTGCGTATCCTCGTAGCCTTTTAAAAGGATAGTTATCCTCGTAAACTTTTACTGGCTTTTTATATATTATTTTTAACCGAGATTCCCTGTGTGTATCCTCGTAGCCTTCTAAAAGGATAGTTTGATTGTACGTATCGTCGTAGCCCCTTGTTCCGAGATTCCAACTGTGTATCCCCGTAGCTTCTTACATTATATCCTGCCGAATCCAAATACTGAGAAATGGTAGGCCTAGCAGAATAGTTGCGGGTTTTGAAAACTCAGCAAGACCAGGAACTCTGTCAGTCCAGTAAATTGGAATACAAAAGACTAATTTTGAATACGACAATGGAATTAAGTGAAGTTTAACTTCATGCTTAGAATATCGATCTGAAGACCAAAGTGATAAAAGCCTACCGGGGACCGGCGGCTGTTTCAGGTTGTTAGTTTATTCACGTTCAATTTGCTATTTACTCGAACATGTGTAGTTCTTAATGAATGTATTATATCTTTATCACACATTTAACGGAAATAACACGTGCAGCGTAAAAGGTAAACAATTTGAAATACAAATTCCGTTATTCCTATTTTGATGCAAAAAGAACTAATATGACATGCACAATCACGGAGAAAGCTTGTCAAGGGATATGGGCACGATACTAATTTATCAGCGATGGACATAAAAAACGATCCGTAATGAAGTTTAAGTTCGCCGTTAATTACTGGTAAATTTTGTTGGAGCAAGAAATCGTACGTTTCCATTTGATGTTTTGCAGAAAGGTCTATTACCTTATTTTTTGAAAATATGTCAAGTGAAGTATGAATTGCTTAAAACAGCTTATCTTCCGATCGCGCTTTCTTCCTGCTGAACGGGCCCGTAGCCACGAAGGGGGGGGGGGGGGGACATTTCAGGGCAATGCCCCACCAAATATATTTCTGCCCCCAGATGAAAATTGAAACAAGTACACCGGGTATTAGGAGAAAATTTTATGCCCCCCATGTTATGCATGGTTCAACAGTCTTGACTTTGCATGGAACCTCATATTCCGCGGACTAAATGTTAAAACTGTTTAGGTCCATAAAATTAGTCAGAGGGAACGCCATTGCAATGGTATCACATTTTAGTTTCGACACCCTCATGTTCCGGTATAATACAAAGGCCTCGCCGCATTTTCATTTCACACAGATGTTGCGATGGATTTGGATCCCATTTTAACCCCATTCCACCCGTGGCCTTTGGAACCACAATGGACTTACTTTAATTCTAACAAACCTCCCTCTAGACCCTACCCTCTACGACGCAAAATGCTTAAATTTTGAATCTTACCTATTTTACAAAACCTTTGAAGCCCGAGTCCTTAGGAAAAATATTAATCCAATTATTGTCCATTTAGGGAGAGAGAGAATGAAGATGGCACTTTCGGCAATCAGTTTTCGAGACTTGGCTCCTGAATCTCCGACTCAGGGCCCTACAGCGGAATGCAATGCAGTATATATTCCCCTACCCTGCCTTTGCCGGGATGTCCCTTAAATTCACCCACGGCGTAATGTGCTAACATGATCCGAATTTTAACACGGCCCCTGGGAAACCGTATCTTCATTATCGCTTAGTACTGTCACAAGCTGTAAACTCATACTGTACGCCGTAGCTTGCAGCCCAAAATACCGTTCATTTTCATACATGGGCCGAGTATTGTACTACGTTAATGTGCACATACCAGATGTTGCAATCGCATGCTACTTTATTATTATTAGGGCCACTGCAAATGCCTGGGAAATGCAGTTGCTATACGTGAAACCAACCAATCGCAGCTATGGGTTTAATACTCATTCATCGTAAACGGCCAGCGCCCATTTTTGCGTAACCTTTTTTGGAAGTCGTATGCCTATTTAGTCCTTGTACGTTTACGTGACGTCACACACATCGCCTCGATTTTTTTTTCAATCTTTGACAGCCAGCGCCATCTTGGCTTTTACACATAAGCGATATTTCGTCCGATACCAAACTCTTACCGAATACTTTTCTCAAAAGTAGGCTTACTCAACACCCATGAATAAGATACGGCACAAAATTTAGCTCGAAATGGTTGATTTTGCTGATAATCTTCATACTAAATTTTCGCCCATGGCAGCTAGTTCGTAACGCACTTAGAGCGGCACGTTACCCAGGATATGAAACTTACTTCGTTAGGTTACTATACCACTATATCGGGCCTACACGCGGAATCGACAGTACGATCGTGCATTGGCAGACGTAAGTTTTTCGGACCGTGCTTGAAGGTGGGTGTAGCCTAGTTCGAGTAGTAGGGGCGGGACTTAATAGTTCGTCGTTAACGGTAGACAGCTCACGGGGATTGGTAGCAGCCAATGGAAATTTTGCACGCGCAAGTTTGCGAAAAAAGGGGGAAGTCCATTGACGTCACAAGTAAAGGTGTTTTTAACTGGTTAATTACCGATTATGTGTCGTGAAAATATGCAATGCTCGCAATATACAGAACGTTGCATGCAAATAAGTTGGGACCATTGCAGGTGCCTGGGAAATTCTTGAGTCGAAGGTACGTGTTGCCACAGTATACATTTTGTATGTAGCAACGAGCTAGCCAGAAAGTGTAAGCGAGTAATGTTTGCAGTCTGAGGCGAATATTGTGTGCTGTCTGGGGCTATAAGATGTTAGGCAGTACAATGATGGCTGAAAAATGAGACAATGCAGTGGGTTGTAGTTTCATTTATGCAGGCCTACTGATTGTCTAAGGGTCATTCGGCATCGTATTGCCGCTGTAAATTGTGTACCGTAATTCGCCGTTCTCTGAGCGGAAGGGTATGGACACACCCATCCATGGCTGTTAAAACGACAGCGGCATCTGGCCTTTTTGTAGGGCATATGCAGCGACGATGAATTAATACACAGACGAAGGCGCCGCTCATTTCACAAACTAGGAAATAAAAGGATATATATATATATTCAAAGAATGGCGGATCGGGACGACTGATTACCTTTCATGCTTTCCAAGGTAAGAGAATCTCTGCAAACTAGGATCTCTGCAAACACAAGATCGCAAATTTTGAGTGCAACTGTATCAATCAGGCCTCATCCAACAAGAAAACATATATGACTGCTGAGAATGGGTGGGGTGGGGAATCCAGTCCCCTTCCAACAGGAGAGACCAAGCCTATTTTATGGGAGGATTTGTAGAAAATTCGGGTCATACATTAGGTAATTTAGACTTTTTTTCAAGCAGAAGCGGTTCGGTCCCCCCCCCCCCCCGAAGAAAATGCGCATGCGTGCCTTTGCTGATGATTGCCACCTAGGAAAGTTCGAACATATTTTCCGCTCTTCTTATTAAAATTTCAGTGTGTCCTTAAAGGATCTTTAAAAAGGGTACGGTAGCAAAATGAGCATTTTCCAGCCGTCTAACCGACATGTACGGTAAACTACAGGGGTAGGCATACAGCATATCGTGACTCCACTTTCCGTTACATGACTTTCTGAAATTAATTGTCAATACTTGTGTCTTAATTTACTTCGCCTTTACCTTCTTTAAATAACTCTAAAAAGGACGCATAGACATAAGTTTCTCTTTTTCTTTTTTTTTACGATGTCTTCCGAAAGGGTGCCGAAATTAGTTAGCTCAGTTTCCAGTTTGTGGTACAGTATACAGTAGACATATTTTTACTTCTGTAAATTTTTAGTGATGTTATACACCCATCCCTCACGTTTACGCAAGCCATAAAGTGTACCGCCTTGTCACGCAGCCGCGGGCGGTGTAGAAATGAGACTATGTTGCGCGGCTCGATGTGTGAGTAGCCTATTTAACTTCATGTAGATACCAAAATCGGAATGGCCTTATAAAAAAAATGGAAAGAAAACATTTTTTTTGATAACTGAATTTCCTGTTTCACATTTTAGTCACGAAGCAACTCATTAAAATAATACAGCCAATAATATGGCGTACATTTTAAAAAAAAATCGTGAACGTATGTTTGCGAAATATTCTGCAAAATACTTATTCAAAATTCTCGTAAAAACCTCGCTGTCTACAGTAAAATTTATTTGTTAATTTCTTTTTGATAATGTGAAGTCTTGTATAATCGTAGCATCTTGGTTATAGGAAAAATATTGTGTCATGTTTCGACTACGACATTACAAGGGGATTAACACAATCACAAAAATGAATTCCATCCACACAGTTTTTTTTGTTATCTCCAGCCGTCGCCGATGGTACTGTACGTTCGCTCACCGATCACCGTGGTGATAATTATACCTGTTACAGGTTACCAATGTATTTTCCATTCTTAAGGTGACTGTAACGTTACATTTCAAGGCCTTGAATTTTTGACCACCGTTTTGCAAATTTATGTCGGACCGATTGATTTTTGACGCGAATTTACAAATTATTTTGTTCACACTTTTCGTTTTTGAAACGTTTACAGTACGCTTTCTCGGTACCCGCATATTTTCAATTACTCAGTACAAGCGGCCCATGATCGTGATCATTAACCAGCCCACCACTGTAAGACTTGCCAACTTGCATAGAGGACTAATATCGATCGTCGATCAACTCCTCCATTCACAACTTCCTGTGCATTGTTGCCATTGTAACGGAAGAAAAGAACTACTCGTAAAGAAACCTTTCAACAACTTTCAGACGATTTTTACAAAGGAAGAAACTAGTTTGCAAACGCCTAGAAACTAGTTTGAAAACTAGTTACACGTTGAAAATCGATGCGTTTTTCTGGTTTATTCCCGGCTGTACTGTACCCCCAAATGGAGTTACGACCCCCGAAGGGACATGTAACGAGAAGCATCAAGACAGGTCAATCTGCAGTGCAATGATCAAGTCAGGTCCCCCTGTCTTGACCATCTTTATTACAAAGTTGTAAGACTTAAGTAATCTTCTAAGATCAATACTGATTCACTAGACTGGACACAACATCTTTGAGACTCATTTCAGATAAAGTCACTCTATCCAAGGCTAGTATTTACAACTCTCAGGCTTGAATCATAAAGAAGAGATTTATTCTGGAACACCAAATTTGTTCTTCCATTCCACCCAGTTTAAATCCCATTCTATGGCATAACATACCAAGGCATCTTAGAGCCTCTTAAGTTATCCATTGTGAATGACCAAGACTAAAATAGGGCATTTCAGGGGAAGCATAGTATTGTTATATTTATCTCAGCTGCGAAACTGGTCAGAATTCAATTGTGAATGAGCAGGGGTTTGGGGATTAGCATCGTTACATTTATCACAACTGTAAGAGCATGACACTACTTTCTTTCTGTCCAAGGCTTAAACTGTCAATAAAATCCTGGAACCAACAAAATGAAACCATTTCAATGGCATTACCCCTTCTAGCAATTTAAAACATTTGTGTATGCTCTTTGTGACTATTTTTGGCAAGATTAGGTTGCAGGTCTAACTGTCATACATATAAATTGAAATTCTACTGGCTCATCTCTTATGAGTTTCTCCACTTCTGGATTAGCACCCAACCCCCACCCAAACCCCACCTCACCCCTTCTACACACATGTACTGTACCAGTGCACCAACATTTTTAAGTTTTTGCAACAATCCTTCACACCAGGGCAACAATTATTCTACCACAACATAGGGGTACAAACTTTACAGCCTGAAATGATATTAAATGAAGCACACCTGAGCAGCTTAATACTGTTTTTACATGTACTGATAAAACAAACTACATCTGAGATTAGAAATCCTTATTTCAAGCATAGTTAGAACCTTACCATTGAACAAGGGTAAATTAAATTACATTACAGAACCTAAGACCTTCAAAACCAGTCTTTTTCTTTTAGTACAACCTTTTCATTATTTGACCTGACCTAATTCTGATGTCTTTTAAATGCAAATTGGGGTTACTTCCCATTTTACAATAGAAAGATGCATTGTGGCTTGGTCAAATTGATCAAGTGAATAATTTGACAACTTTTTCACCAAGGTGTGATCACAAAGAAACAAGAAACTAGATACTGTAACCTGCATTTGTTATCATGACATTCGCCACCATTCTTGATCTAAAGGTCACTCCTTTTCTACTATTTATACATGGAGGCATATGAGGAGGGGAACAAGGGGGGGGGATGGCTGCCCCCTGAGTGAAAAATTTTGTATTCCTTAAAAATAACAAGTCATTTTTCAGAGGAAAAATTCATGTCATGTTTTTTTGCCAACAAGTGAAAATTTTGGGACACACAACCCCCCCCCCCCATAAAATGCCTAGAACTCCATATGCCTGATGTCTGAACAGTACCACCATACCACAAAATCTTAGTCTTGCCTATAAAAATCTACTACATGTAGGTACGTTGAGCTGTCCAAAATTTCTCGTTTACAACTAGAAATTATGTTGAAAGAAGCATCCTATGAACGCATCCACTTTTTCCCATTACACCTTAACTTCTACAAAAGGCTGGCAAAGTACTGAGGGGCTGAGCACAGGCAGATGATCAGATCCTGTGCTCAAGATCAAAGGTTTTGCTAAATTCACAACTTGATCCCCTGCAGTGAATCAAACCATGAGCAAGTGATACAAATTAGACTCAGACTATATGCTGCTATGTGTATAGATAGATGTGTATAGATTCTCAGATCAACATCACCCCTTACCTCATCAATTGTTTGTATTAGTGATTGCTATAGTGCTATATCACTACAAACATACCGTGCACAGCACAGACATTCCTCTTCTTGATGAAATGGTCCTCTCAAAAAGTTATGGACTATGTCAACCTCTTTGCATTATCTGTGATGGTGACATGGGTTCCCTCCCTTTCAGCAGGCTGTCTGGGCCTGGGACTATATGGGCCACAGCCCTCTTGCCCCTAATGGGATTTATTTGAACTTTATCTTTACAAAATAATCATTAGCTGTCCCTGAGAATGGCCAAAAATCACCTTAAATATGGCAAAATATAAGAGCTAGAGGGTCTCGGCCTGCCCCTCCCCTCAACTTAGAAGCCTCTGATGGCTCTGTTAAGTTTTTGGTGGCCGTCAAGGGATGCATCAAGAACAAGTGATAAGTCACCAGAACTTTTTGTATTGCCCTCGAAGATGATGACCTAACTCTCTTGGCTAGCTGTTACCAAATTCGCATCAATTGTGCAAGTTGTCATACTTGGTAGTAAGCGAAACTATTTAAATGCTGTTGCAAAAAATTGAGGAACAAATGGCAGAGTATTTGCAATGGAACAGTTGAGTTTGCTTCACAAGAATTAGTGTGTCTAGGCTGTGTACTGCTGGCTAGCCTTGAGTAAGCTATTACATATTATACCAAGTACTGTACAGTAAAGTAAGTTTGTAGCTACCTGTGTTGTGCTCTTTGTGCACTTCACAGGAATAGAAAGAATTTTACCCCATATCTTGATCTCAGGTCACTTTGATTCACCCAGCTTTCACAAACAAGGTTTTTGATCCCACGTCCAATATCTGATACACCCCTGTGGGTGGATCAAAATCTCAAGATCTGATCTTGAGTGTGAGAGCTTTCACACTACAAAGTTGATCTCCAGTGGGGGATCAGATCCGGATCTGATCCCATGCCCAAGATCAAGTGTGAAAGCACTCATAGAGCTCACAGCTTATTTCCCTCCTCACTATACTTACTGTAGCCTACAGTACTTCAGATGATAAAGCACGCTGAAGATCTCAAAAAATGTTTTAAGCGCAAGCCCCAGTTCTCTTCAACAAAATTTAAGGTAAATCGCCCAATATACAAAACAAACAAAGAAGTTTTTATCAAAGGATAAACTGGTAAGCTAAGCATTGAAATTTTGGAACTGTTTACACGATACTCATTAAATCAACATTCTTAAAACATGTGGTCTTTAAATATGGATTTAACCTTAAAATTTAATGATCCAAAAATGCAAAATTTTAGGCAAAATTGGAATTATTTTGAGAGAAAGGTAATCCAGATCCTTGATCCAGATGCTTTGTTGCAACTTAATTGTCACCTCACACCAACCACCAAGCAGTCTGAGTGTTATGATTTCTATATTAAAAGACAATAAAGATTCCTGGGATAGCATTCCTCTTTTGAAGACATAACATCATTTTTCTATGCCTATGGAAAAATAACCTACTGGACAGATTACCCCAGGTGCCATGACATTTCTGGGGTTCAGGTCAAGGTATAATGCAAAGAAAGTGATGTTTACAACCAAAATACTGGGCAGGTATAAACATATAAAGCTTGAACAGACCCAGGTGCAAAGGGTACTGTTACTTAAACCGTGGGCAATATTGACCATACCTCACAATGGCAAGGATTTCGGGTATATCCGTACAAGGGGTTACGACATAACTCATTCAGTACATTTATGTTGGTAGCATGGAAAAGGTTGTAACAATATCTGTTCAAGATCATGTACAAAGTTGCAAGTAGGCAAGAAGTCAGACCTGGGGACTAATGAGATGTAGCCTTTCAAAAGTGGGTAAACTAGTCACAGTCATGTTTGCAACAGGACATGAGAAAATGCTCGAGTGGTGAAAACAACTGGTTAAATCCTGTGACGAGGGTGTATAAAAAACTGTTTCTTTTGAGAGAACCTTAATTACTTGAGCTCAATACAAGAGATGAAAAATTTAAAACCTCACTCTCAAAAACATCCTCTCTGATTATATATTTTTTGGGGGGGAGGGGGGGGGGGGAGGGATTTCTATTGATTCATATTTTCAATGGTTCCTTGACTCATATTTTCAGTTGCAAACACTTATTCACAGAGTACCTTAAAATGTAGACCACTCGTGGAATCACCTTGTACACTACCATACTGAACATACACATTAGTATGATTAAGCCCAAAGTAACATGAGATTGACATGTAATGTGAGGACACACCCACATATGGGCTACAAAACTACTGTGTGCACGCTTACAGTCCACTAGCTGTGGGCGCTGTTTGAAATGGTACCTATGCATGCCTGCAATCACATAGACACAAGGAAGTTACACAAACAAAAGTTCCGAACACTGACTCATGCCCTCATACTGTACTTGTAAAATTGTAAATTGCTGCAACAGTTTAGCATGCAAGCACCCTTGACTTCTTCATGTTACCTCTCCTTTGAACATACCACACCCCCACGAGAGTGTTCACATTCATAAGTATATTCAAATGTTATAAACTGTATCCTGTACAGTATCAGTGCTTAAAAAAGATGGCACAATAGCACTGGAACCTGTAAATGCCCATAATTTGCTGCTATGGAACACAAAAAGGTGCCAATGCCATAAAACTCTTGTGCAACTTCTCCATAAAATAGTGTAGCACATCAGCCAAGTAATCCAACATTTAAACTTGGGCATATTGGGATGTAAGCTAAGTTTGATTACTTTGATGTAAACATGCCTTGCAGACCTCTGTTCAAAAGCAACCTTCCCCTTTAGACTTGCCTGCCTTGACATAATTGGAACGAAGTACAGTAGCAGTACCTGTGCTTACTAAGCTGTAGTCTTTTAAAACTTGAGCTTTACCCAATCGCATGGATTAGAACTGGTAGCTAGAAGGGACAATGGAAAACAAATACAAATATTTATGGCATCATTGGCATGCATGAATAAACATCAACTCCTATTCAAAATCGAAACTTCAATTGTCAGCCAAGGGGCAATACCAATCAACCTGTGACTTCCTTTTGAAATTTTTACAAATTTGTATAGGTCAAAGTGCATATTTTCCAGAACCATATGAATCTTTTGTGTTGTAAACATGTTCTTTAATGATATCTACAGTTGACAATTCATCAAAAGTTAATAGTATGAGAGACAGGGTGTACACCAATTATTCAAAACTTTTGTCCGTTAATATTTTATTTGACATATCCATGATACAAGAATGGCATTGTGCATCTACAGGTATGTACCACAAGTTTCAATAGGCTATAATTATATGCCAAACACTATCAATGGGCTTCTTTATAATCTCTGCGATTTTGTTGTACAATTTCCTGAATGCATTATTTCCAACGGAAGATTCCTTCCTCCAATGTATATTTTTAACAGCATGAAGTCACATCCACTTGTCAAACATACATTATGATTGCTTGTCATTTGTCCTGATTATCCCTCAAAAAAAATTTAGTGTACTTTGTAATTAGACATACTCTCATCATCCTCAAGTTTATTTGCTGTGACCCCCACAAAAGACAGTTGCGAACTTCCTGTTTGGAGTCAACCCTTCAGTGACCTTCCACTACTGGACTGTCACAGTCGCGCTCAACCAAGACGCAGAAATGCCAACCACCGCTACGCTCAAAAGTGCTATTTTTGACTGGCACTGATTTCAGATATTAATAGAGTAAACAAAATAGTAGTTTCTTGCTTCCCAGGATGTGTACCCATTTTCCAGCCCTGCATGTTTCCCATATGATACACTTCCAACAATAAACTAATTACCAAATTGCTTTGATGGAGGGCACAAAAGTGTTCACTGTAATAATTAACTGGAAATGTTTAATTCTGGTGTATTTTCTTGTCATTATCAGGAAAAAAATGTAGCTTTGGAAAGGTACTGTATCTCCCAAACCTATTTGGTGTGTGGGACATCATGCACCACAGCTTATATTTGGACCCTTGTTACGGACCCAAGAAAAGAGCTGCTGGCACTCCAGCAATCTTGGGCAGTACCCTGAACCTTCCCTCGAAAGAAATTTCTTTTTTCATGCTATGATGTGTACAAGAATAGAAATTATATGGTCTTTAACCTGAATGCATCATGGGGCTCATTTTTTTCTGTATTAGGGAAGGTCTATAGTCATAGACTTTGGAAATTAAGCTGAATGTTTTAAGCCAAGAAGCCTACATGTGGTATGCATTGGGCTACAAGCAATACAAATGTTCACATGACACTTTTTTTAGTTTCAGTAAGCATGTTCTTATCAGGGAACTAGCATGGGCATTCAAAATCGGTGCAGCATTTGTTAAAGATTTCACATCTTCACTCTGTACCCGCTTTGACAGTTTACCACCCATTTTGAATTTCTAGCCCACAATGAGACATCTAGACCACTATTAAACCAGAATGTCTGTTCTAAGATTTTGTTTTTGAAAAACAAGTCCTTGTCAATTTTTTTTTTTTTTTATATGGTGCAGACTGTGCAGGGCAGTGTGGGGTGGTGATGGGCAGAGCTGGGTTGTGCCACAGAGTGTGGGGTGTCCATTACTCCTACCTTGAAATACTGTGGTTACAAGGGTTTCAGATTTTGACCTCTGGTGCCCTCAAAAGACCTCTGACCTCTACCAAGTACAACAGGAACCTTTCTATTGATATGACAAATCTAGAAAACTTGAATTACAAACACTGAAAGAGTAAGTTGAATGGGATGCAAACATGTCAGAATGAGAAACCGAGCTCTTCCCAATACATCGTCAACATATACACTAATCAAAAGGGTACTTCTAATCATCTTTTAGTCACATCTTCAAACATGTTCATTATTAGGTAATTACAATGGGAATTTATAATTAATGTACCTGAGTTTTGCTTATGTGTTGCTCTCTGCAATTTTAACTTTCAAATGGTACAGAGGTTTGGCCCATACATTTTGTGGTCACAAAACAACACAATTTGAAGGTACAGCCCACTGTCTATTGAGTTACAAGGTTTTCTTAGTTCACCTCTGGTGACCTCAGATGACCTTTGAGGCTTTGACCTTCCCCAAAACCCAAAGAGTTCTCTCTCAATATGACAAATCTATATACTAAGTATGAAACATATCCATCATCCCCATCTTGAAACATGGTGCTTACAAGGGTTTATTTTTTACCTCTGGTGACCTAAAATGACCTCTTACCTTTACCAAAAACAATCAGTTTCTTCCTCTTAAAGTTACACATTTAAGTATAAAAAGTGTCCATCCTTGTTATCTCTAGATATCTGTTTAAAAGCAATGAATTTTTAAGGATTTTGTATTTTCACCTCCAGTGACCTCTGATGCCCTTAAACCTCCACCAAAAACAATTTAAGGTTCATTTTCTAACTATAAGGCATCCACATGCCATGTATGAAAAGAAATCCATGCTCCCTACCTTGAGATACGGTGTTTACAAAGTTTTCCCTGTATCACCTCTGGTGACCTCATATGACCTTTGACCTACACCACAAACAACAGGGACTTTCCTCTCAATATGATTTATCCATATACCAAGTATACGAAGTATCCGTCATTGCTATCTTGAGATATCATGTTTACAGGCTAAGCATTGCAAACACACACACATCCATACATACCCACACATACTATACACACATACGTACATTGGAGTGTGACTGCATAGATTCCTTTTGCCTTCTTCAAGGAATCACTAGCATGAATTGAAGTGAAGTGAACTGAATAAAATGTAGTATGTCTCCTCAAACAGATCTGTACAACTTGGACATTTTAAATCCAACACCCAACTGACTTCATTGGCTGAGCAATCAAATTTGGTACCAATTAAAAAGGAGGGAAAACTTCAGCCAAAATAGCATGCACTACCTGGCATTAAACACGAACCTGTGCATAAAATCTGAGCTAAAAATATGTTGGTATAAAGCAGTGATAACTTCCTACTGTACAGCTATCCCAGGAGCCTGTGGCACCCCCATGAAATTGCAGGTTAATTTAATACTAGTGACACTATCACTATTGTGCTCAGTAATCAACTTTTTCTTCAGTGCACTCTGGAGCACAATGTCCTTTCATTTGTTGTCAAATGCTTATAAGTCTTGAGTTGTAGTGAAAAATAAACTCCGAGTAGGCTTACTGCATAAATGTTAATTGCTTTGCTGCAATGGTTATCCTATATGTGAAAGTTTTAGAAATATAAAATCTTGCCCGACAGGGCACAAGACCTCGAAGCCCCAACAGCCTACAGGATGATGAATAGCTTGCAAATGGGGGCTGGGCTGAAAATACAAATCAGATGGGATTAGAAAGAACCTTTAATACAATACTATTATCACTGCTCCCAGCCATATCATATTTTGATCAATTACATGCTTGACGTGGCACAAAAGTGCTCATTTGACATTCTTTCTGTTGAAATCCTGACACCTGGTAGATACATACTCTTGTGCTAAGCACCCAAAACTTCCAGGGATGCATTGAGGAGTCTGTTTGTTTCAGGCATGCAGAGCATGGCAAACATTTTTGGCCAAACTGAAGAATCATAGGAGCAAAATAAAACTATTAAAGTAACTGACAGTCATCTGTAATTTAAAGGGAAATTGCAGTCACTCCCAATCAGAGTTAGCATGCCCCATCACTCTAGTTCATGAATGGCCTATTCTGATCATGAGACAATGTTCTTGCTAGTGAATTGTGAAATTCAAGGAGAATTTCTCCTTGCTTTACCTATCGTTCATAACAGTTATGTTCAAAACGTCTTCAGAGGTGCTTGTAATTCAATAAGAGGAGATTTGCAAGAGATTGCTGATTTTTCAAAGCAAATCTTGGGGCGACTGCCTATTGCCTTTAACTTTCATAGGCTCAGTGCAACTACTGTACCTTCGATCTTTAACAAGGCTGAAACAAAGTATCTTGAGAGAGGGTCAGTATGCCCCAACAGGAGCCATGACTCCCAGTCCCATCCTCAGTTAAGCCAGCTGGCTCCAATCCTGGTTAGACGGTACATTTCATGAATGCTAGAACAAAAATACATGTAAAAGAGGATTAGTTACCCATGGCCATAGGAAACATTTTAAAGCACCGCAACACCAGAGAACACTGCCTCAACCTAACTGTGACAATACAACTCAACTACTGAGCTGAAGGCAGTCATGACTACCTACTGTAGGTGTGATGAAGTTGGGTCCCAGTCAAACTGTAGGTTTGCCACACACTGCACAGAACCAACTGTGACCCCATTCACTCATTTTGGATACCACATCTATGAAGGGGCTGTCACTTCTACTGTATTTCCAACAATGTCATCTGATTTCAAATGCTTTTTTTTTTTGGCTTTTCCAGAAGAATCGGTTTGCAGTCTAATGAAGACCGACCGTTGGATCGTAGTCGGGTTAGGAACAAAATTTGGCACTCACTGCACAGACCCTGATGCGAACCCGCAAGCTTGTTTTCTTTCCCATTACAGTTGGTGGGTGCAGTGTGTGCCAAATTTTGTTCCCGACCCAACAGGGATCCAACAGTCACTGACAGCGTGCAAGACTGACAGCACATTCTACAGTCATTTTGCACCTGTTGTTAGCGCCAGCTTTGATACACAATTTTTAGTACTAACAAACCTGCCACTAACAGCTCTTACTTAATAATGACCAATACAAGTTGTTTGCAGAGAAAACCTTCAGTAGAGTTCATACTTTAACACATGGACAAAAATGTGATGAGCTCGCACCCACGCACACACACTAGTTACACAGTCTATTGTCATTATCCATGGCCTTTCCATAGTCCTGCAAGGTGTAGTCCTCTTTCTTCACTAGATTTAAGGATTAAGGTATTGTGACATTTTCCAAGGTTCTTATCAAGTGAAAAAAGCTAATCACCCAAGTGAGACATCCTGCTCTGTTTGCACAGTGCACTAGTAGAAGGTCTATACAAGGATGGATCTTTGTTCTGCACAAGTGAAGTACTTAGGTTTAAAGCAAGATTCTTGACAAGATAATGGATCCAGCAAACAGCAATACCTGTAGGATGTACTCAACATTCCAAAATACATGCATTGAAACAGTTATACAATTTTGTTATCCATCCACCCTTCTTAAATGCACCATTTTGTATGTGCACAAGTGCCCTGTTACTGTAATATTTTCCAACTTGCCCCTATTTGATGAAACTAGGTGTTATGATATTTTGCCTCCCCCAACCCAACCCCCCCCCAACCAAAAAAAAAGAAAAAAAACAATACATCTTATGTGGAGCTTCACAGTCTTCTACAAGAGGTTTAAAATTAGTATATTTTATTAAATTATTTATTTCAGAGATGTGATGCATTCATCTTGTATGTACACATGTAAAAAGTATGCACATTTTGGTTCCTCAGCTTGTTAACATGGTATCTCAAGAGGAGAAACTCAGTTCTCATACTAGCTATTAAGATGCTTCACAATAATCATTGTGTCTTTTGGTGAGGGTTTGAGGTCATCTGCGTGTACCCAAGGTCAAAGTCTGACAATCTTGTTAATATCTCAAGTTAGGAAGCACAGATACTTTTCAAACTTGGTAGGGAGTTGCAATACATTGAGAACCCTATTGTTCTGGGAGAGTCAAAGGTCATCTGAGGTCATCAGTTTAAAGCGCAAGTTGCACATACACATGTACAAACCCTCACATGAACTCTCACTGAACACAACATTGTTCTTTTGTTCCCTTTCACTTATTACCAATGTTTTCATAGCCCAAAATATGCAAATCAAATATTGGACACTGATTTGATTGTATGGAGAATTACTGTAGGAAGTCTCCTACAAGGTTTAAACATGAAACTTCCAGAATAAAAAGTCCTAAAGGCTACACTTTCCATCAGGGACTAATAGCCTACTACCTTAGGCCTGCAAGGCTTTACCCAAGGAGCGGCCAAGCCGTTAGGTCGAAGTCTGTTCTTGGGCAGAAGAAAAAGGAAAATACATAAAACTAAAGAAGAAAGAAGAGAAATTCTATAGAGCTATCCAAATCAAGATGAATGGCCATATTGCCCATAGGGGACCCCTTCCCCACTAAACAGCATTCTGCATGGTAAGCAAAGTGATTTTAGCTCCAGGGAATATACATCAAATGGGCTTTATATTCAACTTCTGCCAGGATGAGTCTTGTTTCATGGAGACACAAAAAATAACACGAAGTACAGGCTTGATAACAATATGCCTGAACATAATATACATTAGGATGGCATAAGAAAGTGGAACTTAGAAGAAAAAAATACAGAAGGCCCTATGAAAAATTGCAAAGGTAAAGCTCACAAAAATATTACTGATATAGCTTATTGAAGGTCTAATATAGCCTACATGCTACCCATGAATTTTCAAAAAGATACCCCGACTCATTAATTCTGAAAATCTTTCAAGGTCAATCTCTTTGTCTTAATCAGCAGTACACACTATCTAGCTAATATCCACTACAACAGAACAGCTTGTTACAGAAGCAATCGTTTGAGACAAAAATCTCTGGGTTATACAAGAACTCACCCATATTAGAGAAATAGCCAATCAATTATTTCTGGATAATTGTCTCGTGGTTTTGTTCTGTTTTACAAGCCATGAAAAGATTTCTGCTTGAGGGACCCCCATTCACAATATTTCAAACAAAAACCTGGAAATTTAAATTGACCAATCACAAGTGGGTATTCTCTTACACACCTGAAAAGTTTAAGTCCAGGCCTCATACTAATCACTTCTTTGATCTTAGCTAGGAAACATTTACATGAGCGACAGTACAGCCTTACAACCTGCATACATGTACAGTAGACACATTCACAACTTTGCAAAGTGTTTAACTATAGTGTATTGAAAAGCAAGCCGTTGCCAACTTGCTGTGACTTTATGTATAGGGCAATCAAATATCATGGGACAAAAATGTTGGGAAGCTGGAAGGCTCCTTACCAAGGTTTGGTATGGTCAACTGGAGGAGGATTACCTTTTTTGTAAATGAAAAATGTGCAAGGAACAGTGAACAATTTAACTGCCTTCCCAGGAAAGAAACAATTTTTCCAGCCTTTATCAAATACTGCTTATGTGCCATGACTTACATGAGCTCATTTTTGAGGATTTTGGTCTTCAATTAAGGGCACCCATTTGTACTGAATTCACATGTCAACAAGCGCTTCTTTGTCACTTACGAGCACAGATCACACCAGAGCAGCTGCCTGTTATTTCCAAGCATGGGGTGGTAGGCCTGTATGTTATGGGAATAATCATTTCTCAAACAATTATTGAGGGGGTAAAATTTTTCAAGGAAGGGTGCAGCACAAGGGTGTAGGAAGTGGGGGACTGGGGGGTCTTAGCCACCCCAGTCAGAATGTGGGGGGCTGAAGTATGGTTCTACCCCCAAGATCCAAGGGCAAAACCCCTTATCTGTCTCTTCCGTAAGAAATGTCAAAAATTTGCAGTAATTTACCTTAAAGTTTGTCCAAAATGTTGCACCAAATTGCATTTAAGGACCCTCAAATACCCAAAAATTTTCCAAAGGGGAGGGGGACACGCCCCCCGTCTCAAAAAGCTTCAAATAGATTACATCCCCCCCCCCCCCTCCTCTCGAAAAGCTTCAAATAGATTACATATCTAGCTAGAAAAGTTGAAATGAGGACAATGTTTCTGACAAGCTTTATTCTTTGAAAAGATCACTACAACCAACTAGTTCCACAACTGAAATATAAGAATGCTAAAAAGTCAAACTCATTACTTCTGCAAAGATCAATTTGCCAAGTGTGTCATAACAGGCCTGGGCTCAAATTTCAAACTATTTTAAAGCAAGGAGGTATCAAATGACTAACCCTGCATACTGTTTTTTATTAGCACACACAACTTTCACATAAAATCTTGGTTTTCACAACCAATCGTGAGCTAAAGAGACTGGTTTTGAAGAAAATGTTATCTGTGAGGTAGATCTCTTGAACTTAGAATAAAACCCTGAAGGTAATGCTTTGTAAAAAGTAAAGGAAAAAGTCATTCCAAGCGAAAACAAGAACCAATGACTTGATCCATACAGCAAAATTTCTGGTATGCTTCGATTCTTTACTATAAACTATGGGCCTAGTTCTACTACCTGCGGTTACTGCATTGCTCAGCAACCACAAAATGGTGTGAACAGTTGGCTATAGCCTACAGCTGGACTGGGAATGTGATGTAGTGAAGGCATCTAACAAGGCCACATTGAAATTTCCTGTATACTATAATGTAATTGTGTTTGATAGGCTAGTGATAAAACTGCAGAAAACAATGGTGGTTGTTTACAGACAGATACACAAACACACATGGCCATGCTTACATGCACAATATGAAAGTGGACACATT
Organism: Holothuria leucospilota; assembly: GCA_029531755.1. Taxonomy (NCBI): domain Eukaryota; kingdom Metazoa; phylum Echinodermata; class Holothuroidea; order Aspidochirotida; family Holothuriidae; genus Holothuria; species Holothuria leucospilota. The sequence continues at coordinate 4,396,731 of CM055980.1, read as the reverse complement.
AGACCTCCTGCTCAGAGTAAAGTTTAGGCTAGACCCTGGGAGAAAGTTATCTCAATAACTAACATAAGATATTTCAAGTAACAAAAGAGTATACCTTGCAACAAAAATTTGCCAACATGTAACTCCAGAAAATTGTTTTGTTTTTGCTGAGACAAATTAACCTATTTAACGCTTTTTTTCTTTGAGTGGTTAGGTAAGGTTCCACCTTTAAACAGTGTACAAGAGTTCAGTGACTTCCCACACTAGGGTAGGGACTATATGGCCTAACTAGCCCTGACTTGCCAACTCACAGTTTTATCGTAAGTCTCATCGTTGCATACATTGTCTCGAGGTGAAAATGCCAGTTCTCACTGTGAAAATCCCTTTGAGGCAACACAATTAACACAATTAAGACCAAGATCAGTGCTTTCCATTGCTGGTTAAGTCACAGTATTATTTGAATTGCAAATGTATCATTGTCAGAAAAAGTGACTTATTTTCTACAGGAGATAACTATATTCAGGCTATTTTCTCACAAGAGTCAGTTTCTTCTAACTTTAAATTGATATTCCAATCTGGTAACCTTAGCGACCATCTATAGTACCTTTTACAGCCCTACCTTGAGTCTGCCAATTTTGTTTTGGTTGTTCACACTGTCGTACACTCCTATATGTGATTTTCATGTTTTCATGCAGGAAGTTGAACCTCAAGGTTTGCCATTTTTGAGTTTGGCAAGTCTACTAGTCTGCTAGAATAATGGGCCAAAAAAGAAATTTAAAAAGGCAAAAAAGCCTAAAATCCTAAAATGGAAGCCACTGATTTAAGAAAAAAAAATTGCAACAAAAGGAAACCTGGAAATTAGGTGAACTAAAAGTTTTTTCCTCTCTTGAAATCATCTTATTCTATGCATCTGCTCAAAGAGATCGGAGGTGAACTTAGCCTAGATTTTTTTTTCCTTTCTAAATATATCCTACTTCATTCCTCATCCCAGTATCCACCCAGCTGATGTCCTTCATGGAGTGGGAAATTCAAGCCCGGCACTATCCTTAGGCTTTAACCTAAGTTGACTGAGCATGTGGATGCCAAGATAAACCCCTTTATTTTGCCAGTTACAATATCTCCTCCCTCAAAATTTGCATACTGTAGGCTATGCCTACTGAATTATGTAGGCCACAGGCCTCTAATGTGTTGGCAAAATGACGGATTCTTACATCATCAAATTGTCCTGTAAGATCATATTCGAAAGCAGAAATTATTCGACATAACGGAGACTACATACTTTCCAGCACTGGGCTGGTTACGTCTTGCTTAGCCTAGCCCAGTGTAGCCCTAGCCTAGGCCTAGTGGTAACGTTAGTACCCTAGCTGTATTTATGGTTCTGATGATGGAGACGGCGTATGGATGGAGATCGTAGACGTGACGATAGGCTTACTAACTTTGTAACTGTTAAGAGTTAGCCCTAACTTTCCAAAAGACTGAACTAGGCCTAAATTACTGATACTCAGCACCTTGATCCTATTATACAATGAAAGTATACCTTCACTTTGTCGAGAAACATATCCAGGCCTCTGGAAAACTTTCCAACCAGGACCATACCATGAGATCCACTTGGCCCATTGCCATCCAGCTGTCCAGCCGTACTATATACTGGGCATGTATTGTCTATGTGCGTTCAGCTCGCGGAGTCCAAGATCGTACCAGCTACTACCCTATAGGCTGATTGTGGTTTCTCAAGTTGGTTTTCAGATACACAGGACACAGTTACGTGTACGTAGCTTTGCAAATTACAGAACATGTGACATCCTCTCTAACATCAGGGAGCTAACGTGGCAGCTTCCTGCTCACATAATGTTCACTGCATTACCTGTTCCAGGGAGTTGCAATTCTTGACAACCCTTGCCTGTACCATTGATCAGCACGAGGGATGGAGTTAGTTAGATGAGGTTTAACTAACGTCCCAGTTTCCAACCGATTGGTTCAAGTCGAGACGACCACGGCCCTTTTTCCAGTTGTGGCTCACTGACGGATGGAGGACAGAAACGCAGTAGGCCTAGGACTCTAGAGTACGGACCGCAGAGCAGAGCGAACCTCCAAGCGGACGAATTACTCCTGTACGGCCTTTTTGGTTGCAATAGTAACATCCCCCCCCAAAAATAGACCCCCAAATAGGTCCCCCCAAATAGAGGCAACCCCTCTCCTTCAAAAATACCCCCCCCCCCAAAAAAAAGAGGCCCCCAAAAATGGAGGTACATATTCGACACCTGCTGAGATTACCTTTACTCCAGAAATCATTTCGAAGTTGACAGCCCACAGACTGGACCGTCACAGGCCTATAAATCAGCGGTAGGTGGCTTGAAAGACTTTCAAATGGTGTGCAGAGTGACAGGGCTTGTCCGATGCCGATAAGAGGAGAGGGACGACTACGGCGACGAATGGCCGTAATGGCGGCGAAGTAGAAGGCAAAATCTTCGGCAAGCAGGCCATGCAGTGTATAACCAATTTATGGGGAGGGGGCCGGATCTACCAAGAAGGATCACCGTTCTAGAGAGGTTTTTTTTTTTTCATTTGTATTCCATTTCACTCTTTTTATAATGAAAAGCCAGTGTTGAAAATTAGGGAGCTTCCTCATGCACCCCTCCCCCCCCCCCTCCGGAGGCTCACCTGGCCTGGAGGAGAGGTCGAGAGAGGGCGCCGCACCATTGCAAGGAGGTAAATCATCATCATGATAAACTAATTTAGGCATCAGTGGTTTAAAAATTAAAGGGGAGGCGCAGTTCATGGAAGTGGTAATATTGAACCATAATTACAGAACTGCAGAATGAACCAACTTTTCTACCCCATCTTCCAGCGAAGTAGATAGGCACAAGAGCACATTCATCAACGTCTCGTAAAATGGATAAAACTTCCATGAGCCTTCAAGGGCGGGTACTGGTATTTTCAAACCAAAATTCAGCAAGCGGCATCGCCACAAATGTCGTGGGCGCAGCGTATCCCCGGTCATTAATTTTGACTACGATTTATCTGACTGAACCGTAAAGGACACGGAAGTCAGGGCCGTAGCCTGGGCGAACTCCCAAGGGGCCAGTTTATGACACTATAGAAGTGTAGCACCAAGTGACGTACCTATACTGAGATAGCAGATATCCGGGCGGACCCTTCCTTTGCCACCCGTACATAGACACTATGCTGGGGAGGTTCTAAGGGGAAGGGGTAACATTTATGTGAGGTGGATGGGTGCAAAATGGTGCTATTTTTTACAAAGCTTTGAACTGGTTATTATAAAGTTTTGGAAATTGTCATTTTCTTCTACTTTTTGGCTGAGTCTATGGCAATTAGAGGAGGGAATGACACTTCTAACCTTTGAGAAAGTTTTAGTCTTTTTGAAATGGCTTACATACAAGATGAAGGCAAAGCTTTATAAACCGCTAAATTGATTATGTTTGGGAATTCCCATTAAATACTGATGTTTTCTAGTTTAGATTGGTTGCAATGGAAGGGGATGTTGCCTAAGGGGAGGGACGACACCTTTATTCTTTGAGAAATTTTTGTTGTTCTAAAGTTTCTTAGATCCACAATGGTGCTATAGTTGGTAAAACTTAGAACTTACCTATTTTTAGAAATCCTACTTTGTAGTGTATTCTTCGGCAGTGGTATGACACCGGTGCACGGTGCGTGCTGCCCACCTCTTAGTACGCCAAGTGAGTGATGGGGATCCAACATCGGTTGGCGCGTAACTGTAGCTCACGCAGGCGTTTCAAGAAAGGCTTTGGTCGAAAATACCTCATAGATGGGGGAAATGGCATGTGCCTGTACCTTATACCAGGGAGCTGTTATTTGGCTAATAACAGCAAAAAACAGCTCCCTGCTTATACATCTATAAGTTGCACCTAAACATTCTCTATATTTAGAATTCATGCTTTAGAAACAAATTTAGATTTCAAAACGAAAGGGTAGATTTGATTTAAAAAAAAGTTTTTTAAAGGCCCTTTGTATAATATTGCACGTCGTCATGCAGGCTATTTTGTAAAAGCATGCTGTGGCCTTGCATGAGAAATAACACTTAAGATCTTTAGCCTGCGTATGTTCTACAGGTGTATTAACTGTGTACGTGCAGGAGGAAGAGCGTTCCTTCATTCGTCGAGAGAAGTAAGCCACGTAAAAACGCTTCTACGGTGGAGGGGGGACCTTTCTAGGAAAATTTGGGGAAAAGAAACCCTTATATGCGATTTCCCAGGTTCTATGGGCCTTAAAATCAAACAAGGACAGGGAAATTTTCAGCATTTCATTTCTTTCTAAAGTACCGAAACTTTTCAACGGTTTGAAATTTCAGGGGGTAACTGCCCCCTTTTCCCCCTCAGGCTACGGACCTGGAAGTAATAGATACCGTATATGCAGGGAAAATGTTGTAACAGGTATTTTCATGGGGGAAATCCAGAGGGCCAAATGCCAACTTGATTTTGTCATGTTTGAATCATGTTAAAAGTAGGATGACCAAAAGGATCCCGCCGACAGAAGCTCAAAGAGCTCTGCCGGGGGCTTCCTGTCCAGGACCCCATCTTAAGGCCTGGGTGGGTCCGAGAGTTAACACGATGGTAGAATTAAGACCAAGGACGAGAGGCACTCGGACGTTTTGGGGTATTTACAAAATTGTGGAAATTAGAATGAAGAATTTAATTAGGCTATCTTCAAATAGTAATAGACAGATGGCCACAAATATCATAATTCGGCCGATATTCAATAAGTCTAAATCCTTGGTATAATTAACTAAGTGTCAGATTCAGTGGGGTACATCCCCTTGGAAAATTATTGTGTGCGGGGGCAAGAGGGGCCATTTAAACACTGTACCGTAAGTGGAGCACCATCATAGGTTAGCGTGTATATAGGGTACAAAAACAATTCTTGCCCAAAATGTCTCCTGGATTGCTGAAAATGGCACTTCCTAGGACTTGAAAGTTCCATCCAAACATTCGTTCTAAGTTAAGATCTCATCTTTAAGAAATTCACTTTTCAATAAATGTAAGGTAGGCCTAAAATCAGAACACAATGATAGCAATATACAATAATTTATTGTCCACAGTGTGGAAATTTGCCCCTCGCCAGAGTTTCAACATAGGCTACAACATACTAAAGAATTAATAGCCATAGGCCTACATTTAATAAATATGTAGTAAGAAAAACAGATTACATTACAGTATATTGCAGTACTGGGCTTAAAGGCTACATCTTTGTAACGTGAGTGCTCTACCAAATGCATGGAAGAGGGTCCCTCAAAATTCATACGCTCATGCCACCCCGCTCATCTGCCCCTCCTCTCTATATGCCCCCACTCCTCTCTCTTCTGGGATACCCGGCAAATTGAATAGGTGTTACAAGTCATCCTTTGTACAGTACTAAAGAAGGCCACGGCGTGCAGGGCAGATGGAAGGGGCAGATGGGCCAGTTCATTATAACATTTACGATTCCCTGGGGTTAGGAAGCCGGGAAAAAGACCCCAGTCAAAAAGTGTTGGGACGGAAGTATGCTCACAAGGGAGAACAGTAATATTATGAAACCTTTAACGATGAATCAAACCGACATTGTTTGAAACGGAGACGTTGAAACAAAATTGAACTGAAGATGAAAGCGCGCGAAGGGGAAGAAAATTTTTGAAATTATAGAAAAATTGTTGCAGAAAACATAATACGATCACCTTTAAACGCCTTTTGAGATCATTTTAAATCTTTCTAAATAATGGCCTGGAAGCTTGCCGGAAAATTCATTATCAATAAAAGATACAACCCTGCTTAAGACTTGTGAAATATTTCCGTCTGTATAACCCAAGCTTGGGTAAAATTCTTTTAAGATTCCTTTCGTGCAAAGATATCGCAAAGGAATTTAGCAGAACGGCTACGATTTCTCGATATATCAATCCTTGACTAAAGTATAAGCCTGGTTACATCCTCAGGTTCCATTCTGTGGTTGAGTTGGAAATATAATCTCCGTACAATACGTACTGCGAGATAAGTCAAAATTTTGAGATAATAAGTCAAAAGTTTGAGATAATAAGTCAAAATTTTGAGATAATAAGTATAAATTTTGTGATAATAAGTCAAAATTTTGTGATAATCTCGGTGACTTTTTTCTATTGGCCTTTGTCGGCCAGCGTAAAAGAATACGGTATCTCAATATTTTGACTTATTATTACAAAATTTTGACATATATCTCAAAATTTTGATTTATTATCTCAAAATTTTGACTTATTATCTCACAATTTTGACTTATTATCTCAAACTTTTGACTTATTATCACAAATTTTTGACTTATTATCTCACAATTTTAACTTATTATCTCACAATTTTGACTTATTATCTCACAATTTTGAGTTACTATCTCAAAAAAATTTTGGCTTAAAATCTCAAAATTTTGAGTTATTATCTCAACCTTTTGACTTATTATCTCAAAATTTTGACTTAGCTCGCAGTACGTATTGTATGGAGATTATATTGACAACACTACACATCCTGACATCATGGAACGTGAGGACATAATCAGGCTATACTTTGGTCAAGGAATATACTTTGATTAAAAAATCGTAGCCGTTCTTCGGGTTTCAAATGAAATTTCTTTGCGCGAAAGGAATCTTAAATCTTAACTTTCAAAATTTTTCGCGTGCTTCGCGCGCTCTCACCAGTTTAATTTTGCTTCAACGCTCTCCGTCTCAAACAATGTCGGTTTCATTCATCTTTAAAGGTTTCATATATTTACTGTTCTTCCTTGTAGGCTTGATTCTGGAGTAACATCACATTGCATCGATATGAAGTTGTACACTCCTTTTCCAACCTTTCGGAAGATTTTTTGTTCAGACTCGCCATCGTGGTAAACTTATCTTGTAAGAAAATCAAAAGTATCTCAATGGTGAGCCCAGAGGTGGCGCCAAGTTTGGGGGCGGCAGGCTGACCCCATCGAGGACAGTATTCAGTTTCATCGGGGAACCTCAATGCATAAGATGACGAATGTAAATCACCGGTATTTACCTATGTGAATTCTTTGTTTTTCTCTTAAGAAAGGGCAGTTTCTTCAATAAATATTCAATGGTTTTCCAACTTTGCAAAGTTTTTCAATTTTTCTATATTAGACTAACGTGAATGAAAAAATGTCATCCTTTTGGTAACCGATCTTATTTGTCGGGTATTAGGCCTATCCCTGCCAATTGGAGCTCGGCGACGCAGTAGGGCAAATGCCGACACCACCTCTGAACGAATCGGAAGTCGGCTCAAATCTCCGTGCAAGTGTTACCATTTTGTTAATGCAACAAACAAAATTGCCGCCAGGGAAGTAAAATTTTCGTGCGCTTCGCTCGTATGTTGAAACGTAGGACCCGATTCTTAAAGCTATTTGTGGTGGGCTTGAAATAGCCTGTAATCCCACTTTGTTCTCGTAATGTCAATTCTTGACTAAAGTATAGCCTGATTAACATAATCTCCATACAATACGTACTGCTAGCTAAGTCAAAATTTTGTGATAAGTCAAAATTTTGTGATAATAAGTCAAAATTTTGAGATAATCTCTGTGAATTTTTTCTATTGGCCTTTGTCGGCCACCGTAAAAGAAGTTTTAATTGCTACAAAAATTCATTTGAATGTATTTTTCTGAGGGCTTGGCGCGCGCACCTGTGATCAATATTCTTAAAAGATTAGGTAGTAGTAAATCCCGTAAAGTTTTTCGAAAGAATAGTTCAACAGTTTTGAACCTTGAAATGCTCGCTCAAAACTCTCCCAACTGTGTGCCACATGTACGTTCCACCCAGTGACAATTTGAAGAGATAATTATATATCTAGCCTAAAAAAATCATGCCATGACACACTTTCAACATCTGAAGGAGAATAATCGCATTGCCCTTCACTGGCGCGAATGACTCTTGCCTTTTCTAACGACAGTTATAACATTTTATGAAAATGGCGACTCTTATCCCCTTTAAGCAACCAATGAATCATTTTTTTCAAGTTTCGAACTTCAACATCAGCGTGGCCCTCACCCCCTATGGTGCGAAAAGTTTGGCGCCAGTTGCTAAGATGGGATAAAATGTTTTGAATGAATAATCATCGAACGCCAGGAAACAGCTAGTAAGCACGATCATATTAAAATATTTGCTACGGGGGACAACCTCAGACCCCTTGCGCTGGCCATTTTGACGCATACAACCTCAGACCCCTTGCCCTAGCCAGTTTGACGTATACATGACATTCCTGGCCTTAACCAAAATTATATGCAGAATGGTAACACTTCATCGTAATGCACGGTCCCATAAAAGGTTTCTTTGAGTACTTACATGTATTGATTTCCAGAAGCCAGGAAATAGCATCTAATGACCACTCTCTCATCTTATTTTGAGTGCTAGATGCCATAAAATAACAGTTTAAAATCGTTTGATTTCAGAATTATCCTTTGAAAAAGCCCTAAGCTCGGTTCACTTATCAAACTAATGAATGAATTTAGATTTAAATATTAACTTTGTTGCCTAACTTCTTTGCATCCCCGCACTTAGAATTCTGGGTAACTTTATACCGACAGACTTGACGGGTCTGTCGGTACTGTTTGCAGATATTTTATTGGTGCATTTGCCCTTTTGCCACTCTGTCCCCGACTTATGACACCTTAGCTAAGCTACTACTGTTCTTGAGTAGACTCCCCCTCCCAGCATCTAGTAAGGAGTAAAGTACCTCCCAGACTTTTATGCTCCCGAGTCATTCCTCCGATTATCCATACCCAGGAGAAAATTGAGACTAGACTCCTAAGCCTGGAAATTTATTTGTTAACTATTACACAGGAACACTACAGCCATTTTATTTCACACTATAATAGATGACTTTTTTATACTTTCAGTCCCAACAGTTAGCTAAAATGTTGGCATCAACAACGGGTCCCTTGTCATTCCCTTTTCGCACCCACGCCGGGAGTACGGTAGGCCTAGCAGCCACATACTTAAAAGTCTCAGACTTAGGGGCTCAAAACTTATGTTTTTAGAAGCATCTGCATAAACAGGATAGGCCATATATATGCTTCTGAAACTGATCAAAGCTGATATAAATTGCGAGAACTTGGCAAACATGGAGAGGAGGGGTTTGCAAGTACGGCAGTTGTTGATTTTCCTCTCAGTAGATAATCCGGGAAGGGATGGTTTTCTCCCACGGTGGGCGGTCTACCCAGGAAGATGGTTTAAAATATTACACTGTAAATTATAACAGCGTCTGCAACGCACCCGATCCTCATGGCGTCCACCATATACAGTTAGAACTGTACATTACCAAGAGAATTGGCTGGCAACACACTCTCTAAATGTAAAAGAGTGAATTTCACTCTTTGACGATTGCCTACAGTGACCACTCTCTGTTTCGAGTGGAATTCCACTCTGCCAGGAGTGGTAATTCACTCATTTGGAGTGAATTACCACTCCCAGCAGAGTGAAATTTTTACTCGAAGAAAGAGTGGTCACTGTAGGCAATCGTCGAAGAGTGAAATTCACTCTTTTACATTTAGAGAGCACACACACACAAACTTTGAAATTAGAGGGGGTAATTGTGAATTACTGATCAGAGGCTCAGAGCCGTCTCCGTAAAATGTCTCAGAGGAAAGTGTAGTACCTCCACAAAGAAACAACCCCCCCCCACACACACACACATACACACACACCACACGAACACTAAATATTGGGAAAGTAGAGTATTCCGATATAATATCTAGATGCTACCAAGGACGATCTGGGCCATTTTCTCCGTTCTGGGAGTTATTTTTGGCAAAAAATCTACACTGATTATTTGATTTAGGCTTTGTTTTTCTTAGGGGCTGGGTCTAGGGGTAGGGGTTAACAACCTTTCTCTTTCAAAAATGTTTGTTAATGTAATGTGGCTCAGATGCAAAATCGTTCTATCTTTTGAAAAGCTCCGAACCGGTTATTTTCATAAGTTTCCATCACCTAGTGGGGTGTTTTATTTCGCTGGGTGTAAGGGATGTTTAAGGCCGAGACCACATTCTCGTTTGAAAACTGTTTGTTAATATCAAGGTGGCTAAGTTGCAAAATGGCAATAACCCTGGTAAACCTTTGAACTGATTATACGCTTCGAAATGCTCATAATAATTTTTGCTGTGGCATGACACTTCTCCAGTAATGGTACCCTGGACGAAATGCGCTACCCCGCCCCCTTAGTGCCCTCCTCTGTAGATTCCCTTGGTCGAACTGATCACGCAATGTGTTCGTGTGTGGGGAGGACCATGATGGTAGGGCTGCATGGGGCTTTGGAGCAATAATTCATTCGGGCTGTACTATATACAAGATGTAATTGTGGGCTAACTGATAATCCTGGGCCGCTGAAACTAGCAGTTTAAAGACAATGTAGGCATGATTCACTTCAATTCACCAGTCATCAATTTCATCTATACTAAGATGGTTTCAATACGATAAAAACCGATCGTTTTCTTTTGTTTTCAATTTTTTTTGTTTTTGTTTTTTTGTTTTTTGCTTTCTTTTAAGTTCACTCAGCGGGGAGGTACTCCGGGGTGGCCCCAGGATTTACCCGACATGGGGCCAAGCTCCCCGACGGGGGGCCAGCAACCCAAAGCCCCAACAAAGGCGATGAGTTGACAAAAGGATGAGGAACACAAAATTTTATTAAAAAATTTTTTAGTTTTTCTTTTCAAAAATTTGAAAATTTGGGAGTGATCTTGAAGAAATTTTGAAAAATTCGGATTTTTATGGAAGGAAATTTGAGAATTTTTTTTTCAAGGAAAATTTGGGGTTTTTATTGAAGAATATGCCCTTCTATGAGCAAAATCAAGCAGATCGTCGGGGCGACTGAACGTCATTGGGATTACATAATTTATCGTACGGATTTAGGCTCCCCGACGAAATTGGAAAAATTCCCCAACGGGGGTCAGCCTTCCCCGACAGGGGGCCATGCCCCAGGCCCCCCCCCACTGGCGCCACCCTTGGAGGTATTGCATCGCCTCGAATGTGACCCCCTCCTAAGGTGTCGGAACAGAGCTGTCGAAAAAAAAGAAACGTAGGAATACAGAAGTTGACAGAACAGCCACCGTTGCGTACGGTCCGGTTAGCGGCCAAGTCCAAATTAAACGGCCCGGAAACATTTAAATGGGAATCTCTTTGCCTCCTTCTAAAACGTCGGAGAAACTCGTGACTAATTTGCATTAAGTAAGGTAGTGATTTACCAGACTTGTGTCAAAATATAGTCATTAAACGAGTACATTTTACAGTACAAACCATTTGTAAAAGACGGGGCGTTTAGGATTAAAGTAATTGGCAGCCCGACACGTAAGACTTCTGTTTGTTGAGGAGTGTGTGTGGGCCATAGAAATTGAAGTATGAGAGAATGATGTCCTGCGATCTGAACTGAAGCTACTGATGTCTGTACGGCAGGAATGTTACCACTCGTAATACAAATATTACGTCGTCACTTTTGCCCGTCACTGGAAGATGAACTCAAGATTTCGGAGTCAGGATGATATAACGAAAACTTTGGGCACCATGAGCTTACCTCTGTTGTGGAAATTACTCCTAATTTACGAAAATTAAATAAATTGACATTTTTTAAGTTGAACCCACCCTGTACGTATGGAAACAAACAAATCATGTTTTTTCTTCTTTTTTTCGCATAGCGGAAGCGCCCTTATAATTTTCGTGGCTCTACTGCTTAAGCACATGGCGGTAGGGCTAGGCCTACTTTGTGTCAGCGTTCTCCCTTACTTTTCCCTGGTGTGTGGGCTTTCTTGCCTTTTACAGCATCTAAAGGGCGATTGTCATCTGTCACGATGTGCATACAGCGGTATCAAGATTTCTGAATTATTTTCTCCTCAGTAAATCTCCGTGGCCACTCATATCCGCTTCTGATCATTGCAATAAGCCACCATATCCATTTTCAAGGAGATCATAGTCGGGGGGAGAAGCTTTGAGTTAGGCTCTACACCCCCGGTTGGGGAGGTCTAGCCCTGCCGAGAAGATGATCAAATCTTTGGAGTACCGGTTCTTAGGACAAGCAAAAGAGAACAACCATGCGAGTGAGGATGATATTCAGACTTTCACAAAAAACTGGGTGTGTCAAGTTGCCCAAGTTGCTTGGTAGGTTCACGATTTTGCTGTATGAATTCAAACTATGACAGAAAACCAATTTAACTCTGCAAAGGAAAATTGTGAGCGACATTTCGCGGAATGTAAGTTCTCATAGACTGATCCGCCTTCCATTACATTCACTAGGCCTGTATTGGATTTGCCAAGGCATAAACTGTATGCATCCCAATATTTTTGTGGGCGCAACTAGGGCACAACTGTCTGTTTGTCAGGTAGACACATGCACTTCCCCACAAGGCTGGGCGTCCCATGCCAGGGACGTATACAGAGGGTGGCAGCAGAGGCAGTCATCCCCCTCCCCGAGTAATTTCAGATTAGAAGTCTTAATCAGTGGTGGGCCTGGTGGCGCCAGGTGAGGGGAAGGGCCATGACCTCTGTCAGGGAAGGCTCCCCCTCCCCCCCCGTCGGGAAAATTTTCCGGTTTCGTTGGGGAGCTGTTATGTATACGATAAAATATGTAGTCCCCGACAACGGCCAGTCGCCCCGACGGTTTACTTAATTTTCGTCTAAATTAGGGCAAATTCTTCAATAAAACCCTCAAATTTTCCAAGTTTCTTCTTTAAAAAAACCCCACATTTTTTCAAGTTTTCCATGGTTAAAAGCCCATTTTTTCAAATTTTCTCCAGAAAAGGCCCAAATTTTCCTTCAAACATCGTTTCGGCACTCTATCGCCCTCGTTAAGATTTGGGTTGTTGGCCCCCCGGTCGGGAGCTTGCCCCCCTCCCCAGGGTGGCCAGACGTCCCGTAAAATACGGGATTGTCCCGTGTTTGGTTCATTTGTCCCGCGTCCCGTACTGAACCTCCCCGGGACGCCTATTTGTCCCGTATTTCCATGTTGCTGAAGGCGGTTCCCTACAAAATAGACACACAAAAGGAGACGACTCTGGTAGAATGGAAGGATACAACTACTGCAAGGAACATTGAAATCTACTGTACAGTGCGTTAGCAGCTTTTCAAAGCCTGCTCACCCACACGTGTTTATGTATTACAAATGTGGGCCAATTAACGTAGGCTAGTGTCGAGGTTCGTAGTCAGTTCCGCTGTTTTTTCCCCGCATATTGCCTCTGGCATACTAGTCGTATGTAGCCTGCAGAAATAGTTGTAGTATCTCCCTTATCAAATCAGAACTGCAAATTGTAACTTTTACATGACATGTTCTGAGTTTGTTACATATGCCCAATCTTACAGGCAATTACTCAAAGCTGTGTCATCAAAAAGAAATATAACTAGTCTAGTAATTGACATTTTCAACCCATTTTTGGACTTGTGTTTTATAATTCGGACCACTCTAAGTACGACTATCTGGTGCTTTGAATGCACTCAAATCCAGAAGCTTCTGGGGCTCTGCCCCTGGACCTCACCAGGGGCCCTAAGACGGGCCCTTGGACCCCACCTGATGGGGGCTTCGCACTTTGCACACAACTCACCTTCCAACCATATAGCGTCCCGTATTTTACTTTTCAAAATCTGGTCACCCTGCCCCTCCCCCCCCCCCCGGGTCGGGCAATCCTGGCGCTACCCCTGAGTCTCATCGCAGCGATCTGTGTAAACTAACGAGATTCCTGATGACAATTGTTTATAGATGCAACTTGTAAGGCACGCAAAGTACCATTGTCGGCGAATGGGGAAGCAGTTTTGGCAACATTTTACTTGGTACACTACGCGCAAAGACGGCGGCACTCTCCTTATGTGCCCCACCCCTTCCCAACGAAAAAATACCCTTTTATTAGACCAGGGAGCCAGTTGCCTGTTTAGACATATAGTGTTTACAAAGTCCATCGTGCATAGAACAGTTATGATGCTTATGTGCTTTTACTCTTTGGAATAATGCAGTTTCAAGATACTGGACCACATTATTCAGTGTGACATTGCAACAGCTATGGCTATACACTTTAACGTTGGAATCAAAGAACAGATGTAGAACTGGCTGAAGAGGAGCAGAAGCGCGGGAAGTTTTCCAAAGAACAATGTTTAAAGTAATGAAACTACCAGTCGTAAAAAAGTTTGTGTATCAAGATTGCCATGGTGAAATGCGTTTTTTCTTTCTATTTTCCCTTTTTTCTTTCCTGAGAGTCAATATGCCGACTGCCCGCCCGGCCTGGGAGGGGGTGTAACACCCCTTACATCCATCACAGCTACGCCCCTAATTGTTTGTTGTATAACTGTCTCGCTCAGAAATGGCAAATCGATGCAACACTAAGCCTGGGTGGGGAGAATGAATGATGGCTAGGGACTGCAAGGATTTGTTGCAATAATTCCACTAAACCGTATTAATCTAAAATGGGCGTGCAAAATGACGTTTTCACTCCTAAAGATATTTAAGGAATGTTTGACTTTATTTTACATTTGCCAAAGGGTATCAATTTAAAACCCCCTCCTAATTTCTCTTCAAATGTCCACCTGTAGGCCTATGACAAAACAACAAAACTGGTTGTCATTCCCCAACCACGGGCAGTCTTTGATGAATTGCAAAAAGTTACCACACAAATTTGTCACAACAGTTCTGAATCTACGATATGCGAGGCACCAGGAAGCATAAACCTTACTACGTACCCTAGTTTGAAAGAAATGCCAAACAAAATTTGTCCCTACTGTTCTAAGGTACTTGTTTAAAGAAATGTTAGGTTCTATGTGGTTCATGGATGTGTGCTAGCATCATCACCCTCCTTCCTCTAACCGAGGTTTTCAGAGCCACTGACCTTTGACCTCTACTAAAAACGATAGGGCTCTTCCTCTCAATACAGGGCATCCACATACTAAGTATGAGAACTGTTGGAATTTCCCTTCTTGTGATATTGTGTTCACGAGCTAAGTGTCGCAAACACGTGTTCATGTATACACATGCCATCATGAACACAGAGGTTTCTCTTTTCACTGAAACCACAAACCACTTCCCTACTGTAACTGGGCTGGGGTGGTGCAGGATTGAAAACACTTTCACACGGTACATTTTGCTCCAAGAACTTTCCCCCCATACCCCATTTTCCAATAATCTCCTCTACTGAGCTGGGTCTGGAAACTTGTCATCCAACTGACATTGGAAGTGCACTCTTTTTTCTAAGGATGGTGCAGGTTTCATGGTAACACACAAACCAGAAAGCCAAAAGGCTTAGTGATTCCTTGCCATATGGATATACTGTAACAAACATGAATCACCCCACATGACAAGCATGGGATCCCTCACAGTTATCCTACTTGAGATATCTTGTTAATAAGGTCAAAAGCTTTTAAAATCTTGTGACCCCAAAATGACCTACATACTAAATATAAACAATCCACAGGCCATGTATGAGATCCCTCATAGTTACCCTCCTTAAAATAAGTTTACTAGGTTTTGACCTTTTGTGACCTTAAATGACCTTTGACCTGCACGAAAACAATAGGGATCATCTACTCAATATGAACAATCCACATGTCAAGTGTGAGATCCATCACAGTTAACCTTCTTGAGATATCGTGTTTACAAGGTTCTGACCTTTTGGCCTCTGATGACCCCAAATGACCTTTGACCTCCACCAAAAACGATAAGGATCATCTACTCCATATGGGCAATCCACTTGGTAAGTATGACATCCCTCACCATTACCCTTCTTGAGACCATTACCCTTCTTGAGACAGTGTTTACAAGGTTTTAACCTTTTGACCTCTGGTGACCCTAAATGACCTTTGACCTCCACCAAAAACAATAGGGATCATCTACTCTATATGGGCAATCTACATGCCAAGTATGAGATCCGTCGGAGTAACCCTTCTTGAGATATCGTGTTTACAAGCAAAAGCTTCACATACACAAACACGCATACACACGACATCACCATCGGATAGATTCCTTCGGCCTTCGGCAAGAAATCAAAAACAATCACAATTTTCACAACTTTCTGCATTAGTAGCAAGTGTGGTCGACAGTTTTACAAAATTCTTCATTGAAGTTAATTGAAATGCAGTTAACTGTGACAATAAATGACGAAAGCTTAAAATTTTGTATTTTCCCCTTGACCACTGATAATGTAATGGCAATTGCAGAAATCATCATGATGAGTCTCTTGAGATGTAGCAGATGATTCAAACTATTGTCTTCAGTACCAAATCTCTTTCAAGTCTTACAGAAGTTTCAAGAGCAAGGCAGATTAATGTCGACAACCACCTAGTCTCAAAAGAAACATAAATGGTGGATCTCCTTCCCGAACAAGTTCCTGGTCAGCTGCTGTACAGTTTAGTAAATGGTGTTACAGTATTTTATCAAGTAGACAATTTTTTCTTCCAAACTGAGCTACACCCCCCCCCCCCCCCCAACAAAAAAAAAAAAAAACATCAATATCACAACTGCCCTTGAAATGAAGCTTGAAAAATAAAAGATAATGAAAGACACATCTTCTGAGTCCCTCCTTTGACATAAAAAATCTGCATTTAGCAAGTGTTTATTCATGATGAGGTCTAAAACAAATTTTCTTGTCAAATGATCATGGATTTCCATGGAATTTATATCAATTTTCTGATTGTAATGCATTCTACACATCAAATAACCAAGTTTCTTACTTTAATGTCACATTTTATGGCTTGGTGTGTTTGGACAAGACAAATTTCAATTTAGCACTTCAGGCTTCCTTTCCAAGGCTAACTACTGACCTCCAACAAAAGGCTTCCTTTCAAAGGTAGACTGAAATATAACATCAAAAACAAAACCTCAAGAATAAAGCAAAAATTGGGTAAACACATACTGTACTTTATTTCAAGGAAATGCTTCCTGCAACCACAATCATAGAAACTGTAAACAATGATTCCATAAAAACACTTTTTAGTGGTAGAAAAATTCTTTTAGCATGTATCACCATGACTGGGTCAAGGGTCAAAGCAGAAATAACTGAACAACGCATTATCTATGAAATAATATTTAGAGTGCATTCAAAGTGTAATATTCTTGACTGCACATTTATGGATACTTAAAGCTTCATGATACAGTAACTTCGTGTTGTGATTACTTTCCTGATGACCAAAGCTAAAAGGTGAAAACCAAATGATCTACTCCCAATTGCAATTAAATCCCCCAAACAGACCTCATTCTTTCCTTTTCCTTTACACGTAGGTAACCAGTTGAAATATACACTTCCATTATTCTAATCACTGATACCTCAAAGCCATGTCACCATGGAATTTTGTTGTGTATACATGCTTTCCTGCAAAAGGAGAATAACATCAACACATTACATGCACGAGCTGCTACTCAAAAGCTGCTACTCTTCTACTGTACGATTACTGAGTTGGCTCTCTTCAAGGATAATGAAACCTCTCAAATGCAAATCCCTTATCCAAGTTCTGTGTTGTAAATATTGGAGCAAAAACCAAGCCAAAATGAGGTACTACAAACACATTCAAGAATATTACCAAAATTCCTCCTCCCCCCCCCCCCCCTCCTACTGGCAGACCATTTTCCAACATTAAAGTCACAACAAATCCCTGCTAGAGTATCAATGTAACAGAAACAATAACCATAAGCTACTTCAATCTTGATAAAATGAATTACTCTTATGACACTTAATTCTTAGGAAAGAAAACTACTAAGGATCAGCAATGCTGGACTTCCCATTTTTTTCTTTTTCTATCTAGGTTTACAATTGCCCACATTTGTCAATGATGATCTCTTTACTTGTTGCACCACTTTGAGAACCATAAGATTCGACTTTTTTGACAACATCCAATCCGGCTGTCACAGATCCAAACACCACATGTTTACCATCCAGCCTGAAAAATAATAGAAAACAAAATAATAGTTTTAATTGGTGCACTGCAAAGCTGGCCGTGCACTGTGCTATTTAGGCTGTGATTCACACTGAATGTCTGTGACTCAGTGCTACACACTGCCAGTTTACCACCCAGTACTGGCACAACTGCCACATGTCACACTTTGGGGGGAGGGAAGGGGTGTGATTGATGCCTTTCACTAATTATGAGAGAATAAACAGGGTTTTGAGGAAATTAAGATAGTTGATGAAATTGTGAGGCAGCCTCACACTTTAACAGTCTCTACTATGCTATCATAGACTAGAGCACCAATGGTGCTGAAGCTCATACCATCAACCAATTAAGGGTCCCTGGCTTCTAGTCTTTATTAGTACAAGCATCATATGACTTTAAATGACCTCAAATGGCTTATGAACCCAAATCCCACATACCCTGATGGCACCTTCCTGAATGTCACACAAAATGTGTCATGCTATTTTTGTTTTGTAAGTTGTTTCATGAATACAATTTAAGAAAGCAAAAGCCCCTAGGGCCCATCTTGCCCTTGGACCCCAAATTTCAAGTATCATTATGACAAACCTTCAACATTGTACAAGAGAATCTGTTATTGAGAGATGCACTTTGCAGATTTCATAAAAGAGCCATAGGTAGAGATGCCAACTTTCAAATATGGCTTCCAGTATTTTTCACATCAAAAAAGCATATTTTGGACATCAAAAGAGTATTTTCTTCGAACTTAGATACGCTACCCTAGCCTAGGCCTAGACTATAGCCACGTTCTGAGGTTAGTCACCTAATGTTATTCGTTAGGCTAGGCCTAATGTTACAACTTTGCCCGCATAATTTGGACTACTTTTAATGACGAAATACCACATTTTGATGTATTCAGGCTTGAATGCTTGTTTCCTTGGATTGGGGGAATTATTTCTTCGTTTATGAAACAAAACAACGATGGCCTAATTAATCCAGAATAAGCAGTTCCATGTGCGGCGTATTTCACCGAGTCCATCACGGTATGTTACATAACAATATTACAGTTATGAAGCAGTGCTAGCACTAGCAGTACACATGCCTGTATCTCCAGTGTATAGAGCTTATGTACGTTACGTCAGCGCATTTCGCTGGATGGAACTGATCATGTGTAGTAGTTATGTTACCGATACGCGCGCACGATAGCACCTTGGTGACAGTTGTTGCGCAGTGTACGCCTGGATGGAAAAGTGGAGGGGCGTGCGGCACAGTGACGTCTGTGCATAACCTCTATACAAGTAACAAAATGGAGCCAAAGTTAACATCGCTGTATCTAATTGGTCATATTCGGGAGGTGGCCGTAAACAGACCAATAAATGAATTGGTTAATGTGCACTACAGGCAGAAGGTCATGGTCATGATATCATGACCTCTGATGTATATTCTCCCACTCCAGCCACACTTTTATTTACGGTTATTTTTAGAGATCGGATTGCCATATTTTTAGCGATCCTGTTTCCGTATTTTTACAGGGCAAAGCGTATTTCCGTATTTCCTACCAAAATACGTACAAAATACAGGAAAACCATACTAGTTGGCATCTCTGCATAGGGCCCATATGGGATCTTAGACCAAAACTTCAAGAACACCATAAACAGATCACTAACCAAGCATCATTATGAAAGGCCTTCAACTCTGTTTAACATTAACTGGAGGAGGAACTGACCATTTTGCAATATTTCACAAAATGGACCCCAGGGTACATCTTGGGCCTTGGACCCAAAATTTCTGTACACCCTAAAAGAACCATTAACAGAGCATCATTATGACAAACACACCCCATGCTCTGACAAATACACACACAATGGAAATACCCAATGGAAATCCCATTAAGCAGCTCCCTTTAAACTAACCTAAACAACTGCACAGGATTGACCAGTTTTAAAGAGGGTGCAGTACAGAAAATACAGGTAGTAATTTTACGAGACTAATAAAATAGTGGGGTGGCACAAAATTGGTTAGAAAGGTATCAAAAGTACTCTTCATCCAAATTGGAGAAGTAATTTGTAAGAACCATTAACAGATTTTCATTATGACAAATCATCAACATTGTACAACACAATTTGTAGGAGAAAAAGTATTTCTAAAATTTCATAAAATGAGCCACTGGGGCCCACATGGGACCTTTGACCAAAATTCAAGAACACTATAATGAGATCACTAACCAAGTATTAAGATGAGAGGCTGTTTCCTCTCTTTAAACATTAAATAGAGAAGAAGTTAATTACTTTGCAATATTTCACAAAATGGACCCTACGGCCCATCTTGGGCCTTAGACCCAAAATTCCTGACCACCTTGAAGGTACCACTAACAGAGTAACATTATGACAAACAATCAACATTGTACAAGAAAATCTGTAGGAGAAGCATTTTGCAGAATTTCATAAAATGGGCCATAGGGCCCACATGGGACCTCAGACCACAAATTCCTGAACACCCCAAATGGCCCACAACCCAAGGTACACTGTGTCCAGGTTTCAACAAATCCATAAAAGCACGTGGGAGGAGCAGCATTTTGAACCAGAAAGCCAAAAGGCTTAGTGATTCCTTGCCGAAAGGAGGGTGCTTTGCTACACTGTGATTCATCCATCAAATTTATACTTCTCGTCTACATCATTTTTTATGTGGTCACAATTTGACCTCTTCTCATGTCAGCTCATGTCACATGACCTTTGAACTAAAACTTGAATAACCAAAAAAATGAAAAAAAAGAAGGGATTTGTCTGTGCTTCCTCCCTTGTAATGACATGTTTACAAAGTTTCAGTTTTGACCTCTGATGACCTCAAATGGCTTGTGACCTCCATGAAAAACAATAGGGTTTTTCCTTGCACCATAACACATGAACATAGTATGAAATCTATCCAAGATTCCTACCTTGAGATATCGTATAAGGTTTTCAGGGTTTGACCCCTGGTGACCCCAGATAACCTTTGACCTCCAACAAAAACAATAGGTATCTTTCACTAACCATAACACATCCACATGCTAAGCATGAGATCTATCGAAGCTTCCTACCGTGAGATATCGTGCACACAAGGTTTTCAGACTTTGACCCCCGGTGACCCCAGATGACCTCTGACCTCCACCAAAAATGATAGGGTTCTTCCTCTCACCATGACACATCCACAAACTACGTATGAAAACTATCCAAGCTTCCCATCTTGAGATATCGTGTAAACAAGGTTTTCAGACTTTGACCCCCGGTGACCCCAGATGACCTTTGACCTCCACCCAAAACAATAGGCTCCTTCCTCTTACTATAACACATCCACATACTTAGCATGAAATCTATCCAAGCTTTCTAACTTGAGATAACGTGTAACCAAGGTTTTCAGATTTTGACCCTCGGTGACCCCAGATGAACTTTGACCTCCACCAAAAACAACAGGGTTCTTCCTCTCACCACAACGCATCTACATACCAAGCATGAAATCTATCCAAGCTTTCTAACTTGAGATAACGTGTAAACAAGGTTTTCAGATTTTGACCCCCGGTGACCCCAGATGACCTTTGACCTCCACCAAAAACAATAGGGTTCTTCCTCTCAATATGGGCCATCTATGTACCACGTTTCAGAACTGTCCAACTTTCCCTTCTTAAGATATCGTGTAAACAAGCAAAGCTGTCACATACGCACACACACACACACACGACATCACCATCGCATAGATTCCTTGCCTGCCTTCCGCAAGGAATCAAAAAGTGTAGACAGACAGACAGAGAGTGATGCGGCATGATCACAGTAGCTCACACCAGCATGCTGGTATGAGCTAAAGAGAGAGGCTTAATGGATAATAGGATTTAACAGGAAAACTATACAATGTGATACTAGCAAAGAGTTGCACAACATATAGAGGCAGGATTGTTCATTCTACAATAAAATGTCTGCCCTTCCAGGAACCAAAGAAGGCAGCAAGTGCTTCACTCTTTGGGTTTTTAAAGAGCAACTTTCATATCTCCCTCATTACTATACCAAATCAGATACAGAAAAACCTGACTGGCCGTTGGAAGGGAGTCTACTTAAACATACCAACACAAGGAAGTAACATAGCCAGTTGAGCAGAGAGATTGTGTGCTAACTTCACACTACATAAGCCTCAGTGTGTATCCCTAGTCTGGGAAGAGATTGCACTGCTAGTTTTCTGTACATGGGGAGTAGTTAACCCTTTTGCTGCTAACACCATACATAAGTGGTGTATACTTATCCTTAAGTGTGACAACAGGTGCACGTGCGACGACAGCACAAATGGTATAGTCTATACCATGCTCAAATGGTATAGACAATACCATTTGTGCTCACAGCATGCATACATACCAGTTACCACACTTTTTTGATACACCTGGTGTATAAAATTCCATCCTTACAATTAAATAGTATATACCACCTTAAAGATGAGAAATTGTAGAATAGAGGGCGACATACAAGTTTATTATATTTTTGCATCCTGCCCTTGCTGCAAACATATCCTATCTCTATCATATGATGTCTCTGTTGTGAAATTTACTCCTAATCTTTCGAAAAACAGATGAAGGGACATTTCACTTCCAAAGTTGAATGCACACTATTGGTATGGAGCAGAGTTGTAGCCAGCCTTTTTAGCAAACTGACTGGAAATATAAAGTTATTTTCTACTGCCGACAGGCATCAGCGCAATCGTGCAGTAGGTTTGGGGTCAGAGGCAAAGTCCTTGGTAGGAGTCTGGATGGGTGAAAGCCCTCAGAAGCTCTGTGATTTTACACTTTAAGGAGCAGTCCAACCAATTTAAATTCACGCTATTCTGCAAACACTGTTTTCCACACAAACTCATCCATTTCGCAATGACCATTCACGACTCACTGTTAATATACTACTTTGACGAATGGAGCTCTTCTGGTCTAACAATGCCAAATTCTGGTAGGAAAGCTCTGAATGTTGTGTCCATATTTTGACGCAGATATTCATGTATTGTCATGCACTAAAAAAATTTTTCCTTGGATTGATTTTGGATATCAACCTCACCCACAATTCCAAAATGACCCAAATTTATACAGATCAACTCACTCACACTGGCGAGACCTTAAAAGACCATGTATTTGTTCTTTCTTCAAAAAGGTATTCAAAAGTGTCCTTCAAATGATCAAATCACAATTTCTTTTCAACGTCTTCAATTCCAGTTTCAATAGTAATCCCATGTACCATTCTACAGTGTAGTATTGTCATCTAAAATTTGAGCATGAAATACCTCACAACCTCACAGAAAAGATATTCCGCTCCAGAGGTTGTGGACAGGGAATGTTCCTGCTGATTCAACTAACATGTGGAGGAAAAAGTGTACTGACTTAAAACTGTGAGTTTCCCTCGCATATCATCCATGTACTAGGCCATGGAAGAATAACGTAGTAAACCTAGTGAATGTGCAGCACCAAGTGTACCAAACTTTCGTACACATCTCATCGGCGTCAGTTTCATATAATTATAATTTTGTAAATCTTAAAATGTACAAGGCTTAGTTAATAACATAACTAGAACAGCAATGCTGTTGTGTAGCTCACACAATTTCTCTTGTCTGTTAAAAACAGAAACTCGCAAAACCAAATTTTATCATCTATTCATCTGCTTCCAAAAAACCTCTTTACCTTACAAAGGCAAATGGGAGGGAAGAGAGGAGCATAATAATAGAAATCAAAACCCATCTGTAAATCACAAATGTGTAAAAGGAATGTAAACCTGCAACTGACATAGTTTTATGACAGACAGCTACAAATATCACTGCATATTTTCTCATATCAAGCAAGCCTGCAAAGGCTGTACATACACTTTTATTAGCAGCAAGACTGAAAAAAAGTTTGTACGATGTACCTATAAACTGTTCAAGTATTGTAAAGTACATTTAATCGCACCTTCGATACCACAAGTAAACACTGCATGGGTTTTCACTGATCAAAATAAAACAGACTCTCAAAAAGCTCCTACTGCACTTGAACTCAAAACAGATAAATTGCAATTACTTGACTTGACCAACTCAATTGAACAGAACAAAATGGGAGATATCCCCACAATTAAAAAGTTAAGCCTATATCCTTTGATGTGTTAAGCCACACTGACCACAGAGTTGCTTCAGACTGTAGAGGCCACTTGATGAACAAACACATGTGTTGATGGACTGAATTTCAAACAGCCTGCATATCCATTTGCAAGATAACAACTGAACACAAAACTAAGCACACTGCTATCAGTACAATGGATAAACAGCTAACTGTTCAGCAGGTACAGTGAACTCAGCTCTACAAAATCGGCTTGAAAACCCAACTGAATTTTCCTATAATGGAATGCAAATAGGTAGGTGTTAATGCTCTGCTGACAAACAATCATATCCCAAAATTTCAAACCAAAATCTCCTCACATCAAAAAGAAGACTTTTTGTTGAAAAGTTGATGCCATCAGCCCCATTTTATAACCTCACACATGTACTGTGTACATGTATGAGCTAAAAATTAATGCCTCCTGGGTAGTTATTGTCCCACCCTGGTATGGTAGTAACATTGTCAGTAAAAACTTAAGTTCGTGAACTTCTCTGCAGAGCTCATGTGTAACCTAATGTATGGTAGTTTGTATACAATTATGAACCTACACATGTAATAAGTTTACTGTACTTTTACTGTACTTTCACTGTGCCTTTCATTTGAACTTCTCTAAAGACATGGACATACCCTAAGGTATCAGTGAGTTTGTGTACAGTACGGACCTTGACCAAACGTTCGGCTTTTTACAGAGAATTTGTTTTGCTCTATCCTTGGTGGAAAATTCTGGAGAGAAACGATGAGCTTCCATAATTTTACACCAGTTCAATGTAATAAAGAATGCAATGTCTCCCATGCAGCTCCCTGACTGGAGACAGCAGAAAGAAGAAGCAAACTATAGGCCTACAAAGCAAACTATTTCAAAATTTTTTCTACATGAAATTATCGGAAGTTTTGAATTCTTATTATCACATCTTCTCACGAAAAACTTATCACAATAATAAGAATTTTTGATGTAGGCCCCTATTGCACTGTAAATCATGGAATTTCACTTCATCTGTGATGAGGATAACTTGATATCTGTCAAGCCTTTGTGATGTGGCGGAGGGTCCGGTATAAAGGCTGCAGCGTAGAAATATTTTCATGGGTCTTAAATTCACGACTGGTTGCTTAACCACAAGAAGGGCGGATATTAAGTTCGCATGAAAATTTCCAGCTACACAGTACATGGCTATGGTCAGGGTCTGTGATCAGCCCACAGCTGGCCTGCCACATACATATATGTATCAATACTGGCTTCCAGATTCCAA
Source organism: Holothuria leucospilota (assembly GCA_029531755.1). Taxonomy (NCBI): domain Eukaryota; kingdom Metazoa; phylum Echinodermata; class Holothuroidea; order Aspidochirotida; family Holothuriidae; genus Holothuria; species Holothuria leucospilota. The sequence goes on along the minus strand of CM055980.1, from coordinate 4,371,554 downwards.
ACATAGCACTGTTGTTTTCCTAAGTCATGCAGCAGTGCACATGAATTGCATAGTATCTCTGTGTATGTTATGCACTGCGCTATTCACAAAACACAGGCTAAACCTATACTGTGTGCAAATATTACGGTGCAGAGGTGAGAGAAGACATAAAGATTCTGCTAGGGTTGCAATCAGGAGCACGATGAGTGACAAAATCCTTAGTTTTTTTAAGGGTGCTGTTTGTGTTCATTTTATTGAAGTCCAGAGGTTTTAGGAACAGTATGAGCATCAATTATTCACTACCACTTGAAACCATGCGCTCAACTTTCAAACCAGGCGGAATTTTCCAAACCGGACCTTAACAATCAATATCAAATTCAAACTGGACACACACCACCTGGTTAAAAGGGGCTCGCTAGAACCATGTGGAGACACACAAATCATCTGGCTTGTTGCTGTACAGTGGAAGTTACCTCTTATTTTTTGTGGCTTCACTCATTAAACACACAGCAATGCATTGTGTCAGCATTCTCTCTTACTTCAGTTTCTATGACAATTACCAAACTTCTTCCCATGGCCATGTACCAACTTGTGTACACAAGGGCATCTCATCACACAAAATGGTTTAAGTAGATCAACTTTTCTATTCTAAAAACTCGTATTCTCAGAGTAAAAGCAAGGACAATCACAATTCTTTCTAGAAAATTACATCTGATCAAGGAGCCCCTCAGTGCCTCCAACCCCCCCCCCCCCTCCCATCTCCATTTACACCATGACCAGTAGGCAAAATAATGTAATCTTCTGTTTACTGTGACCTTACACGCAAGCTAACCAAATGTGCACATGTATGAACACCAACCACCTCCTCCCAACCACTAACTGCTGATCTTTTTGCATAATCCAGACTGAACACAGTCTTAATTCTATTCACATACAGGTAAAGCATCATTTCCTCTTAAGATTCATTGTTTACGTTTTGAATGTATACCCTAATGGGCAGCTTTACAGCACCGAAGGCCATGATCATTGGGACTCAGTCACATTGCCTTGACACCAGGGCTTGAAAACAGACTGGCCCTCTGGCACAGAAGCACCAGAGACCGCCACAACTGAGCCAGAAAAACGGAAAAGTGGGTGTTTGTCTGGTGCTAAAAAAATAGCGCCAGATGCATGAGGCAATAGAATTTATGAATTCCTGTGCCAACCCCCCACCTTCTCCACATTCAAGGTGCCACTGAGGTCAATCTAAACCTGTCCTGAGCTATACATGCACCCAGCCCCTCCGGCCCCTTCCAAGTTTTCAGAGATGGAGTGACCACACCATGCTCATTACTGCCTGGTGTTACACCAAAACATGCTCTTTGTCTTATTTCCTGTCCTTGTTATTTTAAATTTCTTTTACTAAAATGCACAAGTAACATTCTGGAGAGGATCTGAGAATGTTACATGCAGGGAACAGTGGTTTCTTTGAAAAATTGAAAACAGCTCCAGACAATAGGAAAACAGCTCCAGAAAAGCTTCAAAATGAAGGTCGTCAGAAGCTGTTTTTAGCTCCAGAGAGGAAAAGCTTATTTTCGAGCCCTGCTTGACACCCATCAAAGATTACCCATATCATACCCATTACCAGAAAGCCCAAAGGCTTAGTGATTCCTTGCCGAATGGGGATGCTTTGTTGCACTGAGGTTTATTCCTCAAATTTACCTTTCTTGACTACATCATTTTACGATGTTTTAACAATTTGACATCTGCTGACCTCATATGACCTTTGAACCCCACCAAATATAACAAAAAAGAAAACCTGAAGTGTCTTGAAAGGGATTCAACTCCAATGGATCTTGGATCTTGAAAATTCTTGGGAAATTTTGCTTTTTGAACTCTGGTGACCCCATACAACAATCTTGGAAATTCTTGAGAAATGTTGCTTTTTGACCGTTGGTGACCCCAGATAACGATTTTGGGAATTCTTGGGAAATTTTCCTTTTTAACCTCTGATAACCCCAGATGATGATCTTAGGAATTCTTGGGAAATGTTGCTTTTTGACCGTTGGTGACCCCAGATGACAATCTTGGGAATTCTTGGGAAATTGTGCTTTTTGACCTTTGGTAACCCAATATGACCTTTGACCTCCTCCACCAAAAACAATAGGGTTCTTCATTACATCATGACAAATCTATATACCAAATAAGAAGTGTCTGTCATTCCTATCTTGAGATACCATGATTACGAGCTTTTCAGCATTTTTACCTCCAGTGACCTCAATGACCTTCACCAAAAACAAAAGGTTTCTTCCTCTGAACATGAAACATTACAAATCTATGTACCAAATATGAAGTGTCGGTCACTGCTATCTTGAGAAATCGTGTTTACAAGCCGTTTAGGAGGCTTTCGCAGTTTAACCTCTGGTGACCTCAGATAACCTTTGACCTCTACCAAAAACAATTTTGCATTCTTCCTCTCAACATGTCAAATCTACATAGGCCATTCCTACCTTAACATATTGCAATTTCAAAGTTTTCAGTCTTTGACCTCTGGTGACCTCAAATGACCTTTGACCTCCACCAAAAACAATAGGATTCTTTCTTTTGACATGACAAATCTATATACCAAATATGAAAAGTGTGGGTCATTCCCTTCTTGAGATATCGTGATTAGGAGCTTTTTGGCTTTTTACCTCCAGTGACCTCAAATGACCTTTGACCTTCACCAAAAACAATAGGGTTCTTCCTCTCAACATGACAAATCTAAGTACCACATATGAAAAGTGACCGTCACTGCTATCTTGAGATATCGTGTTTACAAGCCATTTAGGAGGTTTTTGCAGTTTAACCTATGGTGACCTCAGATGACCTTTGACCTCTACCAAAAACAACAGGGTACTTCCTCTTAACACGACAAATCTATATACCATATATGAAAAGTGTCGGTCATCCCTATCTCGAGATATCGCGATTACAAGGTTTTCGGTTTTTGACCTCTGGTGACCTCGGATGACCTTTGACCTCCTCCAAAACAAGAGGGTTCTTCCTCCCAACATGACAAATCCATGTACCAAATATGAAAAGTGTCGGTCATTCCTATCTTGAGATATCGCAATTAACAAGCAGCGTCGCAAACACATACACACAAACACACGACATCACCATCACATAGATTCCTTGCCTGCCTACGGCAAGAAATCAATAAATTATTCTTCATAATCAGTTGTGTACTTCATTTCGTTTGTGTCATCTGCTCTAGAACTTTGGAGCATGCTTACCCTTTGTGCAAAGGTTCAATCACCACATTAGCCATGTAGCCTTGTGACTGGACAACTCCTGAAATTTCCTACCTGGACAACATTCTCCCCAACAACTCCCCGGGGACAATTCTCACAAGACAACCTCCACTCGTACAATCTCCACTCGGACAATTCCCACCTATAACAATTATCCCAAGTCAGATTCCCCCACCAGATGATTTTAGATTGTGCTCTATGGAAACTGCACAGGAGCAAATAGTCCAGGTTGGAAACTGTCCTGGGGTTGGGGGTGGGATTCTCTGGGAACTATCTGGCCTTGTGATCACCTTATCATGACTGGCCTTGGTTTATTCCATAACATGAGTTCCCTGCACCACCAACAGTATAAATGTCTTACCATTCAGTTTTTGCAGTACAAATGAAAAACTGAGAGCCATTGGTATTTTTTCCAGCATTGGCCATGGACAGAATTCCTGTTGAGTAAAAGAAGGAAACATTTATTACTAGGTACCCATTACACATTACACTTGTGGAATAGATATTCAGGATAAAACTACTTGCAATTAATTGCAAAACTGAAGTTTTTATTGCAAAACTGAAGTTTTTCTTTCTGTTTATCAGTCTCCACATCTCTGAATTTCAGTTATGCTTTAACAAATCATAAAAAGCAAAGGTGATCAGTAACTTTAAAAGTAGTCCTAGGGTGTTTACTATATTAAAATAATTGTCACCAGTTACACACTGCAAGGGCAATCATCATAACTGATCGCTAAGCTATCCCAAAAGTTTAAGATATAAAGGTCAAATGGTTTTGTTACACTTTCACAGCCTTAGCACCACATATCATGTACAAATTTTTTGCAATGGTTACAGGGATACCACAAGATATGTTACTGCACTGTTCTACACTACTAATGCACAGCAGTGGTACCAGTACTTTACTATGATGTGTCTACATGTCACTTCATAAATAAAACCTAGACATTCACCTTTTTTGACCATCAACTAGTATTATGTTACAACACTTAAACATGCTATGATATGCAGATGATACTATTGACATTGAATACAGCCTGCAAATTAACGCACAAAGGGGAAAAGAGTTTGCACCATGAGTACTGACTTGGGAATGACCACCACATTTACGTACATGCCACAATTCCATACAGGACATATGCTAATGTATAAATATTGCACAAGGTCCAATAGCTTATCCAACAACTGAGCCAAGTATTAAGATGGAATAAAGCTTTGTAACTAAACAATACTGGTGCAGTTGCTTCCAACCACTGAAAAGTTTTGAATGATAAAGACTGAATCAATGTTTCATCTAATAGACCCTTTTCCAAATAGCAGTTACAATGGATTGTGGGATAGAGTTTTGGTTCACATCATATTTGGCCACAGTAAATTGCCATTGACAAAAATGATGCACACTAAAACTCTGTCCCATAATCCTTTGTAATTGCTAATTTGGAAGAAGGTATATGTAATGGAAATCTCCTTATTTGGAGGAAAACCAAGAATGTTTGAAACTGCCATCTGTATGAGATACATGTTGCCTCTTTTGAAGCAACGAACCCACATGACATCTCAGTGACGCACAACCTAAACTGCAGCACACACTATGTGATTCACTGCACTATGGCACACGGTAACCTCATGAGTTAATTATCAGCTAAAGAAACTTTCTGCAGGGAATTCATGCATGTTTTTCAGCTGCCTAAACTATCCATTGATACAACAGAAACACCTATAACATCAAAAATCCCACTGACTTTACAGAAAGTTCCATGAAAAATGTGTGAATAAAAAAAGCTGTTATTTGCAACATACTTAGACACAGCTTTGCATGTGCAACTTTCATACCTTTTACAGAAATGAAGATCACTGCCATTCAAGCAAGGAGAACAAAATTCTTAAACACTACCAACTGCACAACAAGAAGCATCTTCTTATCTTTTCAAGGCATCACCATCCCCTTATGTATGATTTACAACAAAGCTGTCATTCCATGCACACTCATTTGACTTGAGAGAAGCCTATACTGACAATTCATGCTTACTTCACACCCAAGGTCACTTGCATTTCCTTTCATATTTTCTTCACATCCTAGGTCTTTTACATTTTTTTCTACATTTTCTATCCACCACAGCCCACCATGTACTTGTCGGTGTCACACTTCAAGATTACTGACATAAACATGGGCAAGTGTTGAATCACTTTGATGTGGTTAGTTGTAGGCCTACAACCAATGCATTAAAAATTAATCATACACAGAATAGCAAAGCTGAGCCTGTAACATAAAGACAGGGATTACAGCATGGGGCTGGGAATATTTTTTATCTTTCATATTATTTTACTGAAGTCTGGGCTGAAATCTAAACTTTATCATCTCTTCCTGCACAGCAAACTCTACCAAACTCCTTGTCAATAAATTCAGGGGTCCAGAAAGAACTGAAGATGCAGATTAAGGAGACTGTTCAAGTATCACCATACCTGAACCAGTGTGTTTCAACTGGAAGTTCTCATCTGGGAACTTGTTTCCATAGATACTCTTGCCTCCTGTACCATTTCCCTTTGTGAAATCTCCTCCTTGACACATGAAACCTGGGATAACACGGTGAAATTTGCTGCCTTCGTAGCCAAAGCCTTTCTCACCAGTGCAGAGGGCACGGAAATTTTCTGAAGGTGATACAAGATGAATATGGATGTAAAGTCTAGATGTATATAATTTTTAGTTATAGCCAGAGATGCTACCAGCATTTACCCAAAAAATCTGAAAATTTTGTAAAGGTGTTAAACTGCCGGATAGACAATCACAGTGAACTAGTATACAAAGTCTGTCCAGTAATTACCGATTCTCCATGCAGTGCCATCTACATAAAGTACTTGGTACAACAAATACATTTGCTACTATCAGTGGTTTATGTTGGACTAACTCTAGGATCATGCAACAGAGCAGACTTTTTTCGTAAATTTGACCAAAAATTTGGGAATCAAAAAATGTTTTCTGATGTCAAAAAAATCTGAATTTTGATGGGCATTCCAAAAAATTTGATTTCAGACTAAAATCTGAAAAGTGGCATCTCTGTATAGCTTATACTTTACCAACAAACAATGAATGTCAACATTTGCCCTTCCAGGCACCAAATTAGCCTGGTTATTATGCACCTTTGGGGGTAGACTTGCCCCAAGTCCCTCAAATTATTCTCTCTTCCACCTCTCATTCTTTGCCTGTTCTTTCTCTCAGTTAGGCTACTCCACATTGCACCGCAATACATCAGTCTCAGCCTACTTTCTACTGTCCCTTGCAACACGCGCTAGGGCTAGGCGATAGCACTTGTTTCAAATGGTTCTTGTCCTCCCACACACACACGTAACGGACTGTTCAATCGAGCGGCTTGCCGTGAGGGCCTTGTAACCTTTGGTAGCTTTAAGTTTATTCATCCAGAAATAAGGATGAATACATTTAAAGATAATTAACCGTTATCATCCAATCAGCTTGGGTATTGTATGGCATTTGCTGGATATTCATAGATAAATACTCATATCCGTTGTTACGAATGTTGCAGTTCACTTTTGCGCATTGAGTTGTTTACATATTGGAAACTCTTCATTGGCTGTAGAATGGTGAATATTCATATTAGAATACCACTGGCTAATATGTGATGCCCACCAAGGCCAAAAGCAACAAGTCTCTCGCGGGAACTCGCTCGTAGTGTGTTGGTCGATATATGTAGCACAGTCAGTGTATAACCACAATACAATGATTCGGTGTTCGCTGCGTGTTGTTCGATACGGGTATCATGCACAGTGTATAACGACATTACAGTGCATTCCGTGTAGAAAGCGGGGGATGTCAGAAATTGTTGTGCCTGCAGCGGTGCAGTCGAAGAGGCCTGAGAGGGTGTCATTATGAGAAGAAACAGTGAAAGAGTAGAGAACCATAGGAATCCTATCAGCTGGGAAAGAACATCGCGAGAGACTTGGGGCAAGTCTACTTTGGGGGTTGTATAAGGGCCAAGATTTTAGTTCCCTCATTTTCAAACCATATCAGGTAAACGAAATCTGATTAAACCCTGAGAGGACTTAAAGGTGAGTGGACAATACTGGACATGGAAATGTCACATGGTACCTGCCCATAAAAAAGCATTCACACTGTGAAAAACAGCCACAAATCCCATCAAAATCCAGACATATTGACCACTTTACAAGATGATTAATTACTGTTTTTGCACCTACATAATGAATAAACTTCTACTGCATATGCAAATTTGAGATGTGGAAAGAGGGATTTATGAGCCTGTTTTTTGTTATCTTTTGTTTCTTATAACCTTCACTCCAAGAACCATTGTAATGCTGGCATGTCCTGATGAAGGGTTTAAAATTGGAAAAAAATGAAGAAAGCTCATTAAAAAGCTTTTAATGAATATATAGGCACCTCCACTATGTGAAAGAGGCATTTTTTTTAACTATTGTAATCTTGTAGAAATATAACCATTTATGGACAAGAAAAAATACAAAAAAACTTAACTAGGATTAATGAATCATAACCAACTTAGAAATTGTCTAAAGTTACCCAGGCATCTCAAGTATTCAGTTATTAATGGGATGGATAATTAAATCTAAGATTGTTAAATAAGAAACTGCATTCCTCATACAAGACGACTATCCATTAAGAAGCCTGTCCTTTAGCATTAGGTACTGATGATCTGATAATCATTTAAGAAAAGTGTAAAATTTGGTCATCCTGAACCGTTTCATGTAGACTGCTCAAAAAGAAGCAACAACAAATTGAGGTTCCATCAGGAGACCCTTGGTTTTTAACTTACCAGCTGTTTTGGGAACAACGTCTGCACGAAGCTGAAAAGAAATGAGAGACATGAATTATGATGAATATGCAACACACTGATCAATGTTACCCAGAGTTTCCCCTGGGTTTTGAGAGTGTGAGGTGGTAACCTGGAGAGGGAAAAGTGTGGTGCCCAAAGCACCATGGGAGTGTGGAGCGCTCCTAGTCAGCCGCAGGTCCACGGGCCCTCTTGAGTGTACATTGCTGGAGTTTGAACTAATGGAAGCAAGCTGACTGTCAGAAGTAAACCGGGCCATTTTGCAAAAAAAAACTGACATGCACTTAGCTTCTCATTGTATTGCTGTATCACTACTGGATTAAGTCCTATGACTGTTCTGTGAACATATCCCCCATGCAAACTGGTGTGCACATTGCTTATGAATGCCCTTTGCATTTACATACCAGACTACTTCCCACTATAGGGGTGCTGCTGCATTTTGCATGAAAATTCAATGCATGTTGGCCTCCAAACAGCATCTACAGTATTTGGCTCAAAAATGGCACTTAGCTTCTCATTGTATTGCTGTATCACTACTGGATTAAGTCCTATGACTGTTCTGTGAACATATTCCCCATGCAAACCGGTGTGCACATTGCTTATGAATGCCCTTTGCATTTACGTACCAGACTACTTCCAACTATAGGGGTGCTGCTGCATTTTGCATGAAAATTCAATGCATGTTGGCCTCCAAACAGCATCTACAGTATTTGGCTCAAAAATGGCAAACCTTTTGCCTGAATGGAAAAGGGGGAGGGTGCAGCTTCCCAGCACCCTTTCCCCCTCCTCTCCCTCTTAACTTGACCTATGTCCTAATGAAATTATGTGCAAGGATATTTTGCCTAATTTAAAGATCATTTTCAAATCTGATGCTAAAAAAGTGGCAAAAAGTGCCATACTTTCCAATCTAGCGTTGATGTGGTTTTGTAAAATTCAAGTACTTTCACGGTTTTCAAGGACCTGTGCAAACCCTGGGTTAGGTATGTTTTTGGTCACGGATTTATCCTTGACTCTGTATCCACGTAGCCACTAATAGAAAGGCTAGGTACTGTAGGCTAGGACATAGATTTTTTCCCACAAAAGATTTTACATAATGTGTGCATATTGAAGGCTTAGTTTAACTTACTTAATTTTCGACCACTACACAGTATTCAACCACCTGTTATTTATAAACCACTCCTATCCCATAACAGCATTGTCAATATATTCTTATGTTACCTTCAAAGCCTACCCTATACTCACTACTGCAGTGATTTCACTGACTCGGGCACCCGGGTCAATGACGCACAACTTTTCATTTTGACGCACAGACACAAAACTTCTGGGGTCAAACTGACGCACAGCTTTTTTGCCCCAACAATCAGTAATGATAACGCAGTACTGCCAATACATTCATTGTGCAAATTAATTTACAAAATGTATCACTTTCCAATTCCCATACTGATTATCGACAGATTGAATATCAGGCCTGATGTCTTCCAAGAGAAAGATAGTGGAAAAGCATCACAAATATAGAAAATAAACAAAAAACAGGAATAAAGTTTGTTCTATTAAACTCAAATCTATTCTGACCCATTCTCTTTTAAATTTGACTCTTGTAAATTTATTTTGAAGGGTCTGTGACTCCTGACAAAAAATGATGAGTGAAAACCCTGCTACTGGTGTGTACAACACAGCCCATTTCCACAAAATTCATGACGGTTCTACTCTAAGTACATGAGGTGAGTGTAATTTTATGAAAAGCCACTTTTCTTAAACAGTCAGTTAAAGATTTTTCCTCTTATGAAAATGCTTGATTTTTTTTCCAACTGAAGACATTTTAGCCTCTATATTGTTGGAGCTGAGAGCTTGGGTGGCAAGACCATCAATAAACTAAATACGGTGCTCACCACTGCTTGCCCTGCCATTTCATTTGAGCGGTCACCAGGCTGAGGCAGAAATTTCAGTTGTGAGTGTCCAATTGAGAATAGCAGGTGTGCTAACATACTGGCCCAATATGATGTCGAAGGCATCATCACGATCGCGAAGCAATCACCTTCCTTGGCAAGAATTCAAGGGGGCCCTTGTGGGGGTTAAGGGGGCAAGTTTAGAATTTTGCATTTTAAAGGTTTCTGAGGGTAAAATACAAGCTGTTTCAGCCTATTTTTGAGACTTCTTGGACCTGAAATATGAGTTTGACAATACAATTTCTGCCCCCTTCTGGTCTTCCGCCAAAATATTAGTCTTCTGACTCCGAGGCTGATGTTTACTAGAACAGGACATCAGGATTAGGGCTAGCTGCATTTTGTTTTTTTTTTGGGGGGGGGGGGGAGGGGGGGGCATTCCAACCATGTGAAATATTTGGAAAATTAGAAATGGTGTGAGGTATCGTCTATGCTACAAACTTACAAACCAAAAGTATCCAACCTCACGTACCCTTCCCTCAGTTTTGCCTAGCCATAGGCATAATTGTAGCCAAGTATTAATCCTCAGCCTTTAGCTTTAACTTATAACCTTACTGTAACTGTAAAACTAAATCTTGACTTGCGGTGTTACTGATTCTAAACAATGGCACCATCTGCTAGACTGTAGTTCCAATAGCCGTAGTCTGTAGATCTACAGAGAGCACAGCACTGGCTTCAAAGTCAAACAGAACTACTGTGATGTGGTTCCCTATGCAGCATACATGCTAAAGCATTCACCAAATAAACTTGATACATCTACAAAAAATGAAAAAAATTCAGCAACCTTTATCATCGATGATAATGAGCAATTTCGTATGCTTCTAATATCCGGAGATTGTTGTCCACACATTCCAGCCTACGATCACTCTTTTGGTCCTTACAAGTTTCATTTCTACTGTAGTACACACTAAATATGCAGTGCCACAGTCTGAGCAATAGCACTAACCACACAATTCAGTTGACAGGATTTTCGTATGGCAAGTACATCGAACGTAGTTGAAGTCAACGCATTACTGCGTTGACTAAATATGTGCTGCTATCAGAATTCCGATGTACAAGAAGAGATGTGTATGCATGTTACTAGAATCGGATTTGAACAAAATCACGCTAGTAGTCCCGCTGAAAACTAGGGAAGAAGGTCTCGGACGCTTATTTCAAACAGTCTTAATATGTATACTGGAAGCTTGGGAGAATTGGTGCACGGCTTCATGTATATTTTGAAAGCCGTGTACGAAAATATAGGCCGTCATTTTGGGAAACCGGCCGTGCAAAGGACGGCTGGCTGCCTAAATCACTGGCGGTCGCCTATTGGGCTCCGCTTTGCAAAGTGCTACATATTATTCAACCATACTATGTAACGTGCGTTGTGATTGTCGTATGTCAAATTAGGCCTATTTCCATGCCAATCACAACGCACGTTCTTTTGATTTGCTTTACCTTGCGCTGCGTGCTTTTGCTTATGAGAAGCATAGACAGCTGCGAAGGTTATAGGGCACAACCGAAATTCAAACCATGGGGGCAATTAGTTTTACTGGTATAGGGCAAAAACCAGAAAATTCATGATATTTACTACAAATCGGAATCATATCGAAGATCCTTCCAGTATGTTCTTCCTTTTCACAAAATAGTTAGATTATGCCAAAAAATCACGAAATAACACTACCTAGGGCCTAGCTTGAAAATAAGATGAATTTCTGCGGCGTCTGAGCGCTCGGATGTGTTCATTAGAAAAAGATGATTGCGCAATAAAATCAACTTGTTAGCCTTGCGCCAGTTGTTTCTTTCTCGTGAATATATAATGTGTACATACATAGTACATTCAAGACATAAGAAACGACTGGCACAAGGCTAACAAGGTGAATTTATTGCGCAATCATGTTTTTCTAACGAACACTTCCGAGCACTCAAACCTTGCAGAAAATCATCTTATTTTCACACTAGGCTAGGTATTTTTTTTCCGTGATGTTTTTGTGTAATCTTGCTAGATTTCTGCTTTGATTCCGATTTGAAGTAAATAGACCCAGTGTTCCAAATAACACATGCACACGTGCACCAGTGCATGTAACTTTTTGGCGGAGCATGTAACTTTGAATTGCTTACCTGCACGCGTGCATGTAGGTCTAGGGCACAAAGATTGGCTTTTTCTTGCCTAAAATTGTCCTTCATTGTTAATTCGTGTTATGAGACTGCAGGAGCTTGCGTATGGCAGTATTTATGTTTGGATCGCTTGTAGACAGTGTGTCATTGATGTGTCCTTCATTTGCATAAATTAAGAAACACGTGTGTAGGCCATAAAGAACATACACAACATACGTTAGGATATTTATTTAGTGCAACTGTGCAATGTCCATTTTCATTTACTAGACAACAGTTCAGTGATTTCGACTGACGTATGTAAAATCGCCAGTTTGCAAAATATTCCTACATGCACTGTACTAAACAGTCTGCGTTATAGGCCTACTATGTCGTATTGTACATGCACACATGTACGGGATAAGCTCCGTTAGAGGAAGTAAGACGAGTAGGCTTAGGTTAGTAATTTTTTCTGTCATAGACACAAAGAAACACTATGTGTGTACTACAGGTATTTTTCAGAGTTAAAAGAAAGTAAATAATGGGAGATTCAGCACATCACTGCAGTATTTTTGCGCAAGGCTGTGGACTTGTGGTAATGATCGGCAGGAAAAATCTCAGGGCCTAGAATGAGTTACATAGACTGGTTGCAAGTAATGAATAGCCCATAGTCCAGTACGCCTGCCTTTGAGATTGTATTGGCCTACATTACCGCACCATGTTTCACAGAACTGGAGCCATAATAAAATAAGTAAGTCTGACTTATTCACTACCGATTTTAACAATTATTTGTAACTTTACCATTGTTAATATGAAGTTATGAACAACAAAGTACAAAATCAGGCTGCACCAAAACTGTGTCTACGTAAACTGTAAATTAATTTCAGCCAATTGTTACACGGATTGATTCTGCAATCCTGAGGAATCAGCATACTGGAATACAAGTGTGATTAATCGATGTTTAATTGCAGGCTGCTGGCATGCCACAGTCCCCATAGTTCAAATGCCATCCTCAATGAACATTGAAATTATGTCATTCTCGATTTGAAAACATCGCCCTGTAGTTCATTACTCTTGGCCAATCACAGTGCACGTTACATGTGCTGATAGCAGATAGTGAAAATATGCCATAATCTGCATGGCGAACTTTGGTTCTTTTGCTTTGCTTCACCTTGTATTACGTGTTTCTGTGAAAAAGACAGCATGGATAGCTGTGCAGGCTACTGTCATCTGTGTCGCGTGAAGCAATGCTTCCACTCTTTCCGAGATTACCCGGAATTCGGGAAATATGGATGCTCTTCTGGAAAGATTATTTCGGGAGATCTGGAAACGCCGTATAGCATTAGGAAATGACGTATGGCTTGACAGGATGCAATCCTCGATTAGCAATTAAGAAGCGTTTTTTTTTTTTAAATATAGGGCCACCGATTTTCCGCGATCACGGAAATTGTCACGGAATCGCGGAATCTTAATTTTTGCACGGAAAATCACGGAACTTCAAAAATCTCTCAGAATGCTAAAGAAGTCTGCAATCAAGAGGGCAATATGAAAAAAAAAGTTTAAAAATCTGTATGTAACACTGGATGGCTCTAGCAGACTACAATCTGATAGAAAACTGTTGAAATTCAGCCCTCCGATGCTTACTGTATGTGGGACCAGGTGCGAGTTGCGCATTTACTAGCCTTCGGTAGGTCTAATGTTGCTCAGTCTTGCAAAGTTTTCCCGCAATCCCGTTGCCTGTAGCTGATTCTTGTTTATACTGTATGTATGGTATACTATGCATGAGTGCGTCATAACAAACTGTTGCGCACATTACTCAAGTTTCATGTTTTGCTCTGTTGTTACGTTCATGATCGAACGATCAAAACGTTCTGACTGACAAGTTACACTTTCAATTGTGGAATAATTATCGGATTTAGTACCTGCATATCATTTGGATATAATTTTATACGGATCTTTTACTATGTAAGAAGAAGAAGGGACCCACACTCAAACAATCGTAAGTCAAGTTGTTTTGGGGTTTTTTTTTTGTCCATTACGTATAGGCCTATGTGTAGACGTTAGGCTGGTGAATGGATTTTAGTCTGGTTAGGCTGCACTGGCCTAAAACACTAATCAATGCAAAACAGAAAGTCACGGATTTGGCAAATTGCTTGCACGGATTTTCACGGAATTTGAAATTGCTGTAACGGAAATTGACTCTTTTTTTCACGGAAAATCGGTGGCCCTATAAATATCAGGCAGGAAATAGCAAGCCGATTTCAGGTAATTTTAGATTCCATTTCAGGAAAAATGAATTTAGACTGTGGAAGCACTGGCTGGCAGTGAAGTTCAACCGGGCCTACGTCCTGGCAATTGTTATTCTTAGTTTTATTTTCTCACCTTTTTTTACTGTTTAGAATTTATCTTTTGCACAAAGTTCAGTGTTTGATTTTAACGGTAGTCCTGTCGTCCAAGGCGACCAAAAATTCTGCAGGACTACCAGATTTTGCAAAAACAGAAGTGTAAGGTTGTCCGTCGGGACAACCAAATCTTTTGAGGAAAGTGATGCTTACATTTAGCAGCTCGATGAATTGTGCAAGCAAGGAACCTTAAAAATTGCATCAAAAGATTTGGAGCAAAGTGCGGTGATCACGCACGTTCACCACAACTTCCCACACAGTCACTTTATCGAAATGTGTATACAGCACTATTAAGCCAAAATATGCACCTTGTTACAAACTCCACTGGTAGGCCTGCACTGTACACAGAAAATAGTGTTTGCATCGGGTACCGGCGGGTACCCGACCGACGCTGTTACTACCCAGGTGGAAAATTACTACCCGGATAGCGTTTTTCAATCTTTCCCTTTTGATCTTCGCGAAATAGCATGGTTATTGCAACTAACAAAATATATTCACCCTCATCTCATTCACGATTATGTTGAATTGGAGTTGCTTTTGTCTGTTTCCGTACCATGCTTTTGTTAAATTGCACTTTTCACCAGAAACAAGCCCCGCGATGCGTGTTTCTAACAACATGCCCCGCGATGCGTGTTTCTAACATCAAGCCGCCCCTGTACTAGATAACGAAACAACAGGCCTACTAAACCGTATAATAGCCTAGCCTATCTCTAGAAATGAACGTCATAAGACCGCTCATAAATATTTGCACGCAGTGCGTGTGGATGGGTAACAATCCAAAATTATGGTCCTGAAGTAGCGCGAAAGACCTACTAGAACTCTTTTTTTCCAAAAGTCCCCTGACTCTCTGGCGAAGAGCCAGGGGCGAAAACCAAACAATACTCCCGAAGGAGTTCTGCTCCCTGAAGGAGTAACAACGTCCCCAAGGGACAAACTTTATACTTTATATATATACACATACCAAATGTATATACGGCACGTGGCTCACCTTTCGATGTTGCTAGATTTCATATTTGTCAAGTTATCACTAAAATTTACATGACATGATTTTATGGTCTAAAGAAGTAAATGTTGGTAATACAGTTATGTCTACATAAGGTATGAACTTATTTGAACCACAATAATTTTCTTTTGTCTCGAATCAATCGCCAAAACTTCGTATTTTTGGTGGAAAAACTTTTTTTCCAAAGCAAAATTCACTCCATCAGATTTCAAATCGTACACATTCTTTGAAGGTGTATTTTGCGCTATGTGCACGAATAAAAATCTTCTTTCCTGTTACTTCTGTCCTTGTTTTACCTTACATACTAAACTGATTCCTATCTTTACATTGCTCGTAATTTTTTATTGCTAATCAAACTACTTGCAAAATTTTTACGTCCAAAGAGTCCTAAATATATGGCAAAAAAGAGCAAAATATTTTCCCAGTATTTTATGTACCTCCCATTTGCGAAAAGTGGAACGTGCCAAAGTCATGTGCACTGCTCCAGCATGCACAACATGTCGAAAGGAGAGAGCACCCAGGCAACGAACGTGCGTATGTGTGCCGTGTCTGCCGTATCTTACCGTATCTTACCCTCAAATTTTAACGGTACTGTACGGGTGAAATCTCGGCCACGAGAAGCATTAGAAAGATTTTACTGTCATTATCACGAAGGAACAGTAGGTAGTGGATTTTTTATAAGAGTAACAAGAAAGCAGTTTACGAGAAATTTGGACACATGGTTGAGGTACATTACAGTACAGAAGTTGCAGTGACAAACTGGAAGTAATTTTTTTGGTTCCGATGCACACGTTACGGCACACTGGGACACAAAGCCACAGAAGGTAAATTAACACTAATGCACGCAACGAGACAGGACTACTCTTATACAGTTGATATCTGTTTTTTTTTTGGGGGGGGGGGGGTGTCTAAAAGTGAAAGCCACTTTGGAAGACTGGTGATGACCAATTCCGTGGTTGCGAAAATGGTTACACTTGGGACTACCTTATTTTGAGCAGGACAACCAAATTTTACAATGTGGTAGTCCTTCGGACAACCATTGCTTATCCCTTAAAATCGAACACTGAAGTTGCATCCGAAGAGGTGTTGGATATTCTGCTGGAACAGATGGCGTGATCGACCAAGCCTTTTGAGGTTTGCAGTAAGTAAAAGAGTGTAAAAATAGGCCGAGGTTGATGCTTCGTCCTGAGGAATGTCATACCTTGTCTTTGATATATATTTATAGTGTAGGCCTAGTACATGTATGGAGTGTTTCGAACGCCTGTGCTTGTTAGTACATGCATACGCTTGGACTGTCATCGTTTAGCGATTAAACGCTAAACGATCGCATGTTTAACAAACGTTTAGTACAAAGCTACCAGCGATTAATCGCAAAACCCGTTTTTCCGTACGAAATAAAAAACAATCTGCAGTCGTTACAGAAAATTCGATGTTCACTTTAGCTTTTTTGAAAAAGTGAAATACACATACAAATGGCACACACATAAACATACGGCATTAAAGTTGAGCTTCTATGAGGATCCGCGTTTGAGGTTCTTGGAAACTATGTCCCCCAGACGTCACTAACGCATTTTCCATATTCATCATGTTCAAGAGCACGTATAAAGTCTCTATGTTGATCATAGGTACTTGCGATTGATCGCTAAACAGTCGCAAACTTTTGCAATTAAACATTGGTAATTTTGCTAAACCTTCACAGCCCTAATATACGCCTAGGCCTATATGTTAGTACTTTAAAATGATAAAACTAGAACAGCAACTGAACACACAAAGATAAAACGACACCCTGCGTTGAGAAGCTTTTGGCTGTTTTATTCAGCCTTCGTCAGCTTGAATGAAGCAGATAAAATGAGTTCAAAAGTCTACCTAGCCTAACTTTAGGCCTATAAAATTCTAAAAGACTTGCAGGATCATGGCCACTATCCGTCCGGTTGTTCCATTCCATTGAAAAATAGGGGGTTGCAATCTTTACTTTCACATTTTTATGGTAAATGATGAGTCGTTCTCAAAACAATTCTTCTTAGACAATTTAAAAATAAAAGTGGATAACATACAACCAAAAACATTTTGAGAACGACTCTCTTAATACCTCTTATTTTTTTTTAGCAAAAAGTATGAATACTTCAATATTCCTAATATCGGACTGTACTAGTCTGCCGGACGGATAGTGGCCATGATCCGACTTGCAAATAGCCTACAAAACAAAGAATAAAACCAGCCAGCACAAACTTAGGAAAGTAGGAAATTAAGCTTAAAATTACTGGGTGGATAACTAGGAAAAGAAAGAGAAAAAAACTGATTCTTAAAACCAGCTGTAAACATGCTGCACTTAAAGACAGACAGTCATCACCCCAAAGTATATTTTTAGTGTATGTATATCAAAATTCTCAGTTGGTGACTGCTCTTTGATTGACATCAAAGTTTGAAAATTTGAAAGATGCAGAGTAGCTCACATTCCACACAAGGCAGAGAGAGTACTTTTATTACATTTTATAGCCTTGTATGCTCACCAGGACATGGCCTTAAGCAATAAAACAGGTTTATTCTTGCACAAGGAAGAGCCTCATACAGTTATGGGAGGAGCTAGAAGATGCATAGTTGGGAGAATTGGAACTGTCTGGGATCATGAAAATTCCCCTTTAAGATCACAGGCGCCCCTTAACATTGTATAGTATACCATATACTATGTAGTATATATAGACGGAAAGGTATGTCACAAATCTCCTAGCTCGAACAAACAACTTACGTTTCTGGCACAATTACTGCACTTTTCTCGCGAAATTTGTCTGTGTCAAGACTTTTGATCATAAGGTACCTCAAGGCAGCTCTTTTTCCCGAATAATTTCACTTGGCATTGTCTGAAGGATGAAATTTCGATGGAGTAACAGTATGAGGATGGTAGCTGCTGATAGAGGAGATTTGTGTCATACCTTTCCGTCTATATATACTACATAGTATATGGTATACTATACAATGTTAAGGGGCGCCTGTGTTTAAGATAACCCTCAAAAATATGGTTGGATAGGTTGTGTTCGGGCCTGAGTTTCTAATGCTCCCTCTTCCTTCAAATGTAAGAATTTAATTCATATTTTCATTTGGAATGGAGAGGACTAACACAGGTAATTAACGATACTAAATAGTAATATTTGATTTCCTTTGAGTAACAGCTATTAGAACCAAAAAGTCCTTAAAGGGTTGAATACTGGGCACTCCCTTGGCCTACAACGCGAATTGCGGATAGCCCACACATGGCCTAGAACAGCCTAGGTCGCACAGCCTATCATGTATAGGCCGTATACAAACCACAACTCTAGGTAGGCCTAGGACTAGTATTGGTAAAGCATGCGAGTCTTTGTCTGACCCACAGTATTTTCAATCTTGACTATGGAAATTTCCCACTACAAAGGTGCCTCCATTACCTCCATAACAATCCTGCCGAGTGGTGTATTACCAGCTTTCATGTCAAAAAATACTTGCGGTCTAGACATGGTGGAAAGCAGTCGGTAAAACGTCCGAAATGAAGCAATTTTGACGATGGGTGGAATCTCCGTCACCAACCTTCCGTAAACCACGCCGCTAGGCTACACACACGCAATTGAATAGAAATGATTCTGGCTGGCTGCTGAGCAGTACATGTACATATGCACACCGCATGCATGCACGGCACCCTAACTGTAATGTAGCGGGGTTAGGGTGCACGTATATAGATGGGCAGTTTGTGCTGCATGCACTATAGAAACACGTGCACCAAGCACGCCTGCGCAACAGGTCAAGTGGTAAAGTCAGCTACGGTACCTTCCAAGGGACTGTGATCGGGGCAAAAAAGACAACTAATTCGAAAATGTTTTTAGTATTAAATAAATTAAATTAATCTGAAAAAAGAAAAAAATTGAACAAGTGATAATAATAAAATTTACAAAAACAAAAATTAATCACAGAAATAGAAGAAAACAAGCATGAACGAATGAAAAGTAAAATTTATTGGTTGCAAAGTCAAAACAAGAGGGCAATCCACGGAGTTGCTTATCTCATCGCTAGCACACGCATTAAGCCATATAACTCACAGGAAGAACTTTCTCTCTTCCTTGTGGCATAATTTGGCCTACACATAACTGCAGAGACCACTGAGACGGGAGGCTAAGGGGCTTTAGCCCCCCCCCCCCCACTTTTTCTGCCGTAGGTATTTTGGGCCGCAGTAAACTGCATTTATTTTATTGAACATATTGGGCGGCTTCGATTATTAACCCCCGCACTTCAAAATTGGCCTCCCCAGTCTCTGAATAAGTGCGCTTGAATATGAACGCACAATGAGTGGTTTGAATTGAAGCTCATAGTCTGTCCATATGTATGTCAATTTCTATGGTATCTTGGAATTACTCACTTTAATATCGGCCTTTAATTTTTCACGCGCTCACAAAGTGAAAGCAACTACCAGTGCGTTCGTCGATGATAACGCAGAAGTACGTGTGAAGTATTCTAGATAAAAAGACAGGCCAACTAATTTCTGGGCTTGCTTACGCAAGCTGCATTGTTCTAACAATGACGTTTTCCGTAATGCGTGCCTATTATACGGACATCACCGAATAGAAAGGCTCGTATGTCAAATCCGCACTGCCGCCCTGATATTTGCATCTCCATGCGCCCTTTTGTTGTGCAAAAAGGACGAATTCAGTGCGCTTTACAGAAAATCTGTGCACACAATATGATATGCGGAAGGCACATTCATCATATGTGCGAAATTTCATGTATGTGGAATGTTTCCTTCTGGAGTTATACTTAAAATACTAAAAAATGTGATTTTTCACAAAAATTGACCTTTGATCCCGGTCGCCATGGCAACCATATATTTTGGTAGTATTAGGCAGGTTCATCATATGTGTGAAGTTTCATGTATGTGGAATGTTTCCTTCTGGAATTATACTAAAAAAACTAAAAAAATGTGATTTCTCACAAAAATTGATCTTTGACCTTGATTGCCATGGTAACCATATATTTTGGTAGCATTAGACATGTTCATCATATGTGTGAAGTTTTGTGTATGTGGAATGTTTCTTTCTGGAATTATACTAAAAATACTAAAAAAATGTGATTTTTCACAAAAATTGACCTTTGACCTTATTTCACGTGACCTTTGGTCCCGGTCGCCATGGCAACCATATATTATGGTAGAATTAGACAGGTTCATCATATGTGCGAAGTTTCATGTATGTGGAATGTTCCCTTCTGGAATTATACTAAAAAAAACTAAAAAAATGTGATTTCTCACAAAAACTGATCTTTGACCTTGGTTGCCATGGCAACCATATATTCTGGTGGTATTAGGCACGTTCATCATATGTGCAAAGTTTCACATACGTGGAAAGTTTCCTTCTGGAATTACACTAAAAATACTAAAAAACCGTGAATTTTCCCAAAAATTGAATTTGACCTCTGACCTTTGACCTTTTCTACCGAAAGTCACGGAGACAAAGTTTACACTCTGGGGTACCTACCCACCGAATTTCAAAAGAATCGGTCTAGCCCACAAGGAGGAGTTCATGGAACACTTTTTTGCTTAAAATGTTAATATCACATGACTTTTGACGTTGGTTACCATGGCAACCATATATTTTCGTAGTGTCAGACACTCTTATTATATGTGTGAAGTTTCATGTTAATGGGATGTTTTTTCTTGGAGTTATTATAAAAGAGTGATTTTCACATAATTTGACCTTTGACCTTTACTTCCGGGAGTCAATGCAGAACTGGGGTTCCACCTAGGGCACCTCCCCACCAAATTTGAAGAAAATCGGCTTTACCGTTTTGGAGATATTAAGAAAACAAAATTGGACACACACACACCCCCACACACACTCACACACACACACACACACGGACACGTTTTGACCCCTCCCTCCGTTATGGACTTTTGGTCACCCTGGGGTACCCCACCATAGACGCTTTTCCAAATAGGAATTACAAAGGATTGTGGGATAGATTTTTGGTGTGCATCATTTTTTGCCACAGCAAAATGCCATTGACAAAAACATCGCGTACCAGAACTGGGGTTCCACCTAGGGTACCTCCCCACCAAATTTGAAGAAAATCGGCTTTACCGTTTTGGAGATATTAAGAAAACAAAATTGGACACACACACACCCCCACACACACTCACACACACACACACACACGGACACGTTTTGACCCCTCCCTCCGTTATGGACTTTTGGTCACCCTGGGGTACCCCACCATAGACGCTTTTCCAAATAGGAATTACAAAGGATTGTGGGATAGATTTTTGGTGTGCATCATTTTTTGCCACAGCAAAATGCCATTGACAAAAACATCGCGTACCAGAACTTATCCCACAAGCAATTGCAATTGCTATTTGGAAAAGGGTCTATGGGTTAGGACTTTAGACTAGTAACTTGTGAAAATTAACTGTTACCATGGCAACGGTTGTTATTTCAGCTGACATTGCCGAATATAGCCCAACAGGTCAAGTGACTACAATATCTCATCTTCCTCACGGAGCGATGAGATAAAAAAAGGTCTTCACAAATTCGGATCGTACTACTATGTCAAAGTAAAAATCGAAAGTCGGTCTCAAATTGCCCGAAAAGAAGAAGAAAAGAAAAGGTCTCCAGAATTTCGGATCGTACAACTAGACCTTGCAGCCGGAAGGTCTAGGGTTCAAATCCTGGCCGAGTCATACCAAAGACTTTAAAAATGGAACCTACTTGCCTTTGTGCTTGGTGCTCAGCATAAACAATGGAGTAGGGAAAACAAGCCAGTGAGCCACAACAGGAAAAAAGCCGTGGCTGTCTCGACTTGAACCAATTGGTTGGAAACTGGGACGTTAAACCTCATCTAACCTAACCTAACCTAACCTAACCTATGGCAATGGGAGTGTCTCCAGGCAATGTAGTCGGTCCCAAAAGTTCACACAAATTCTTGCAAATTCAAGAATATACGCCCCTGCTTGCACTTACCACATCGACCTTGACTTTGTCCCATTTAGCAGACAAATGGAGACGAATGCGCCAAGTGTTTGCCCAAAATATGGCCCAAAACTTAATTTTGAAAAGTGCCAACCCCTTACTGTATTATTAGATTGGATCAGGAAGTCGCTAGTCTCTAGCAACCCCTGATTGGATCTAGCAAGGCTTGATTGACTGCTTTGACGCAGTGGCGTAGCCAGGGAGGGGGGACAGGGGAGGCAAGTTGCCCCCTCTGGAAAAATCTTGGGGGAAATTTTGAAAGAATATATGGTGAAATTTGCGCATGATCTGGTAAAATTTTAAATTTCTCAACCAGTACACTTTACTTATTTAAAAGTATATGCCACACTGCCATGGCACAACCAGTCCTCATTCATTAGCGGCTCGCCATAGGGGCGGGGGGGGGGGGGGCACTTGCCCGCCCCCCCCCAAAAAAAAGTTTGCAGAGCATGGTCTTCAATTTTCCAAAAAAATAATAAATAAATAAATAAATAAATGTATAAATAAATAAATAAATAAATAAATAAATGTATAAATAAATAAATAAATAAATAAATAAATAAATAAATAAATAAATAAATAAATAAATAAATAAATAAATAAATAAATAAATAAATAAATAAATAAATAAATAAATAAATAAATAAATAAATAAATAAATAAATAAATAAATAAATAAATAAATAAATAAATAAATAAATAAATAAATAAATAAATAAATAAATAAATAAATAAATAATAAATAAATAAATAAATAAATAAATAAATAAATAAATAAATAAATAAATAAATAAATAAATAAATCAAGAAAAACATAAATAAATAAATAAATAAATAAATAAATAACTAAATAAATATTTTTTTTTTTTTTTTTTGTCTCCATCTTTATTGTTCTCTTCGTAAATATCTTTGTTTTCTTTTTTGCAAAATATCAACGTTATGCAAAACTGTGATTCTCTTTACGTTATCTTATTCCACAGGTATGAATTTCTTCTTGCTATAACATAATTTAAAACAACATACTTTAAGCAAGTGTCTTAATTACACATGAAATACAAGTATCTTCTCATCAAAACTTGTATAATACATCTGTGTAGATGAAACGGTCGTTCTCTTCAATATACATGGTGTATTACATAATTCTTAACAATACGAATCAATCAAATAACATCGGACACTCACTAAAAGCCTCCGCGTACTCTTTAAAAGATAAACCTTTACGTGAATTGATTTGATTTGAGATATGTTTTTCAACCTTAATATGAAATTTAAACTTATACAGAAATTCATCAAACAATGGAATATCTTCATTAATCTTTTTACCGAAAATATAATATTTCATATGAAAAATTAGGAAATTATAGGGGTGCTTCAACAGAAGTTTGTAACCGAAGAAAATGTCTTCTTTTGTAAAGAAGAATTGCCTTCCCAAAATGCATTGCTCCACGTCTAAAATAAAGGAAGAAGTAACCCGACATTCCCAGAAAAGGTGATCAATTGTTTCAGTCTGGTCCCCACAAAAAGTACAACAAGGGCTCTCAATAATTTTCATTCTATGTCGTAATTCATTAGTCCCCAGTATTCTGTGTAGGAACCTATACTGAAAGTATTGTAACTTGGTTTCCCGGAGAGAAATAAAAGGAATCCTAAAAATTAATTGCCAACGGTTCATCAGTTCTGGGAAGCTATTATTCCATTTTGTACAACAGGTGGGGGGAGAATAAAACTTAGTCACTATCTGCTTATAGACAATTCGTGACATACTAGAAACAGCAAGAAGATTCTCTCTGTAACCTGAATCAATTGGCATTGCTACCCCCTCAGTAATACTTTGCTTCCAAAGCCCAGGAACTGCTTTGATAATACCGTAATAAATGGTGAATGGGCAAAACCGTACGCCAAATTTCCTTACAAAAGAATTATACGGAAGTATTTGATTGTCATCATCAAAAATATCTTTTACGTAGGTCACTCCTTTCTCGAACAGATGTTTATAGAATATTAACTTATTATTGACCTTAATATAAGAATTATTCCATAAAATTTGATTGTTATAAGGATCTAAAGGTTGCTTAAAATTAAACTGTGCCCATGCCGCACATACGTCATTTATGAAAACATTATCGGTTTTGATGTCCTTTGCTTCAAAATTGCAATGGAATAAAAAGGATTTTCCATTGCTTTTTAGATAGAAATCAAAAAAATCTTTCCATGAACCTTTGGTATTATTTAAATATCTGTTTACCCAAGAGCATTTTAAACTATTGATGAAAGATGAAACATGAGTAGCTTTGAGTCCGCCCTCTGAAATAGGTGCAATTAAAGTTCTACGCTTAACTTTGTCCGGTTTGCCCGACCAAATAAAATTAAAAATATAATTTTCTAATTCCTTGACGAAGTTTTGAGGTGGATTCGGCAATATCTGAAAGAGATAAACTAATTGAGAGAGACCAAAAGACTTAACAAGAGTTATTTTTCCAATGGGGGAGAGGTCACGCTGTGACCATAAATTTAACACATTTTTAAGGCGTGACAACTTTGGAGGATAATTCAAGCGAAACAAATTGTCTTTACAGTGGTCAAAAGTAATGCCTAAGGCCGTGACCGGACTAACAGTCCAACTAAAACCATAGTTATGCAGAAAATTGGGTTTACTGTTTAACAAAGGTCCTAAAGGAAAAATATTCGACTTTTCAAAATTTACTCTTAGTCCTGAAGACGTATGAAGTTCTTCAAAAATATCAACGACTGCTTTCACTGACGAGTGGGAACCATCAAGAAAAATACAAGTGTCATCGGCGTATTGAATAATGCGTGTTTCGTGATTAGCGATTAATAAACCTTTAATATCTGGTGACAAATTGATTCGTAAGGCGAGTACTTCGGCACACAAAATGAAAAGATAAGGACTAATGGGACATCCTTGCCTAACTCCTCTAGAAACTTTAAAGAAGGTTGAGGAAAAACCATTATTACACACACAAGATGTTGCATTTGAATATAAAGTAGAGATCCACTGGATGAAGCTTCTGTTAAAATTAAAAAAGTGTAGGCACCTGTAGATAAATCCCCACTCCAGTCTATCAAAGGCTTTTTCAAAATCAACTAAAAGGAGAAGCCTGGTACATTATTATCTTTACAGTAATCAATAGAGTCTAATATATAACGAACGTTTTCACCTATGAACCTATTCTTTATAAAACCAGTTTGATTATCATTAATAATGAACGAAATAACATTTTTAATTCTAGAAGCAAGGGCTTTTGAACAAATTTTGTAATCAACATTTAACAACGAAATAGGCCTATAATTTTTAACGAGGGCTGGATCCTTGTTGGGCTTTGGAATTAATGTAATAACAGCTCTACCCTGTTCGTCAGACATTTTAGTATTTGAATATGCACAATTTAAGGAGTTAACAACTGTATCACCAATTAAAGGCCAAAAATGTTTATAAAATTCGACCGTGAGTCCATCGCTTCCTGGACTCTTACCATTCTTTAAAGAAAAAAGGGCTGTTCGGCACTCCTCATCACTAAGCCAGCCATCACAAGACCTAGCATTCTCCTCAGAGAGTTT
Organism: Holothuria leucospilota; assembly: GCA_029531755.1. Taxonomy (NCBI): domain Eukaryota; kingdom Metazoa; phylum Echinodermata; class Holothuroidea; order Aspidochirotida; family Holothuriidae; genus Holothuria; species Holothuria leucospilota. Next base: position 4,345,503 of record CM055980.1, on the reverse strand, counting down.
ATTAGAGTTATCAATACTACTACAAAAGGTGACTGAACTACAATTATCGCTAGTGTAAAGTGAATGGTAAAAGTGTGTGAGTTCATCCAGGATACTTTGATTCTCAAAAATCTCCCTACCATCGTTTCCAATCAGTTTTCTAATAACATTATAACTTTTGTTCCTTTTTTCTAGATTCAAGAAATAATTAGTATTCCTCTCCCCTTCTTCAACCCACCGGGCCCGTGAGCGAACAATAATACCACGAATTTTGAAATCATAAATCGCCTGGAGCTTGCTTCTTGCCTCTAAAAGCTTGTTACGAGTGTAATCGGAATGTGAGCTGTAAAGATCCCTTTCTAAATGACTGATCTCCTTAAGGAGGTCTCTTTCAGATTTACGTCTTTCTTTAGCCCTATTTTTACTATAAGCAACAGTAAATTTTCGAATTGAGTATTTCATATACTCCCAAGTATTATCTGCACCCGTGTTGGTATACACACATTTAACATTATTGATAACATCAGTAATAAGAGCTAAAAATTGCTGATCTTTCAAAAGTGAGTTGTTAAATTTCCAAAAACCAGGACCTCTTTGTACGTTACTAACATTAATATCCAGGTTCACAATCGAGTGATCTGAACAGAGGCTGGCGGAGGTATTAACACGACTAACTGTATGAGATAAAGTACGTGAAATCAAAAAGAAGTCTAGTCTACAATATATATCAGAGGAAATGTTTGAGGTCCATGTAAAAGATCTATCGCTAGGGTTTCTCTCTCTCCAAATGTCCACTAAATCATAAGCAGTCATAATATCATAACATTTATCCCTCGCTTTAAAATTTGTACGTTGATTCCCGCCCAACTTATCTAGGTCTAAATTAAAAACAAAATTGAAATCACCTGCTAATATGATTGAGTCCCATGAAAAGTTAGAAAGTTTTAAATTCAACACTTCAAAAAAGTCAGGGTTATCTTGATTCGGACCATATAAACACACCAAAGTAAAACGACGCTGACTAGTACAAATATCTAAGATGATTGTCCTTCCTCCGTTGCATGCCCAGCGGTTATTAACAACAAAGGAGAGATCAGGAGAAAAGAGGATACAAACTCCTCGACTTAAAGAGGTACCGTGGTTGAAAATGATTTTGCCTCCCCATTCATTCTTCCAAAGCTTCTCATCCCCTTGAACACTATGTGTCTCCTGAATACAAAAAATATCCCTCTTTTGAGTATGTAGGAAAGCGAATACCTGTCGCCTTTTTTTTCTGCTGTCTCAAGCCACGAACATTTACAGTACTTATTCTCAAAGCTGACATTTATACGAAAATTTGAGTTCAGTTGCAGAGAAAAGTGATTCTGGGCAATCATTAAAACTGAGACAGCAGAATACTATAATAACTAGTTTTGGATGAAAAAATGATATGTTACAGTAAATACTAACATGAACACGAATACCAATACAAGAACATTTGATGGAGAATAAAGAGAAAAAAATTAAAATAAAAGTCAAACCAACTGGAAGGTTTGGTAAGGTCTTGGGAAACGATCCCCAAAACTGGAACATACTCCAGTCGTAAAGACCCAAAAAGGAAGGGCCAAAACCAGCCAACATACAGTTCTTCAGGGCTATGTACATAGAACTTGTAAAATATAGGTGGTAAAGGACAATATCCCTTACAGCCTGTGTTAAACATCCTAACGTGCTGGATGAATAAAAAGATGCCGTCAATACTACGAAGATTCACGTGGTGTAGATGAGATCCTGTTGTCTTCTTTAATTTAAATAAATTTGTAAGCAGTCTCACTTCGTGAATTTAAAACATCACAAAAGGCGTTCCTTCTGTAATAATATGAAATATAAAGGCGAAATTTTCCTCACTCAACAAGTATAAACACAGGCAGGCTCACTGCTTATGGGAAACAAGTCCGTAGGCATACGTGGGAAAAGTAATAATCGCTCATTAAGCTTATAGAGTCTGCCATCCGCCTTACGCCATACTCTTCAAAAATCAAAATGTCGTCTAGTCTACGAAAATTTACATAGCCAAGCTAAGACTGTCTTTATGAAATTGAAGAATTCAGAATCAGCCCCATGTCGTTAAATTTAAGCGACACACAGAACTCTTCAGTAATTTGCCTATCTGAAGTGTGAAAACGGACTGTTTCTTCTCTCAAAAGAAATATGTGCAAGCAGGCTTATAGCTTACCGGGGACAAGTCCAGACAAGGAAAAAGAAACGAATTCACTCCTTAAATTTATAGGGTCGGCCATCCGCCATGCGCCAAACTCCTCCCGAAAAACGAAGCTTTGTACCCGCCTGATAGAGGGCTGTAACTTGGGTAGTCCATTTTTTCTTTTCCTTGAGATCTTGCAGAGTTAGGTCATCTGTTAAGAAGAACGGCTTGGCTTGCAGTTTATTCCTTGCATTCCTAAGAAGATATAGCTTATCTTGATAGAACGCTAATTTAATAAGGATGTGCCTGTCCCTGCCTTGAACTACTTTACCGTCCCGGTGGGCACGTTCAATCTTGCAGTCCTGCAAACCAATTTCTGCAAAAGTTGACTTGGCAATTTGAATGCAATCTTCATGCTCGGTAGCCGCAAAACCTACCAGACGAACATTATTTCGTCTAGAAAAGCGTTCTTGCTTATTCAGTAGGGCAAACTGCTCCTGATTTTCTTTTTCCAATTTAGTGACTTTCTCCTCCAAAGCTTCTCCTCTTTTTTTAAGTTCCTCATTTTCTTTCTCAAGCTTACTTATTCTTCGAACATGAGACTTTAGTTCCTCTTTCAAATCTCTCTTAAGACCTTTCAGATCCGCAGACAGAGTACTTATTGCTTTGTCGATAGTTCTTTCAAGCTTAAATAAATAAATAAATAAATAAATAAATAAATAAATAAATAAATAAATAAATAAATAAATAAATAAATAAATAAATAAATAAATAAATAAATAAATAAATAAATAAATAAATAAATAAATAAATAAATAAATAAATAAATAAATAAATAAATAAATAAATAAATAAATAAATAAATAAATAAATAAATAAATAAATAAATAAATAAATAAATATTTTTTTTTTTTTTTTTTGCTCCATCTTTATTGTTCATCTTTTTCGCACTTTTTGTAAATCAAACATGAAGTATATACATATATACATTAAATTTGCATGATACGTTGCACATAACACATAACAAGGTCCTGTGCATTCTTCACGTAACTCACAATTCACTTTATAATACATAAACAATAATAAATTTTCAAAGCATATGGTAAGTATACTCTTCTGTGTAATAGAAATGAGATAATAACAATTCAATAATCGGGTAACCACAATTTTACCACTTATATTTCATACAATTTATATACATAATTTTCATTATCTGCGCTTTATAGGAAATATTCTTTGAAAAGCAGTTCTCTTGCCTCTTTGTTTTGTTTTTGCAAGATATAATATTCTACTTCAAGTAAAAAGCAAAATTTAAAATAAAAGGCATCAGCGTCGGGAAGTTTTTCAGAGAGCTTACAGTTGAATATATAATATTTAGCATTCATAATAAGGAAATTGATGGGGTGGCTATCTCCATCGACTAAACCAAAATTAACTTGATCTTGGCTTAAGACTAAATCATTTTTTAAACACTTGGATAAAATATCTTTCCAAAAAAGAGTAGTAATGTTGCAAGACCAAAACAAATGATCTATAGTTTCACTGGCATCCTTACAAAAAGTACATAGAGGGGAATCTTTCTTCCTAATTTTGAATAAGAAATTATTGCAACCTAGAATTCTGTGAATATAACGAAATTGAAAGAATTGAACTTTGGGGTCTCTCACAGCTTGGTAAGAGATGGTAAAAATATCTGACCAAAAATACGTAGTATTACTGTAGGATTCCCATTTTTGAATGGCGGTAGCTTTTGTCGCCTTTTGCTTGATAAAGTAATTATAAACAACTTTGTTGCCACGTGCATGTGAAATGAACATTGTTAAACGCTTAACATTATCACTGACATCATTAATAGCATGTAAATTTAGTCTCCACTCTCTCGGGATGGCAGAAGTTATACCATAGTATAGTGTAAAAGGAAAGAACCCAGTAACATTATACTTGTGACAGAAAACATTATAATTAAGCACTTCGCCTCTCTCATTAAAAAAATTACTTACTTTGTAAGCCTGGGTGTCTATGAGTGATTCGGAATAGATAAGTTTCTTGTCAATCTTAATATGTGAGTTATTTAAAATACATTGATTTGCATAATCATCTGGGGGGCGGAAATTAAACGAAGACCAAGCACAGCAAACATCATAAATAAACCTGTTTTCAATAAAAACATCTTTCTTAGAGTAATTACATTCAAAAAGAAATTTACCCCCATAGTTCTTGAGTTCATTATCAAACAAGACTTTCCAAAATGCAAAACCTTCCTGTAAATAATTTTTCACCCATTTACATTTTAGGCTATAAGCAAAGGAAGGTAAATCGACCATCCCCAAACCACCTTCACATTTTGCACTTATAAGAACAGAGCGCTTTACCTTATCAGGTTTATTTGACCAAATAAATTTATACAACAGTCTCTCCAGCTCATGAAAAAACGTAGATGGGGGATTTGGGAGAACGGCAAACAAATAAACTAACTGGGATAAAGCAAATGTTTTTATTACCAGAATCTTTCCAATCGGTGTCAAATCCCTTGACGCCCAAGTGTTCAATAACGTTTTAATTCTAGAGAGTTTAGGCAAATAGTTCAGCCTAAAGAAATCCTCCTCATGATGAGTGAAAGATATTCCCAAATAAATGATAGGTTCGCCCGTACATGTAAAAGGGAAGTTACGGAAATAATTCGGTGTCCTATAGTAAAAAGGTCCAAAGGCAAACAGATGAGATTTTTCATAATTAACTTTCAACCCTGAGCCCTTTGAAAAGGTGTTCAATACATTAATAACCTCCATTAATGAACAATTAGTACCATCAGTTATAATTACAGTGTCATCAGCGTAATTGCTTATTTTAACAACATGATCACCAATGGAAATACCCTTAATGCTGTTATTATGTATAATCATATTATTAAAGATTTCAGTACAAAGAATGAAAAGGTATGGGCTCAACGGGCAGCCTTGACGCACTCCTCTTGATATCTTGAAGTATTGAGTAAAGTGACCATTATTTGATACGCAAGAAAAGGAATTGTTATACATAGTGCGAACCCAGTTCTTAAAATATGGACCAAAGTTGAAATAAGTAAGAGTATCAAACATAAAATTCCAATCAATCATATCGAATGCTTTTTCGTAGTCTAAGAAAATAGCAGCACCTTGAATGTCATTTTTATCACAATATCGAATTAAATCGAGAATTAAACGAATGTTTTCGCCAATGTAACGGCCTTTTAGGAAACCAGTCTGCTCAGGACCAATTAAATCAGACAAAACGGGTTTCAATCTGTTTGCCAAAGATTTAGCAGCAATTTTGTAATCTGTGTTGAGAAGAGCGATAGGACGCCAGTTTTTCAAGAAACGATGATCTTTGTTCGGTTTGGGAATAAGTGTTATACAGGCTCTTCCTTGTTCATCTGAAATGTAACCCCTATGATACGCATGATTAAACGAATTCACCACTAAAGGACCGACTTTATCCCAAAAAACTTTATAAAAGGCTGTAGGTATACCGTCACTTCCAGGGGATTTACCCACTGACATAGAGAATAAAGACCTACTAAATTCATCAAGGGTGAAGAGACCTTCACAGCTATTCTGTTGATCAATAGAAAGGACATTATGGTTGAGTTGCACATTATGAAAGAAATCATTAGATGATACGTTTTGATCCTTGGTATAAAGGTTCTGATAAAATCTCCTAGTTTCTTTCATTATAACTTGAAAATCATGAGTAACCAAATTGTTTTCTAAGATAAGTTCATTAATAGAAGACAACATTCTATTTCGTTTCTCCAGATTGAGAAAATACTTAGTATTCTTTTCACCCAACTCAGACCATCTAGCCCTTGAGCGTAAAATGATACCTTTAAGCTTTTGGTCGTAAAGAGCATCAAGCGCGGCCCTAGCGTAATTTAAATAGATGGAATTAACAGAAGACGGATTAAGAGAAAACTGATGCTCTAGATTAGAAATTCTCTTCAGTAACGAGCGTTCATAAAGTCTGCGTTGATGGGAGAGGTAAGAAGAATACGTAATCGAAGCAGATCTGATATTTAGTTTGCAGGTTTCCCATAACAAACTAGGATTCTGATCATGACAAGAATTTACTGTGTCGGCTATTGTACGCGAGATAAGCTCAATGTAAGAAGAGTCGTCAAGAAGAGAAGAATTAAGTTTCCACATGCCTTTTCCTCTTTCAACTCCTAACTGAAGTGCCAAGGATACACTCGCATGATCAGATCCAAACACCGAAGTGATAGAACAATCAGTAACTGAATGCTTTAACTGACGGGAGATAAGAAAAAAATCTAGCCTACAATGGATAGAGGGGTCAATGGAGGAATGCCATGTGAAGGTCTTGCTTTTAGGATTACGATCGCGCCAGATATCCAATAAGTCATGGTTTTCTATCAAACTAAGTAGTTTTGCTCGGGCATTAAAATTGGTTTGTGGCAACCCCCCAATTTTATCATCTTGTAAGTTTAAGACAAGATTGAAATCCCCTCCCCAGATAATTACATCCCAATCATAATTGCTAATATGGGCTTCAATGCTTGTAAAAAGGTCCACTCTGTCAAGGTTATGCCCATAAATATTGATTAATAATAGATTCACATTACATACTTTAACACATAAAATAACAAATCGACCATCATTATCACAAACAACTTTAGCAGGATCAACTGAAACGCTAGGTTTCAATAAAATTGAAACTCCTTTGCTAAAAACTGTACCATGAGCAAAAAAAGCTTTGCCACCCCACTCATTTGACCATATGATTTGGTCCTGGAGAGTTGAGTGAGATTCTTGAAGAAAAATAAAATCGTAATTGTTTCTATGAAAATAGGCAAAGAGTTTCCTACGTTTTTTGCAGTTCCTTAGACCTCTTACATTATAAGAGCAGAACTTGTACACAGTCATTGAAATATAATATAATTGACAAACGTAAAGCTATCGCGAATGACCAAAGGCATTCGAATATAAGAACAAACAGGATTATTTTTGACCACCATTTGGACTTTGTATCCGAAGACGAAAGCAGGGCGGGTTAATAATTTACTCACTGAGAACTGAAAGATTGATATAGTTGATATCTTTGATCTAAGGCGAAACATGATAGATACAAGATAAATATCTAGAAGATGGATAAAAAAGAGAAAAAAGGAAAACAAAAACAAACTAGATCCAGACATAGCAGCTAAATTACTGCCCAGACAATGTCCACTAGGACAATAGGTTCGAGCAGCAAAAGCTTGGGGGTGGATGGAAAACGGGGAAATGAGAATAAAAGGAGAATGTAGCCCCTAAGAAAACATTTTAAAACAGTATAATAATTGGAAAATTGAGGTCCTAAACAACAGGAAAAGACATACCCTTTATGCGCCACAAATGCCCGTTAATAGTGTATGGCGTATAGCAACAACAAATTTAAAATACATAGGGCTTTCCAGCTGCATCACGCCACTTTCCACCAGAAAAACGAAGTTTTACACCTCCTGCATACAAATCTTTTACTTTTGTAGCCCATTTTTTCTTCTCCGCAAGGTCTGATCTCGTTAAGTCATCTACGATGAAGAAAGATTGTCCTTCGAGCGAAGCTCGTCTGCGTTTCATTACGGAGACTTTAGACTGGTAGGAAAGGCACCGTACAAGAATATGAGGGGGACGTCCAGCAAATCCCCGACCGTCCCGGTGACAACGTTCAATTTTAATTTCCAAATCATCGCCAAAAAAGGGAAGAAGCCAGGGAGGGGGGACAGGGGAGGCAAGTTGCCCCCTCTGGAAAAATCTTGGGGGAAATTTTGAAAGAATATATGGTGAAATTTGCGCATGATCTGGTAAAATTTTAAATTTCTCAACCAGTACACTTTACTTATTTAAAAGTATATGCCACACTGCCATGGCACAACCAGTCCTCATTCATTAGCGGCTCGCCATAGGGGCACGGGGGGGGGGGCACTTGCCCGCCCCCCCCCAAAAAAAAGTTTGCAGAGCATGGTCTTCAATTTTCCAAAAAAATAATAAATAAATAAATAAATAAATGTATAAATAAATAAATAAATAAATAAATAAATGTATAAATAAATAAATAAATAAATAAATAAATAAATAAATAAATAAATAAATAAATAAATAAATAAATAAATAAATAAATAAATAAAACATGTAATTCGAGATGGGCTAGGCCCTCCCTTTTCCTTGACTCGGTTTAAAATTAAAGAAGTGAATAACTTTCCAATGCAAAGAGGTTAAATATTAATAAAGTGCTTTCAAAACGACATTTTTCGCGCGCGTTTCTCAGTTGCTTGTTCGCTACTATATGTACTTCATACATCACAAATGGACCTACCATTAGTGCGAGCTAAGGTAATCAAAACAAATGATCATGCTGTGATATTTGTAATCTGATTAGCTTAGGCATCATGATATCATTTACAGAGGGTAACGGTAAAGCTGGAGTTAAATACCCATAATTTTGCAGACACTTCAGAGCTTTCGGGGTCATTAGACATACAACCCTTTAGCCGTATTGATTATCATCCACGACTAAAAGCAGTTTTGCCCGGGTGTCACCTGGCCAGATTAGCATAGGAATCTGTCTACAAAAGTTGTAACGGACATATAGCCTAAACGTATTGTGTTTCCCATAGAAGGAGAGGTTCCCTTCCCTTGTCCAAATTGACAGCACCGTTGGCCCACGAGCGGTCTTATGACTGTCAAATGGCATGTTATAAGCAAAAGGTTCTCCACCTCTGTGCTAAAGTATACCGTTTTAGTTGATTTCAAATAAACACACCAAACAGTCAATCTAAGCTCAGCGTAGTGAGACTTTTTGGCCTAGCTATTTGTATATAGGATGAGACATCGTTCTGAGTTAGGGGATTTCCCCTCCCCCTTTAAAAAATTTTGTTTCGGAACGGTACTGAGATCCAAAATAGTGCTTACACTTCATCGTTTTCAAGTGTCTTCAGTGGTCGAATTTTCGTTTGTTTAAGAAAACAATCCAGAAAACCAACATTTTATGGCTTCTTGGCAAAGCTGAAACATATTGTTACGCAATGAAAGAAACAACAAAATATTCAAAGGTGGGGCTTATTTTATACAAATGGATTAAGCCGCTTTGCCCATTTCACCTGCCTCTTACTCCCCCTATGGAGTAGCGATCGGCTGATATGTTTGTAATTTTATTTTAAAGAATCAGCTCATGACTGACTGCCTGAAATGGTTTTTGAAGAGCTCTTGAAAACTACATCGCTATAATATTTAATAATAACCAGTGGCGTAGCTACAGGGGGACAGAGGGGGCCGTCGCTCCCCCCCCCGCTCGGAAATTTAGAAAATTCGGAAATTTTCAAATATCCCAAACATAGCTAATTATTATAAAATTTCCGGAAAAGGGTAATAATTTCGAAAAATATAGCAAAATGTAGTGAAATATATCAAATTTTTCTTTGCCTCGCTGCGCTCGGCATCTAATAAACCTTATATTTAGGAAACTATAGCAAAATGTAATAAAATATATCAATTTTTTCTAAAGCTCGCTACGTTCGGCATCTAATAGAACTTATACATATGGCAAAATCTAGCAAAATGTAGTGAAATATATCAAATTTTTCTTTGCCTCGCCTACGCTCGGCATCTAATAAAACTTAACTGTTCAATAGAATTTATTTCTATAAGACATATGGTTATTATTTATAAATATCGTTTTCTTTTCCTACTCCATGAAGATAATGGGTGAATACAATTTTTAAGATTTTGGTCACTGAAATAGGCCTAAATAATTTATACTATGGCCTCCACTTTACGGATCACAACAAATTGTCAAGAATTCCTTGATACTAGACTTGACAAATATCTTTAATTATTGACTTGGAAAACGTTTTACAGGTAATTATCTTCCCCGACATAAAAAATAAGAAAAAACATTAAGTTAATACAACACAATTGGGTAAATAAATGGATTTGGAGGCTTCAATTTCAAATAGAAGCAAAAAAAAAAAAAAATCGCGCCTCGCTTCGCTCAGCTATTATTGTAAACTTATACGTCCTTACAAAGCCCTTGTGGTAAAATGAGCTTGGGCCAGCATTCACAATTGTTTTTGAAGTACGTATTGCATAAATGCATATCCATATGTATAATGCTGTGTAGGTGTAATATGCTTTGGTAAATGTAAACCCTTCAACCTGAGTTGTAGTATAGAAGAAGAAAAATTCGGATATTTTCAGATGAAAATTCGGAAATTTTTAGTTCTTGCCCCCCCCCCCCCCCCCCGGCCGGAAAAAGTCCCTGCTAAGCCACTGATAATAACCATACTCCTTTTGAACAATCCGGATCTGACCATTAATATTGCCCGGGGGGGGGGGGATTCTTCCGAACCTCCCTGAACACGGACTTGAGTTTGCCCCCCCCCCCAAACAAAATTTCTTAGAGCCGCCCATGTCCTCATTACTTAGGTTTTCAGAGATGGAATGATGACACCATGCTTATAGTTGTACTAGTTATGTTTTACTATCTGTCTTATACAGCATGGGATCTCTGGACCTCTGACAAGGGACTCTGTCCTTTTAAGGCTTCCAATGTTTCTTGATAATTAAAGCAGCAGCATTGTGGTATATGCAGTTTGTTAGAATGGGTCAGTGGTCAAGTGCTATACTCTGCCACAAGGGCAGGTCCTCGTAAAATTTGGACTAATTGTGGTGAATGTGGTGAACTGATGATGGGAAAGGTGTACCAGGGTTCACTTAAAGACAGACAGTCATCACCCCAAAGTATATTTTTAGTGTATGTATATCAAAATTCTCAGTTGGTGACTGCTCTTTGATTGGCATCAAAGTTTGAAAATTTGAAAGATGCAGAGTAGCTCACATTCCACACAAGGCAGAAAGAGTACTTTTATTACATTTTATAGCCTTGTGTGCTCACCAGGACATGGCCTTAAGCAATAAAACAGGTTTATTCTTGCACAAGGAAGAGCCTCATACAGTTATGGGAGGAGCTAGAAGATGCATAGTTGGAAGAATTGGAACTGTCTGGGATCATGATAATTCCCATTTAATTACTGTGCTTCACCCATTGTGATTCTGATCTACCAGTAGGACTCAAGAAAAATTCACCAAGACCTGAAGACAAGCAAGATAAAAAAGAATAAGCAAGACAAGCAAGACAAGCAAGATAAAAAAAAATAAGAATTCTTGGTGATGTATTCAGTTTACATTTAGCACCAAATGTGGCACCATTTTGCATCTAGCCCACCTTATATGAACAAAAATTTTCCTAAGGGGAGGGGTTGGAGGGGGACATCCCCTCCCCTTAGACCCCTCCCCAGGACGGCGATCAGTCACATCAGCCAGGTCAGAGGAAAGCACCCGGACAAAATTTGGACCTGCGCAGAACACTGATTATTAGGAAGCAGACCACTAATTGGGGGAAATCTTGGTGCTCTTGCCCCCCTGACAAAAACCTGGCTACGCCACTGCTTTGACGTACTGCAAAATGCTCACATAACTGCTTTTACTTTGCCCGCTTGGCAGACATGTATTCATAATCGTTGTGGCTATTTGCCCGACAGTCGGGCAAATTGGAAGTTTAGTTTTCTTATTTTCCCGACAGCAATCGACCAATCATATCACCCCAACGCGTACGAGCTTGTGACGTAAGAAATGTTAGGTGGCGCGGTGCGGTGTGCGTATGTAGGCCTACCACAGAACAAAATATAATTCTGTGGTGTGTACGTACGTGTGGTTACTACTTACAGATCAGCACACTGGACTTCCATAACTTCGATGACTTATCAGAGTACAGTACTCGGGACAAAATTCCAGACAATTCCCATTGAGTCGCATCGGATTATGTTAAAACTATCAGAAGAAACGTTTTCTGTGTTTAGCATAGTTGTTTGTAGAACAGTAGAAACAGCAAACAAGAATATAAAGGAAGGAAAGAAGAAATGCAATCTGAAGGAGTTTTGCACTCAATAGTCGTCTGCATGTTGCAAATTTAACAAAATTCTGAAGTCGATCCGGAATAGGCTTCAAACTGTTATTTGGTGGCACCATTTTTCTTCTAGCGAACTTCTCATTTTCAAAAAAAAAAAAAAAAACTTGCGCACGCCACTGCTCCCTAGGCTCGCCGGTAGGACAAATAAGGACCATTAGTTTCCCGACATACAATTCAAATATTTTCTGAGGCTGCAGACTTAGAATAGCCCCGTTACTTTCGTCCACAGTCGGGAAAATAAGGAAGTATGTCCAATAATTTTCCCGACTGTCGGGAAAATAAAGTTAAACCTTATTTTCCCGACATACTATTCAAGAATTTTTAGAGCCTAAATTTAAGATAGCGCCATCACTTTGGCCAATCGTCGGGAAAATAAGGAAGAAAAGTCTTGTTATTTTCCCGACTGTCGGGTAAATAGCTTCCACCATTCATAATACCTGCTCAATGACCCACCGAAAGTAATGAATTTCCAAAACGACTTTCCCAAGTCGAGACTCCGTACGAATGATCGAAACACACGCATGTGTCGTTCATAGTGTACGCGTAGCATCAATCAAGTTGGTACGTAGTGTAGTGCTCTATATCATGCCCACATTGCTCAGGTCAAAGGTTTTCGTGTAGTCTACCTTTACCTTACGTGGCACACGAGAACACAAATTGTCACTGTAATGAAGCCAGCTTTTGTTGCCTTCTGGTTAAAATAAGTACGGAGAATAAAAGGGAGACGACAAAAACAATATATTTGTTCAGTCGAATGACAGTCGTTGCAATGAGTGTGGATTGACTGTTTTGAAAAGCTCTAGTTATGCCAGGTAAATTTAGCCGACTCAACAACAGTAGCCAACCTCAACAGTCACGTTAGCGTTACAGTATAGCCTGCCTAGGCCTAGGCTCATGTTTTGTAAAGGCTATCGTATACAGTAGGATACTTAGTAAAATAGTACTAGGCCAACTAGTACAGTACTTAGTACTTCTACTTGGGCATTATCTCGAAATAGGCCCTGCAGGGCTAGCTTCAACCGCACTATTTGAAAGCCGTTGATTGTTGATTGTTTGCCAGTTAATTAGATCAAAATCACATACCTCAAAATGCGCTTATGCGCGCAGGGCCTATTTCGAGAGTATAGCTTCTCGACTAGGGTTGTTACGATATGACGATATCGGCAAAAAATATCGATATCGGATTTTGCTCTCGATATCGTTTATGACAACGCCTAAACGATATCGTGAAAATCCATGCATGAAACACCCCCATAAACTTCAAGAGCGGCGTAGAATAACTTGACAGGTTGTCAAATTAAGCTTTGTTTTACTTTTTTAACATGAGCATAAAAAAGAGCGATATTAATGCAGAATATTCAGTAAATAAACCTGCAAGATCGCACGCCAGATAAAGTGACCCAAAGAGCAAGCATGTCGAGTGTTCCCACACTAACACGGGATCGCTGCATTGCATAAAGTGTAAAATGTTTGTACAGTATGTGCCTACTGTACATTGTGAGTTACGAGTGGAGGGACCGAGTGAAGTGTTGCACGGGTAACCGACGATCTCTACGAATTCTGTAACCCGTTTCCAAATTTACATCCCAACTGCTTAAAAACGTTGCTCAAGAAAAAATCATTCCCAATTAATGACTTCTTCATTGTTCTTTTTGATTAAATTCCCAACTTAAAAAAGTAAATAAAATAATCCGGTCATGTTACCACAATCATTGTTCAGTAGGCTATATAAACTGAGCTTAGGACCCACTTCCCAAGCGAATCATTTGTGCTCACTGTCCGTGAAAAACATCGCAAGGTCATCGTTACGTAGAAGCTTGATGACAAGATTCTGGTGTCAGCTATTGGCTGTTCAATAGCCTAATTGGTTCGAGTAAACTGCCGAAAAGCAGCCGCCTGGGACTACATCCAAGTTTCCATTAACCAAAATGTCAACCAGTTCAATTGTTCAAATGTTTCATAAAACATGGAATTTTTCCGTATCGCATTCCCCCGCCCCTTCAGAGAGAAGAATAAAAACACCAACAGTTTACAGTATTCATGAAATTACGTTTGCAGTCAATCCACTCCCCATGCTTGTCAGTATTAGCATGGCCGTACAGGACTGTTTTTCTAATTAGGGAGGGCGGTGATTTTTGCACGACTCCGACCTAAGTCACCTAATACAACTGTTCAATTTTCCGCCCGCCGACTGAGTCAAAATATCTGCCCGATTTGTCACTTCTGGCATTTCGGGGGGGGGGGGGGGGGCGGCCGTCCCCAGCCCCGGCCCGTACGGCCATGAGTATGAGATAAATAACAATTGCTTCTGGATATAGACCTACGATGTTGTACAAAAACAGTTGTCACATTCAGTAGGCTGGCATGAGCGCAAGAGGGCCGATAGTCAAAAGTAGCAGGCCTAGCCTATACTGTACTAAACATCTCGAGTGTACCTGAATTGCAGACACCTCGATTAATGGTTTAAATTTGTCACTATAATGTAAATCAACCGAGTGCCATGTGTTAAGTTCTAAGATGGGGCTATTAATACTATAAATGTTCAGGAAAAGTTACGGCCCGAGCCATTATATTAAAACTGGTAAGCACCAAAATGGCGCTCGTGCGAAGTTACGATAGATTGAAGGGTGGCCAAATTTAAACCGCAGGGCTACGTACGGAGAACAGCAGCCTACCGAATAGCATAATAGAGACTTTCGCAAAGGCAATACTACACATCGCCAGATTGGATGGGTGAAGGGTTTACGTACGTCATTCTTGAGTGTACTAAGATCAGACCGAGCCGTATATTCCTCGCTCTGCGTGCAGGGAGATGCTGCTTTAGTTCTAGTGACATGCTTACTGTAAAAACATGCATGTACAGTACACAATACACGTGGCATTTCAAGGGAATTTCCGCAACATTTACTGTAACTCGTGCACGATAAGGGAAGATTCCAAACTCTTAGAATAGATGCAAAAGGACCTCGAACTGTTTTGGCTTGCGATTGGTCGAAATTAACGTGCTAGAAGATGTCCCTAAAACAATCTGGGAAAGTTACAGCTGGGACCCTGTGAAGTATTAAGTTTCTTTGATTGATATTTTTTAGTAATATTTGTTTCGTTTATCAGTAATTTTTGTTTAGAAATGAAACAAAACGATTTTTTCTGGACATATTCTGAATGCCAAGCCTCTCTAAATACGATCTAATTTGAGGGTCTTTGGGTTCAAATTACCAGTTAGACTTGGCGCTTATTTCTGACGCCGAACGGCAGATCACAGGCCCAAACCACCACTAATGTATACTAAGCTCTCATCTTTTTTCGTATTCGGTATTTTTGGCTTCGTCTGCAAGTCGCAGCAGAAAATAACGGTACACAGTGTTCGGGAAAATTTTTACGGTACCGTACCCCCGCTGCTACGTAGGGCAGTCATTTGGTCACAAATTTTTCGGCTTTGAGGCGGCCATGCTGAGGTTCGTAGCACTAACGCGGCCGCTATGCAGTGGCCGGAACCAAAAACATTTGACATGGTGGCTTGATTACACGATATCGCGATATCGTTTGGGAATTGAAGGAAAAGTTTTTGCGATATCGATATCGAAAATTTCATATTGCAACAACCCTATTCTCGACTAGCCTAGTATCATAGATGGTTGCTATAGCAAACTTAATATAGTATAACAAGCTAAAGACGGCTTGCGCGGTCTTGATTTTAGCGAGGGGAATGAGGGGTAGGTGGAATTCAACGTCTGAATAAGGGATATTTATGGAATAAAACACAATGTTTGTTAGATTTTTACAAAATCTGCAGGGCCTATTTCGAGAGTACATATACTGTCTGGCACAACTGCAGAATACCCTGCCCCAAATCCCTTCTCACCGAGACTCCTGGAGTCGCGGTCGCAGTCAGCACGATGATGATGTAACAAACTGCAGACAGTGCAGAGTCATGTCTTCTCTTCACTGGGGACCAGGACTGCGACTCCTCTTCAGATTGGAGTCCCAGTCGCAGTTGAAGTGGAAATCATAAGAACACCGAGGACTGGGACTGCGACTCCGCCCCAGAATGGAGTCCCGGTGGCTGTTGAATAAACGGCCACCGGGACCACGACTGCGACTCCACTCCAGAATGGAGTCCCGGTCGCAGTTGAAGTGGCAATCGTAAGAACACCGAGGACTGCGACTGCGACTCCGCCCCAGAATGGAGTCCCGGTGGCTATTAAATTAACGGCCACCGGGACCACGACTGCGACTCCACTCCAGAATGGAGTCCCGGTGGGCGACTCCACTCCAGAATGGAGGCGCATGACTCCACTCCAGAATGGAGGCGCAGTGGACTTAAAATAATTTTTGCAAAAGTGTTCGTAGGATGTATGTTGAGTCGTTCCCAGAATGGAGGCACAGCTAGCGGACTTAGAATAATTTTCGCAAAAGTATATAGAGGATGTACGTTGACTTGTTCTCATAAAACTGTCAAACGGCCACTACGACCGCGACTCCAGGAGTCTCGGTGAGAAGGGTTTTGGGGCAGGGTATTCTGCAGTTACTCCGAGTGTCTTCACTAGCTTTCTTTACAAAGTAAAGACGGCTTGCGCGGTCTTGATTTTAGCGAGGGGAACGAGGGGTAGGTGGAATTCAACGTCTGAATAAGGGATATTTACGGAATAAAACGCAATATTTGTTAGATTTTTACAAGATCTGCAGGGCCTATTTCGAGAGTATATATAGAGTGTCTACGCTAAATATAGGTAACATCATATACTTCAAAGTGACAATCAGGGCCTATTTCGAGAGTATATATAGACAGCTGGTTGTGCATGCTTGTAAATCGTGCATGTACACGTACATTCGCGCGCCTTAGTGCGTGAACATACTTGTATATGCACAAGTAGCTTACGTTCTATCTTCATTGAGCTTGAGCTGTTTTAAATTTACCAAGGAGAATGACAAGTAGATATGCGCGTGTTAGAAACGAGAGTCTATGCGCGTAGAATACAAAGTATCAAAGATGTATAAAAGATATACGCGCAAGAAGTTCTTTATACGCGCAAGAAGTTCTCAATGTAGATAGACCCTACGGAGATGTGCGTGTGTTAAAAACACAAAATTTAAAATGGGTTGAGCGTTTAAAACAATTGTGGGACGTTCAAAATTGAGTCAGTTTGAAACCAGCAAGATAGGGAGAGGACGAAATATTTATCTTAAGTTGTGGAAGGATATTCAAGAAATTGTTGGAAATGCATCTGAATGTCCTCGCAGAATCCGACAATTAGTATGGACAAAAATTGTGGCTTATTTTGGTCGTATTTTACTAGCTAGCCTTCTTTTGTATGTGTATGGACTGACCCCAGCATTTGTTTGGGATGAAGAACACGATGACGGTTTTGTAATAGCCTATAGAGTTAGTTGCATACTTAAATTTCATTCCGCAAGACACTCTAATATATATACTCTCGAAATAGGCCCTGTAGATTTTATAAAAATCTAACAAATATTGCGTTTTATTCCGTAAATATCCCTTATTCAGACGTTGAATTCCACCTACCCCTCATTCCCCTCGCTTAAATCAAAACCATGCAAGCCGTCTTCAGCTTGTAAAGAAAGCTAGTGAAGACACTATATATATACTCTCGAAATAGGCCCTGCAGATTTTGTAAAAATTTAACAAATATTCCGTTTTATTCCGTAAATATCCCTTATTCAGACGTTGAATTCCACCTACCCCTCATTCCCCTCGCTAAAATCAAGACCGCGTAAGCCGTCTTTACCCTGTAAAGATAGCTAGTGAAGACACTATATATACTCGCGAAATAGGCCCTGTAGATTTCTTACATACGGTCCCGTATCTAATCTAACATGTAAAATTGCGTTTTATTCCGTACACATGTCATTCTGGTGATCATTTTGAAGTATGTGATTTGTATTTAATTTGGACGAAGTTTGTAACGCATCAAGTGGGTTGTGATAGACACCCTGGCGAAATAAGTCCTGTCTATATTGAAATTTCCACAGCAGGGCCTATTTCGAGATATAGCCAGTACTTGACCTAGTGTTAAACTTGTATTCACCTACCGCTGTAGCTAGGCCTAGCTTAGCACTAGGCCTACTAGTAGTACTACTGGTGTTACTGACAGTTACATCCAACAACGTATCTATTCTTATCTCTAAAAATCATAAACTCCCTACTCGTCGTGAAAACTCCCTAAGCGTACTTTATTCCTCGTTCTACTAGGCTAGAGACTAGTTAGGCCTATTAGGCTAGTAGTAGAAGATGTCCTTTTTCCCCTGTACCCAGGGATGTAGCTACGGTGGGCGGCGCTGGGCAGTGACACCCAGCACTCGATATTCCCGCCCGGCACTCCAGGCAAACAAACGTCCCCCCGCCCACCACAAATCTGCCTACAGAGACCTAAAACTAGCCCTAAATTCCTACTCCCTATTAAAGTAAAATGAGGGAAAAATGAAAAATTAATGGCTGAAAAATGGGGTAGATGCCATGGGGTGGGGTGAGGTGCTTTCCCCAGATCAGACAATTACCCGACACTCATATTTTGCAAGCTACATCCCTGCCAGTACCATACGTGAATGGAACAAGTCTAGGCTAGGCCTACCTGAGGATATCATAAAGGCTCCCTCCTTAAGTGTTTTTAAGAATAAATCCATATGTAGGATAGTTGTAGGGCTGTCAATTTCCGTTTAATCTCCTAAACGTTTAAACGGTCGGAATAAACGTTCGTTTACCGTTTAAACGGTATCTTTATTCTGAACCAACAGTGTAATGCACTAATGGTCTCATTGACCATTCACTTACGATATTTACAGTACGCGCAAGCTTTTAAAATCTGTACGTAAAAATGTAGCGATCATTTCAGCGATTTCTTTTTAATTCACCCAAATTTGCCAATGAACGAAACCAAGCATTAAATTCGCAGTCAATGATCATAAGTTTGATACAGGGCCATACGTTTGATATCAGGCTTCAATGTACGCAAACACCAACGTACATAATATTAGGCCATGTCCTTACACTGTGCAAATGCAGAATTCAAGTGACATGCAAGAAAAAAGTCGAGAGTTAAAGCACGTGTATAGGTCCGTTATTACATGCAAACAGTAACACATTAGGCTACGCACCTGCTCTGTACAAAAGTTGATGTACATCGCAACAACATTGGGCATGGTATGGAAAATGTACCGCTTGTACCGCTAAATTACCGGTTGTTTCATCGTCCATTGCAGTAGTTTACGATAGGTACTTTTATGTTTATAATGCATGTTAATTTGTGTGAAATAAACGTGTGCCTTTTACTTTTGTGATTTAAACAAAAACGATGTCTAGAACATTACCCCAATGAACGAAAGTTTGTGATAGATTCGTCCCATGCTACGTACTATAGCTCCATTGATTTGCACACAGCAAGCGGGCCGCGGGGCGCTAACATGACTCAAACAGATATTTACGTATGGATATATAGTGCGTGCATGAATTATGTACTGCTATATGAAACACTCAAAACAAACACGTGTGCGAGCCTACACTGTCTGTTTACGTATAGGTAAAGCATGGTAGGATGGTGTGAATGCTGCATTGAAATACTGCGGCAATTTTCGGGCTTTTAAGTAAGTCTGTTTTAATGTTTGTTCTGTGAGCACCTTGAACTACAAAAACGATGTAAACTGAGAGAGAGTGAATTGTGGTTAAGCCAATATTGTGTACGCGTCCTGATAAGTAGATTTGGGCTACTGCTTCGATTGGGGATGCGGGCGCTGCGTATTGTTAGGGGGATTAGTAGGCTTACTGTGAGTAGGTGGAAGTCAATTCAATCACAGAAATATATACTATGAATGGAGAGACACGGACAGTTTATTTTTGAAGCTTTATTTGGTCATTGAATTTGCAAATAAACATCGTTGTTAAAGAGAGATATCAAAGAAAACATTGGGGAAGAAAACTACTAAAACTTTTGTTGTATTTTTAAAAGGAAAACCGTTTAAACGTTTAGCTGAATTATGCGCCGTTTAAACGGCCGATCGATCGTTTAACCGTTTAAACGTTTAAACGTGACAGCCCTAGATAGTTGTACCCCAGATTGCATAGGCTAGTTTGTTAATTGCGCAAAAGTTCGTAATTGTGCGCAAAAAAATGCTTTTTGCCTGAGCGTTGGGTGCAGGGCCCTGCTGGGGTGCAGGGGTGAAAACCCAGTGGGGTCCAGAGGCGTTGTCTGCGACGAAAGATGGTGGTTATTTGGTTCTTTCTGAATTGTGTACTGTACTAATTTTATGAGTGAGTCTTGAGGGTAAGGATTTCGCTTGCACCGTGCCGATCTTTTGCTCAATTCTTTGCCTGCGCGCCGCACAAGGATTTTTGAACCAAACTGAAGTGTGAGTGCCGATTCCATCTTAAAATCGGTAAATAAAGTGAAAATGCACGCGGAAGAAATTCCGTGCGAATGACAAACTATGGAATCCGGGTTGTACTCACATAGCCAATATGCCTCTCCAGTGCAGGAGTCTTCACTTGTGAAGTTGGCACTACACTGGATGATGATGATAAAGGCATAGCCTAGCCTACAGTGAGAGAGGGGACTGTGTCATTCTGCCATTGATACTTTCTTCCAAAGAAAATTCACTCTTTCTGCCATAGCCTAGAAGTGTCTCTACTGTGTAGCCTAGGCTTGGAGTTCTTTTGTTTACTGTATTGAATTGAAAAGTGTAAGTTTCTTTTAGCCTAGACCTAGCCGAGAACAAGATTAGAGGAGGACCACTTGCCTCATATCTGGAAGAAGTGGTCTTTCAATACCCCAGTGCATCCAGTCTAGAAAGTTTGTATCTGCTACACCAAATTTTTATGCCAGTCACCTCTTTTTTTAATTTTTATGCCTTGCCAAATTGTTGTACTATTGTAGAGACTCAAAAGATAAGTCTGTACACAACTATGTCTGCCGTCTAACTGACCAGTTTAATAGCAAACTTCCTGCCTCACCCTACTGCATACATTACACATTAACATAACACTACACCTTCTGCCTCACCTTAATGGGTGCACAGTGCAATATTAACATAAAAAAACAACAGAAATAGGCTACTTCACTTATAGCATGAACATTCCTAGCACTCTACACTATGTTTTAAGTACAGTGTGTATGTAAAAGACAAGAAAATCATGCCATCAAATTGGTGTATAAGGTCTTTACTGCACGCCGAAGATATTCGGCGCAGCATACGTATTTTCCAGTCTGGCAGTGCATTTTGTGCACTACACACCAAAGATCTTCAGCATAGACAAAGGAAATCCCTTGGTGAAGCGGTATGAGAACTCACTTGAGTTGGCATACAACTTACCTGTTGACTGTATATTTTGTACTGCAAACTAGCTCTAAGTCAAAATCGCAGTTATAAAACTTCCTGCTGTAGCGTGTTTCCACTTAATTCACATTGAGTCCTATACAAAATATGATTACTTCCTGCCAAATAGGAAAGATTGGGTTTAACTTTTTGCTTTAAATATGAATTATCATCATACAGCATGCAATGTTATGTCATATTGTGAGGTAAATCACACCTGTGTGTTGTTGGCATATGAAGGCTGAAACCTTGGCGTAACTTCAGATTTGGCTTTACATGGAATGCAAATACCATGATACTCAAGTCTCTTTGACTTAACCACTCTTGCGTTGAGAAGGATTACTGATGAAGGGAGACATAATTCAAGTTTTCAAATTCTATTTTGGGAGGGATTCCCTGCAAGTATGCATTTGTTCAATACATGTCAAAGATATTTGGCATAGACAATGGGAATCTCTTGGCATAGTGGCGTGAGGAGCAAGGGTGAAATTTACTGGGCATCCAGGGCTCGATTTTAACGGTCGTCCGGTCGTCTGTGACAACCAAAATTTCTGACGGACAACCAAAAGTTATAAGGTTGGTTGTCCGCCGGACAACCATTTATTTCAGGGAAGAAGATTTTTCTTCTTCTCATCCAAGTTTTGACAGATTGTTAATGAACAAATAAAGTGGTCAAATTGTGTACTTCACTGTTTTTTCTTTAATCTGTTTGTCCAACCCCTTAACAATATTCCAATGTCGCATCATCGCCTCTCCCAATATAAGTTCGCAATACATATGTAGGCCGCGCCTAGTGACTGACAAGGCTAGGCTACGTACAGTACCGCTTGTAGGATAAATACATATCGTTTACATGCTTATCTCTCATACCCTGTATGCACTATATCACAACACATCGTCTCTCCAGTGGTAACCGTACACGTATTGTATCGTACGTATCACACGGTGCTTTGAACGCAGAATTCCAAAACGGTATATGATAGTGTAATGGCGTTACCACAGGCTCACTATACTGAGAGCACAGCCCAAGGTAGCGTACTACGAACCTTTTTGCTTGGCGATCTTTTCACTTTCACTGAATTTCAGTAGGCATACCGCATATGAACATGCAAAATTATGCCGCCTACAACTAATAGTACCCTACTACAAAAATATATCTGAGTGTCACTAAGATAGCTCATAATGCTGTCGCACTGCGACAGTTGCAGCAACGTTATTTACTTTACATACTAGGTTGATTAGACGTACCATCTCCATTGAGCGTACTGTGAGTTTGGAATGACACGTGCACGGCGCACATCGTATACAGCTTGTGCATTGACTTCGATTCGAAATGTTTACGTTTCAAGTCGAGTCGCGCTGACAATGTGTGGCGGTAATATCATGCATATGTGGCTGCATGCATGCTATACAATCTACTGCATTGCCCGGCCCTGCGATCATGCGATGCAGACTGAACTCCCCATTAGTTAACCAGTGCTACATCATCGTTGGTGAAATGCTGTGATTGGCCACAGATACATCGTAAATGTCTGGAACAACAAT
This sequence comes from Holothuria leucospilota, assembly GCA_029531755.1. Lineage (NCBI taxonomy): Eukaryota > Metazoa > Echinodermata > Holothuroidea > Aspidochirotida > Holothuriidae > Holothuria > Holothuria leucospilota. The sequence continues at coordinate 4,322,471 of CM055980.1, read as the reverse complement.
TACGACAGATGTAGTAGAAGACTGCATAATCCGCCTGGCCATGAGCATGTTCAAACGATGTTGGTTGGGCAGATGAAACACGTAGCCAAGTTTTTAAAACCTTCATACATGTGAGGAGTTGGTCAAATTTTTCTAAAAACCAGGTCACACGATCAAACGTTTATCCATTATAACATTGTCACATAAATATTAGATGAAAGACGGGGCTTAACACGGACAACATTTGTTCAGAAAGACTAGATCCCAAGGCCCGAGGTACCAAAGTAAATAGTTGTACAGGTTTTAGCATTTTGACGCGTTTAACAAAAAGTTAGATGTACAATAAAATTCCCGGGGCGGCGATGTGCAAAGCGTGTAGTCTGCAAGGCTGCTTACAAGAGATGATTTGATGCGTTTTGATCGGACAACCAAATTTCTCTTCGGACAACCAAAAATGCTTGATTGGTTGTCCGAAGGACAACCAGAAAAAATCCTTAAAATCGAGGCCTGGCATCAGGTGCTGTTAGGTGCTCACTTATTGTCCTACAGCAACTGTTAGACCCTAAAAAGAACGTTACCAGGACCCACTTTTTTACTGAAAGTAGTGCCTGTCATCCTTGATGCAACCTCAAAATTGGTGAAGCTCCCATTGGAAATCTCTCCCTATCAGTCGACTTCAAATGGACAGGGTAATTGTACAACTCATAGGAATATTCACCAAAATATGACAAAATGAAAAATCCACTTGAAGAAAATAATTGGGAAAAATATTGGTAATATGTAGTTAATTTGTTTATGTACAGCTTCCCTGTGAATGAATTACATTTAATTTCCCAGTCGATGCAATCATGTAACATTGGCAGAGAAACATTCGACTTTCTGTGTCTCAATATGGCTTTGTTGAGCCATCAGAATCTCAAGGTTCATGGTATCAATTTTAGATGGGTGGGAAAAAATTAAATAAAACAAACCAGTGATATTCTAGAGTGATAGTTTTGGCATTACAAGCAATAATTATGTACACAGTTTCCAAACCTTTCAGCCCGAAATACTGGTTCGATCAAACAAGAGAGCTGCTGTACTCTGCATAATGCACTCACCAATTGAATGACACACCCCACTACCCCCAGACAAAACATGTATAATGATGTACCCTTCAATCACTTCTGTGACTGACAAGTTATTAAAATGACTCATACCTCAGTCACAAAATTGATGCACAATTTCCAATTGTGACTGACATGTGGGTCGCTATTGTTGGCTGGAAAAATGAGAATGACAATTAATATCCCACCACAAAGTGTAACAACTGACTCAGAGTGGTCCAGCCCTTGGTCACAAGAGTGAATGACAGTTGAAGTAATGTGACTGACCCCTCAGTCTTGCTGGTGGCTGACAATAGTGGTTCAATGACTGACATGTGTGTGACACTGTCATTGGTCAATGACTCACATTTGACTGACAATGCTGGGGGTGCATCATTCAGTTGATAAGTGCATAATGCACACTTTTGTACTACTAACTACCAGTGGCGTCACCAGACTTCATTCTGGGGGGGCACAACAGTTCGATGAGGGGGCACAACTAGATAGTGGCGTATGCAGTATGTTGTGTGAACGCCAGCCTGGGGGAGGGGGTGTCCTCCTCCCCTTTGAAAATTTTTGAAAAATTGGGTGCCCTTAGATGCAATCTGGTGCCACATACGCTACCTTTTTGAAGTAAATTTTGTCAAAAAATAACGGATTTTTAGGAACTAAAAACAAAATTATGCATGGATTGAGAAATTCTGATGAAAGTGAAAAAAACGTGCATGTGTATTGCCGAATCAACGACCAAATATTCGTTCAATTGAAATTGCTGGCACTGAGCTTGCATTACAATTCTCAATGCAAGTGGCAGGCAAGTTCCATGGCATGTACGAAACAACACCATTCACTGTTTTGGTCAATGAGTCCGCTAGGTAGACATTTCCGCTACACTTTATCAAGGCGTATATTCACACCTGCTGGGCAAGGATTGTGGATAGATTACCAAGACCGATGCTCAGCCTCCTACACAGAGAACACCGTGAGTTTTATGAGATGGGCGATTTTGTTATTCGAAAAAATACAAATTGCTGCCTTTTTCTTGTGCAAAGAAGAATCAAATCATATGAAACATGGTAGTCAAGTATTCTGACTACAGAACTTACAGGAGATCTATAATTTTTTCAAAATTTCAAATCTCAGTTGGGGGAGGGGGGCACGCGGGGGCACAAGGGTTTCCAGGGGCACGTGCCCCCTGTCCCTCCCCCTTGGTGACGCCACTGCTAACTACCTTTCTTCCATAAGGCAGTCTCGATAATTAAAAAGCATCGACAATATTCCATGTTGTTAATAATGTCAAAAACATTTCCATGGCATACATAAGACCCTCAAATACCAATGTGCAAGTGCAATACATTTGTAAGCATTAGGTTGAAAGTTTTTCTCTGTGATGTTATTTTCTTCAGCGTGTCTAGGCACTTTTGCCATTGCCTAATGTGTAGCACATATGTACACTGAGAACCTAACCTACAGGTGTATCTGCAATAATCTACTTAACTCAAAGAGCTGTACAGAGGTTGGCATTTTTCCAGTTACTTTTGTTTTAAAGTGTAGGGCTGTGACTGTGTAGCGATTAATCGCTAAACGATCGTATGTGGAATAGACGTTTAGTACAAAGCTACTAGCGATTAATCGCAAAACCCCTTTCATGTCCATTTTTATACATATGAATACTCGTTCTGAAAAAATTACAAATGGTACACATAGCACTGTGAGACATCAAAGTAAAGCAAAGTAAAGCCTTTACAGAAACTGTGCTTCACAGATATTACTTCCCCAGGCATCACCAATTCATTTTGAATACTTACTGTGTAAATAAGCACACACTGAGTCTTTCTGTTGTGATAAGGTAATTGTGATTAATCGCTAAACGATCAGAAATTTTTGCGATTAAACGTTTAATTATTTTGCTACACGCTCACAGCCCTATAAGTGCCTACAAATATTTTGTTTGTTCTGTAACTTCTGTAACATGCTCTTTAACATGCAGTCTTACAGGGCTGTGAACGTTTAGCAAAATTACTAAACATTTAATCGCAAAATTTTGCGATCGTTTAGCGATTAATCGCAAGCACCTTTGATCAACATAGGGACTTTAAACGTGCCCTTGAACATGATGAATATGTCAAATAAGTTAGTGACGTCTGGGGACATAATTTCCATGAACCTCAAATACGGATCTTCATAGAACTAGAAGCTCAACTACGATGTCGTTTGTTTACGTGTGTGCCATTTGTATAATTATGTGTTTAACTTTTTCAAAAAGAGTTAAAGTGAACATTTAATTTTCTGTAATGACTGCAGATTGTTTTGTATTTCGTACAGAAAAACGGGGTTTTGCGATTAATCGCTGGTAGCTTTGTACTAAACGTTTATTACACATGCGATCGTTTAGCAATTAATCGCTAAACGGTCACAGCCCTACAGTCTTATCTTATTGACAGGGTGGCATCTTTGGATGTAAAAACTTGCAAAACTATTTATAAATTTTTTGTCACTGTTACAAGAATCTACAACAAACTCATGTCGAAGTTGATTAAAAACCTAATGGAGTTGTTGGAACCATACACCACACTGTATACGCTCTCAATTAAAGAGGAGTTCATAGCCATGGGGCAGGGAACAGAATATATGAACTCCCTCCTCATGCCTCCTCCCCTGGCCAGTGGCCCTTCCCCATTCAAGCTTCCAAGACAGAAATCCAAGTATGCCATGCACCCAGCCCTTCTGTCTCATCCAAGTGTTTCAGAGCTGGAACGGAAACACTGTGGTAGAATCTGATAGTTTGGGGCTTTGTTAGGTTTTTGGCTGGATGTTATTTTGTTTTTTGGGCTGCAAGGCATCCTTTGAGGCTTTAACCGACAGGCCCTGTTAACCGACCGTTCCCTTCAACTTTTGTCATGTGGTAGTACTGCCATGGAGGTAAGATACTTTTCTATGGAGGAAAGTATAGTGGAGCCACCGAACAAGGCCACGTTGGCATGTTCAATTTCCATGGGTCTCGTACATACGTAGTGTATTACTTGGTGGGTTAGTGATATTAGCCCAGACAACAACACTGGATGTTTACAGATAGGGAGCCGTATGGATGGGACACATGCACCAGGGTTTCCCCTGGGTTTTAGAGAGTGTGAGGTGATATTAGTTCATGGGGGTAATATGATGCCAGCTTTGGTACCATCAGTGAGTGAGAACTATCAATACTTCTATACAGAGTCAGCATTAGTGTCAAAGTTTTGTATAGCCATTTCTGGTGTTGTTTTGGGCAAATGGAATTTTGCATATGGTTTTGTGTACAAAAAGAGCTATTCATTTCAGAAATTGTGTAGCAATCACGCTCATTTGAGGAGCATTTTGCTATGCTATACCAGCTAATGCAGACACTGCTTCTATAGTTAGTACAGTACAGGTGGCAAGCATAGCAAATTTCTGTGAGATGGTGGCCAAAAACTGTGAGGTGGCCGCCTCACAAAAAGAGTGCCAGGGGAAACCCTGCATACATACAAGGCCTTCATGCCCAATGTGGAAGTGCCCATATTAGGTTCCCTGTTTGAAGTCAGCATAGGCTAGAATTTAGAGCAATTTAACTCAATATCTAACATGAGAAAACTTACAGTAAGGATTTGCCACATGGAAATGATGTAGCTAAGAAAATTGTGTTACCAGAGGTTGAGTGAGTAAGTGTTGCTGGGAAACAAGGATTCAAAATATAAACAGAACAAAGCAACAAGAGGTTATTTTGTTGTGGACAAGTGACAATGGACTGTATTGTCCTTTATTTGGCCTTATTTCTGTACACTGACTGCTACGCATATATGCCCCACGCAAACTCACTTTACGATGTTTGTAAAATAAGGGGCGTGACTTTTACATCTTTCTAAGTTAGTGTTGAAATTTGTAAATAAAGAAGGGACACTGCCCCCAAAGAAAAATAGACTAACCTGCAGTAAAACTGAAAATGAAACTGGTAAAATGCTCAACATCTATCAGTTCAGCCATTAAATTCTTCCTTATGAAATTAAAATTATGAAATGAAGGAAGTATAATTTTACACTGCGACTTCTCTGTGTGTTGTGCGTTTTCTTTGTCAGGTAATGTGATATGGGCTGAGAAAAAACTTGCTTCTAGCTCAGTTCCACTTTCTGCATCCCTGGAAAGGTTCTTGGGTCTGTGACACAAAATCCTGCATTTGTGAAAATGCTGGGAAATGCATAGTCTGGGAATAGAAACTGTATGAAGCAAATTCTTGCAAGGATGTCATGTTCACAAAATGGATAGTTTAAATAAATGATCAACTTTAATTGAATCTATTCAACCACCCATTATACATTTGAAAACTGTACCGGCATTCCTGAACACAAGGAACCTACAAAAAAAGCTATGAGGCCAATCAGTCACTTTCTCATTCAGTCATACCTTAGGGGTAGTACACTAAATCCAGCAAACCAGGGCACCTTTTCCCCTGTCTTTCCTACCTCGCTCTTTGAAAAAGTTCTGCCAGCGATTTACTCTTAAATACCAGTGACAAGTCCATTTCTAGAATGTGCCCTTTCAGTCTGCCATGGCAGAAAAGTGCAAAACCTATGACAGAATGTTATGGCAGAATGAACCCATGGCTGAATCACACTATTGTAGGACCAGTGAGAGTACCTTAAGCCAGTCAGTACCTCGAGTCGGTCATTGCATATACTGTAACATGTTTGGTAAGTGTGCTATGGCCAGAAAGTTTACATCATCTGGTCAAAAACTCCAGCACAAGATGAGAACATTTCCAGAGTGGGTGAGGCATACAGCATAGGCCATGGTTTACTGCCAAGTGCCAACATTACCATTTTCTTACATTCTTAGCAGTGTCCTACATAAACAGTAGTTTGGGGAGAGAATATCATCTTCAAATCATAAAATAGGGGTAAATAATGCTCAGTTGTATTGTTGGGGATGTCATTTATGTTACAGAGACTGCTTATTGTTATGGGCCCATGACTGTAACCTACTGTAACCACTAAGCTAATGTGACTAAGCCTGGCTAACCTTATTCCGTACAAGAACCCCTCCTAGTACCATACCAGAAAGTTTGTCTGATCGGCAAGAGTTCTGCACCAATTATCCTGTGCCTGATTACTATGCCTAGGCTTCCCCAAATTGGCATAGGCATAGACCCATTGTATAGTTGCACACAGGGTTTAAGTAAAGTGAAGGAAAATCATGCCATTAAATTGGCATGTTGATGGGCCAGCTATGCTGCCCTAGACATTTTACCTTCTCCTAATTGTACTTTCAGGGCTATGGTGTTAAAGTGAAAATATTTGTCAACTACACTGGAGATAGCTATGATAGCATGCATGTACTGAGTTACATTATTGCTCAAGGCCATATTCTGTAGATCACACTATCCCATTATGTGTGATTTTAATGATACTGTAATCTCTTGTCAATGTGATGTAGTACAGTACACTGCATCACATTTATCTGACCTGCACAAGTCATCATTGACGAATCAGAGTGAAGCTGTTGTTTGAATTTATGATCAGAGTGCAGTCACCAGTCATGAATAGATATGCTGGGGTTCCTAAACATGGTTGGAATGATACAACAGTCCCTTTAAGTCCTAATCACATGTGGAAAATATTTTGTATAACCTGTATACTGTACATTGCAGTATGGTCTTGGCATGCAAGTTCTTAAAAAATAATTACAATCCGTGTAATCCATGTTTGGGGTTGCACATTCCAAAGATTCTTCTATTTGTTAGTGCCTTTTTTTATTGTAAATTTATGGAACCAAAGCATTGATTTAAATTTGCAAAGAAAGGAGAATTTATAAACAAATTACTAGTCAGTGTTATATTGTCTAGATGTTAGTGAATATTAAATATGTGAAATTGTTGTAGACAATGTAGCATTGTTGAGCTTGTCATGAAAGTATGATATGTGTGTTTCATAAAGTAAGCTTCATACTCATTTTCAATATTTGTTTTTTACTTCTTATGTTTTATCCATTTAAGTTTGTTTAGTTTGTTTAGTGTAAGTTTGTTTTAATTTTTTTGGTACTTTTTTTTTTTTGTACCACATGAACCCTTGCCAAGCAGTGCAAGCACCATATTGGCATGCATGCTACCATTTGAGGAACCTTAAGTTAGGCAGTTGTTGTTATGTATGTTGTAGGCCACTAGATTCTACCAAAACACTCTCCTACAATTCCTGATATTGCAAGACCAAGTGTTGTTTTGTACCTTTGTAGTCAGGAGCTTCTGGACAGTCAAGAGAAGTAGAAGCTCATAGTTTGGCTTGTGAGGAAGAAGCCTGCAAGTTACTGATACCATCCTGATAGATGAGCTATAAATTAACACTTAAATTGTAAAGTTATTAGGTGTTCTACTGAATCAGATGTATAGCTTCTGTAAACTTAAGTCCTCAGACAAGGTTGATCATTACGCTGTTATAGTTTGGATGTAGGGAATGTGTGGCATTGTTGTTTACATCCTTCAGTGGTCTATCGAGCTCTTGTTGTGCCAGATGAATGCCTTATTGTTACTTCTAGTGTTTGCACAGGGTCCAAAATTCGGAACCGGGTACCCGAAGTCGATGGTCGGTTGGGTACCCGGGTATGCGAAAATATAACTTCTGTTAGGCTACAAGTTTGTTGTAAAGTCATAATAAGAAATTTTGCTTCGCACGTTGATATAATATAACACCAATGTATCTTACGTATGGGCATGACAAGTGTTCTTAGGCATGTGCATGATAAATTTTGCAAGGAAAAAGTAACATGTTAGGTGTTCTGTCACACGTGCAATCTATGTTAGTGAAACTTTGGATCCGGGTGGCAATTTCAGAACAGGGTCCTGACATCGTCGGTCAGGTACCCGGGTACCCGGTGCAAACACTAGTTACTTCGTTAATAAATCTTCACTTAGAGGGAATAAGCAGTCAATCCAAATTTATTTTAATGAAACATCACCTGAATCTTGCACATCTGAGTAAATCTAGATAATTTTCATTACAAATACCTTCTACAATGTTTTGAAACGTACATATTGTCATGAAAAGGTAAACCAAGGAGTTACTCTGCACGGATTTAAGCTATTTGTAACAAAAATATTGTAACATGATTAAAAGAAGCCATTGATGAAGTAGGATATGGGGGTACATACTAGATAATTTGAAGTGGGATGACAGCATTTCCTGTTACAGAAAGTTATGAATGGATGTACATGTACACAGAATCTTTGGTCTACCTTTTAACTTTTCCCATCCCCATTCTTGTCTGCATTGGCCAATACTCTTTTCCCAGTAGGAATTACAAAGGATTGTGGGATAGAATTTTGGTGTGCATCATTTTTTGCCACAGCAAAATGCCATTGACAACAACATTGCCTACCAGAACTCCATCCCACAATCCATTGCAATTGCTATTTGGAAAAGGGTCTATGGAAGTGATTTTCAGTTTCGATGATGATGCAGTGGTCTGTAAAAGGAAGTGATGTGATATTAAGCATTTTACCTCCAGTTTCAGTAAATTTTGAAAAAAATTGTTTGCACTTTTAGGAGTCTGCCCATTTTTGCCCCAGCTTCATCCTTCTACTCAAACAGTGATTTCTTTTAACTTTTGCTCTATATTAGGGAAATCATCTGCAGAATGGTTGCTCCTAATTGACAAAATTTGGTATTCAAGTGAATCTTGTACGCCCCAAGGCCACTTATGGCCGTGTGTTAATTTCAGATGGAAACAATGGTCTTTGGTAGGGTTATTTAAATACTATAGGTTTATGGGCAAATGCACTCAACCTGATTTAGAATATATACAGTGCCTGGCTATGTTGGATGTTGTTTTGTTTTATAATCATGTATTGCTGATGAATTGTTTTCAAATGCATGATGGCTTACATGTCTTGGATATATATAGCACATGTAACATTTGTATTTTCTAACATGGAAGATATGTGTGAAGGTCCCGAGAGAAATAAAATGACTGAATAGTTGCAACAGATGTTTCAGGGCCATGTGGTTGATACTACATGTGCTCTCAAAGCAAAAAAGTACGATTCTGGAATTGTTCATTAAATTTATACTACATTGTGGTGTTGTCTTCATATTCTCATTTCATTCTTTCCTCAGATTTCCTTCATACATAGTTACAAGGACCTACTCAAAACAGCTTTCATCTTGTGCTGTACCATCTTCCAGCCAAGTCATTTTGCCACAGTGAAACAGACCTCCCACCCAAGCCACTAAGGTAACATGAGCCAGTATGCAAATGCTGGACCTCCAGGCCCAGGTCAGTATCAGCCCAATTATGGACCACCCGGGGGTGCATTTAATCAAGGAGGACCACCACAGATGAGCAAGCCACCAGTTGGACCATATGGGGCAGCTGGACCAGTCCAGAGTGGGATGCCACCTCAAAGACATGCAGCCAATGGACCCTCTGGTGGACCTCAATATGGACATCACACAAATAATATGGCAGGGCCACCAAACTCTATGGGACCACCCCCCAGTGGACTTGGAGCTCCCCCAGGTGGGCCAGTGAAACCTCATGATCAAAGGTAAGACTGCATTGGTGTACTTGCTGTGTAATTATGGCCTGTGATACCCAGTGTTCTGTATATTTACATTATGCCATATGTACACTATACATATCCAGCAGCTTCAGTTATGAATTTTATTTCTTTTCTGGCAGGCCCAACCAGTATGGTCACCCTGGCCAGTTTAATCCAGGCATGCCACCTCAAAATAATATGATTCCACAGAGACCACCTCCACATGGAACAGGTCCTGGAGGGCTATCAAATCAGATGGCTGGGATGTCCTTAAATCAAGGGCCACCAGGCATGGTAAGTCAGCCATCATGAATATTGTAAACATGTAAGTGTGTGATGACTGTAGAATCAGCTGCAGAGGACAGTACTATGTGCAACCAACTCATGTTGGCTGTGGTGACCTAGTTCCCTATCATTTGCACATTTCAGCCTCTTGACTGACAGTGCACACTGTATTGTAGGCCAGCCTATATTGATTTGGTAGTACTATGGTTTTTGAAAGCCCAATTTTGGTATTAGGCACAATCATTGTTGGAAATCCTGGGGAAGATAGGGGCCTCCCCCCTCACAAACACACTTTTTGGAAATTCTCCCATTGACTCTTACTTTTTTACAAAGTAACTTTTGCCCCAAGGGCCCATTAACCCCCCACTTTTTCACACAAGTTTCCACTACTGTGCACAATCACTGATACATCATTGGTTCAGTTGACTAAAACTTCTTGACTGTCACAGACTCTTGCTGAAGGTGATGCACCTTGAAATTTGCATGAAACTGATTTTAAACTGCCTGTCTCAGTCATAGACCAAAGTAATGTACAGTTCAGATCTTATTAAATGTCCCCTCATAAGGCCTTAAGTGCCAAGCGATTTTTACCCCTTGGTCCCCCAGATTTAGCACCTAGTTTGCTTCAAAAATATATGACTGGGCAACATCTGATTTTAGTAGAAAGCGTGTGGTCATACCCCCATTACATTAATTTCAATACTGATGCAAGTATTTAAAGAGAAATGCTGCATTTATTTTACAGAAAATTTTTATACTTTTAAAACCAATATTTACAGATACAGCATGATAGATAATTCAAACTAATGCAGTACAGTAGCTTTCTTTTCAAGAAATAAGTTCTCACAGAAAGAAATTCAATTCATGTTTGTTCCTCAAGAATACACATAGTTTGTCGGCCCTAACTTTCAAAAATTCAAATGATGCAACTTCTGTAACTCTTTTAATGCATAATATTTTGAGGAGAATAGGCTATTGCTGGAGTTATTTTGGTGAGACTGAATGGTTTAATAATGGCTGAAGCTATTTTCTTTGTCGTGTTGGTGTATTTTAAACACATTATTTCCCTGTAAAGTATCGGGCCAATGATTTTGCACGATCGCGGAAAAACGCGGAAAAAAACGGAATTCACTTTTCTGCACAGAATTTCACGGAATTTAAGAAACATTGTCAGGCTCAAAATACATGTAAATGTTTGACAAAAACTGAATTATTTTCCTTCAAAACTATGTCAAATGAAAGCCTGCATATACCAAAGACATTCACAGACATTTTACCATCTAAAATGGTGGGAAATTCACCTTATAATCATCAAAACACCTTGAAGTTGCGATCAGAAAACAAGCAGGACATTTACGAAAATGGGCAAAATTTTGCCGGTATAGGCTCCAGTTTGCCTATGCTATAGTGTGTTTAGGCTAAGTCGTTTGTGTGTATCAAGTGTTTGCTGCCTTCAGAATCGTAATCAGACAAGTTTAGGACTTGTTTTCAACATAATTACTCCAAAATTTGAAAATCACGGAAAGGGGTAATGCTTGAAATGGAATTTTGTGGAATTTGAAAAGTTGAAACAGAATTTTGTGATTTGTGAAGCGGAAAATCATTGGCCCTAAAAGTACTGAGTGAACATCTTCCTTGATTTGTGAACATAAAATTTTCTTGATGTGTGCACATTGACTTAAATTTCATGAGCTCAGTTCTCATGTTTGTACATGGTGTAGATTGTAATAATAAGATATTCCTGGAGTCTTGGCACTGTATAGTCATCATGTTAAACATCTCTAAATGCCCATTCAGGGATTTAAAAAGTGCTCCTGGTCCTAAGAAAATTGCATCAGGTTCTGCAGAAATCTACAGGGCCAGGAGCCAAAATGTGGACTGGACTGGCACCCCATCCAAGCCCTCTTAATGTAAGGCATGTGTATGGTATGTGATTACTTCATCTGCTGTCATCTTCTGAATTACATTGGAAATGAATAAAAGTTTCATGGTATTGCTTACATGAAGTCTTAGTTAACACAGCAATATAAGTGTGATTGGGAATATTTTCTAATGAAAGCTGCTGTGATATGGTTTATATTTTATGAATGTAGTTTCTTGTATTCCCCTTCATCCTCAAATATGCACTGACTGGAGATGCAAATTTTGCACCTTAACTTATCAACTCTCTGTATATCTTTTCAGGGACAGCCACCGCCACCACAAGGTCAAGGTACAATGCAGAGGCCACCTTTATCTCAACCAGGGCCGGGGCCCTATGGTGTTCCAACTTCTGGACAATACACTGGAGGATATGGTGTTCCCCCTCCTGGTATACAGAATGTTCAGCCTCCATTCAGTGGAGCTCATGGCCCACCCCCAGGTGGGTCCCATGGTCCAATTCCAGGTGGCATGCAAAGACCAGGTCAGTTAATGTTTGCCTTTTTGGTACGGTTCCAATAATTTTTTTTTTTTTTTTTCGGAGAAGTGGTTGGTGTTTCCAGTTTTCTATTGGGTTAGCATTTCACCAAACATTGGCTGGTAATGTCATTGCATCATTGCCAAATTTGCTTTCTTTATTCTTACTTGTATAGGTCCTCCAGGCCCCCCAAATAGCATGATGGGACCTCAGCCTGGTATGCAAGGTCCATCTACCAGCATGCCAGGTCCACATGGAATGCAGGGTGCTCCTCCTGTGGATGGTCATCAGCCACTGTCAAGGTATCCAACACCTCAACCACAAGGCTACAGAGGACCACCACCACCAGCAATGGGTGGTGTTCAACAAGGAGTACCTGCTTACCCTGGTGGTCCTCCAGTTGGTGAGTATGCATGAAATTGCCAAGAAAATGTGATTTACTATGTGAATGGTGCATTATGAGTCCATTCAAAATCATTTGTGTAATATTTGTAACATTTTATAACTGTAGGGAACTTTCCTAGAGGAGTACTTGAAAGACTGTGAAGTGTGTACTTATTGGGTATGGGTACAAATTCTACCCTTGAACTTTGTGATTATTAATAGACTTAAATGTCTCTTTTTTTAAAACTACCCAGGACCCCCTCAAGGAACTCCACCAATGTCACCTGGCCCAATGGGTAGTCCTGGAATAAGACAACCATACCCTGCTGGTCCACCATCAGGACCTGGCATGCCTCCTGGTCCATCTGTCCAGCCCCCTCCTAAGAAACTGGATCCAGATCAGATGCCCAGTGTGGTAAGTACTCAGGGTATTCTTTTGATGTATTTTCTTGGATTCATAAAATTTTAGTATCTGTTCACTGTTTTGTAGTTGTCATGAAAGAGAGCAAACATTTTCAGACTTTTCTCCTTTTAGGACTGTTGAATAATTGGGGTTAGTTGAAGTCTCACTAATTAAATTTAGATGTAGTTATCACCATTACTGGATGGTCAGTCTCAGTTTTCAAAAGGGTGAATACTTTCATAAACTCTTTCTACAATTTAAGGTTATTAAAACTCAAAAAGTTAGACACGTGGGTGCAAAGCAAACACCTCACAGGAATTCACTATGGAGTGACCAGGTCCTGCACAGATATGGAAATTTTCAAAAGCTGTTTCAAATGCAATGTTCTTTAGATAACTCCACAACATGAAAGGTTTACACTAGTAAGTTTTCCCTACATTTGGGAGTTGTGAAATTGGCCAATATTGTATAAAATGGACATGTATAGTGTTCTACAAATAAAGAAAAGTTTTTGATAAAACGTGGGTTGACATGGTGGCTCAGTACATGTTAAGGTTATGAGTGAAGCAAAATAAACAGAATTTTATAAACAGCAAATATAAAAATGCTTTTTTTGGAAACAGCAGTATAGAACCTAAGGCAGACCAGTGGATAGTCTACAGGTATAAGACAACATTCAGGATGTTGGAAACATTATGTATTTGATTGTATTTATTATGTCATTGACAAATGTTACAAAGAAACAAATGAAATAAAAGTGTACTTAAACATCTGAAGTTGCTCTGCCATAACACAAAACCTGAATTGCACCATCAGTTTTAGAGGTTTCTTAAAAGTGGGCATAGTTACTGCCATGTGCAAATCTTCAAAGTTAGATGTATGCTCTGTCTCCTTTATACATTTTGAAAGATAATGAAAGCATCTCTAGTACCCACCAAAGGTTAGAAGTTTGTGCCTCAAGCCGTGCAAAATACAGCTTGTGGCACCTGGAAGCAAAGCACCGAATGGCACAGAGCCTGCAGTGCTCTAAGCCAGCCCAGTACCATTTATATAGGGGCTGTGATGTAGGTGCTGATGCTCTGCATTTAGTAGTGTGCTAGTTGCTTAGATATTGGTCATTTGGATCAATGAATACTTTCTTTGAGGAAATTTTGGTTAGTGCAATAAATTGTAGCTAGTATAACATAGAAAATTTACTATAGTTTTAGTATATGATCATAACCTCATATAGTCATAAACTGGGAGGTTGAGGAAGTTAAACATGTTGCTGCTAATGTTTTTCAAAGGCTTGACTTCTGAAAAGTGAACTTCTAACACACCCCTCCATTTCCTTCTTGGTAGAAAAACTGCCTACATAGATGGGGCAGTATTGAAAATCTTAAAGGCATTTTCCAGTGGCTTTTCACAAGGGTCAAATGTGAAAGAGAAAAAATTTCAGTTCATACCCTCTAAACCCCGTGCCAATACTCTTTTCCTAACTCAAGGTATCTTATATTAAAGACTACTTATTTTTGTCAAAAAATACCTCCAGTTCTCATCAAGGTCACAGAATGTTATGTATAAAGTGGGCACATTGCCTGGGATATATTTTGTTTTCCTTTATAATTGAATGTCCTGTTGTCCTTGACATTTGATACTGTTGGAATGTTTGAATATCTTTCCATGTAGGTTTAGCATAAATCTACACCATATGTACTGCATAACAAACAAAGTTGCTAAATATTCCCTACAGCAGTGTCAATATCATAAAGATATTCAATGCTTTTTTCAAATTAATGTACCACAGTGACATCACAGATTGCCCATCATGCACTTTATCTTAAGAAAAAATTTCATTCCTTTGAAAATTAGTATCTTTCAAAAACTACAAGCTATTGAGATGTGGTTTTTACCTTTTAGAAGAGAAAAATTTTCTGCATTTTTTGAAGTCATTGATTTTTGTCACTGGTAAATCCCTTTAAAAACATCTTCATAATTTATCGTATACAGCTTAGGTGTAAACAAGTTTGATGTTTGATTCTTCATTTTCCAGTTCATAAATTTTGTAAAATACTTTGAGTCTCATGAGTGAGGTAATAATGTGTCTCCGTGGAAATAGATCTTTCTTCAGATGTATCATTTTGTTCACCATTACTTGGTTGTAACAGATTCAAGTTATAGAAACTGATCGGAATGCGAGAGGTGGACAGCAGTTTGTGACATCATCATGGGGTCAAGTGCCACCACTGGTCACCACAGATTTTCAAGTTATAGATCAAGGTAAGGCATTGATCAGTGACATATATTTTATTCTTGTGAAGTCAAATTTCCCATTTTCTTGTTGCTTTATGAATATTCATGTTTGTCATAACTATGTCATAGAAAATAAAGCATATTATTCAGCATTTCCTTAAATTATTTTGTTCATACTTCCTTTTTTCAATTTCACACCCTGAACATTTCTGTAATTTTGTTTTCTGTTGACTTTGTCATACATTTTTATCAGGAAACTCAAGTCCAAGGTTCTTCCGCTCCACCGTATACAGCATTCCATGTAACCAGGACATGGTGAAGCAGTCACAGATACCAATTGGCCTGGTGATCAAACCATTTGCTGAATTACCTGCCAATGAGGTGAGTACCACAACTATGGCATCATAAGCTAGAGCAAAGTCATGCACAGGGATAAAGCTTATGTGTGCTTATATGAACATTCAGGCTAGGGTCTGGTGGTATGGGACTAGACAAAGATATATTTCTTGGTGAATACTGTTAATACAAAGATATCAGTAATTTTGCAAATAGAACATTTTTGAAATTATATAATGTTATATATGTGGCATTGAAGAATAAAAGTTTGAGCTTTTTGTCACATTTAATCTTAAAATTTTGAGTCAGTGAAATGATGCAGATTTGTATGTGCATAGATGGAAGCTTGCAAGTCAGTGGATGGTGAAGGATATATGCAAGCTAGTTGGCCTAGTTACAACCTTTGTTCACAATAGCAACATTACAGTACATGGGTATTGTGTGAAAGCCTGTACTGTAGGTATGGCTAAGCAGACAATACCGATATTACAGTTTATGGGTTATATGTAAAATCCTGTAGTGTAGGTATGATGTTATGCAGACAGTATCGATATTTTCATGTGTGAGTATTAAGTGAAACCCTGCACTGTATGTATATGGCTGTGTTAAGAATACAGATATCTTAGGACATGGGCATTTTCATGCTTGTACTGTGTGACTATGCAGAAAATACCTGTTAGTCTGTGCCTGGTACATGCTCAGTGTAAGAGACCACTAATTCTTGCTTTAGGAAGGAATTGTTGTTTCTTTGCTATATGCAATAATGCAGAGTAACAGAAATATCGATAGGTTGCTTATCATATTCTGCCACCTAGGTTTGGTTTACATGCCTTCGTCACCAGAAATAATGCAGTTACATTACAATGTGATATAATGCTTGTTACGCATGCCTGTTCAATGTCAGACATGACATATAGTTGCCTTATAGGAAGGAATGGAACCCTCTTACTTTTTTGTTCATTCATGCATATTAGTATGTTTGCAGGGTTAGATTTAAATTGCAGCAGTTACAATGCTCCATTACTATAAATACGGTTGCTATTATCTTGTGGAAACAGATTTTACTTGATACAGATTGTATACAGATTATGATAAGAAATATCCAAGAAATGGTGGAATTTTGACCAAAAAAGTTGTAAAATGAACAGTATTGCTATGATGTCACATTTCTCTGATTGTAACCTAATTTAACATCAGAACTTCAGGAAATGTAAAGTTAAAAATATTTCTCTTCACAGATGGTCCCACCAATAACAGACCATGGGCCCAATGGCCCAGTACGATGTAACAGGTGTAAAGCCTACATGTGTCCATTTATGACATTTGTTGAAGGAGGGCGAAGATTCCAGTGTGCTTTCTGTACCGGTGTAACAGATGGTAAGGTGGAATTTTTGCATGAGTAGCCATGATCATGGAAAAGTCATGGAAATTTTCATGAAAGCAATGAAAGATGAAGTGTGGAATTAAACATCAAAGATAGACATTGGGGAAAGTCATTTAGGGTTACTGCAACTTGTCATGTCTTTAATTTTGTAGAAATATGCATGCAGGTGTGGCTTAGAGACATTGTTACAGGCATACAGGTGAAGAAGTTCTTGGTTCCTTGTGTTAGCAAAAGGAACCTATGTAGTCATCTTGGCGTGTGTGTGTGTGTGTGTGTGACACTTGCTTCGGTACACTGTATCTCAACAAGGGAAAGTTGGACTAAACTGAAACTTGGTGTATGGATCTGTCATAGTGAGAAGGTGTGCCCTATTGTTTTTGGTGGAGGTCAAAGGTCATGTGGGGTCACTGGGGTCAAAGACCGAAAACCTTGTTTGCCCGATATCTCAAGGTAGGAAGCTTGGATAAATTTCATACGTGGTATGTGGATGCATTATGGTGAGAAGATGAATGCTGTAGCTGTTGGTGGAGGTCAAAGGTCATCTGGGGTCACCGGGGGTCAAAAACTGAAAACTTGTTGTTAGCACAGTATCTCAAGGTAGGAAGCTTGGATAGATTTCATACTTGGTATGTGGATGACTTATGGTGAGAAGATAAATCCTGTTGTTTTTGGTGGAGGTCAAAGGTCATTTGGGGTCACTGAGAGTCAAATACTGAAAACCTTGTTAACACAATATCTCAAGGAAAGAATCTTGGATAGATTTCATACTTGGTATATAGATCCATGTAGTGAGAAGCTGTGCCATACAGTTTTTGGTGGAGTTCAAAGGTCATCTGGGGTCACCAAGGGTCAAAAACTGATAACCTTGTTGTTAGCACAATATTTCAAGGTAGGAAGCGTGGAATAATTTCATACTTAGTGTGTGGATGCCTTATGGTGGGGAAAATATTTTTTTGGTGGAGACCAAAGGTCATCTGGGGTCACTGGAGGTCAAACTCTGCAAACCTTTTCAACTCTATATCTCAGTGTAGGAAGCTTGAATAGATTTATGCATTGAGGTGTTGCATTAAATCCAGCAGAAAACCCAGTTTTGTCGGATGTCAGAGGTGAAATCACCAGATGCCAAAAAGCAAATTCCCAAGAATTCCTCAAGTCAAATATAAGCACAAAACTGTATCATTCCAGCACATTAAGATTACATTCACCCAATAACTGAAAGATGTGAGACATCTTTCAGAGATGCCAAGTATCTCAGTTTTAGTTGAAATTATAGTATTACAATTTTAATCCATAATTCTGCCATTATGAAAACCTGCATCAAATACCGCTTTTTAATATTGCAGAAGATTCTCTGCCCACAAAGCAGAGGACTTGTGAAAGTTCACTAGACAGACATTTGTCCTTAGATGAGGACATGTGAGCTTGCAGAAATTGGAAATTGGAATTGATTAATTAAATGCTACTATGGGTTGTTAGTTTTATAAAGAGAACTAAGTTACTGGTCATTTGGATCAGATACCATTGAGCGTGCATGAATTGTGATTGCTTAATTGAATAAAACAAATTGTAACTGTATACTGTCTGTGTTGATATCCCTTGAAGTGCCTGTATTTCTACAGAACAATTTATTTATGCTTGAATGTGTTAACACAAGATGTGCATTGTCTACAGAGCAGATTTTGTGCATCTACAGAAGTACTGGTTCATTCAGTAGTTGGCTCAGTTTCATTACATTCAGCAAGGAACCACAGTGCCCATTGGGCTCTTGTTTAACAAATGGCTGCCTCCAGCCTTTACAAATGAAACAGATGTATCTTGAGAACAAAAGAACGTATTTGGATTGTTACTTTGCTTAAATGGCTGAAATATTTTCCCTATGGAATGAAGACTAGAAGTTCATTTACTTCTCATTTTAGCTCTGTAGGAACATTTTGAAACTTTGCTATGTATCTGTCCCACATTATTTGTGCAACATCACTTAATTGGAATGAAAATTATCAGTAGGTGGCAAAATTCTGCTGTTGATTACTCAGTGGAATGATTGGTTAAAGAAGATGATTCGCTCGGTTGGAAAATTCACTTGACAACTGGTATCAATAATGGAACTGTAAATGAGAAGAATTCCAGGTTTTCCTTTTTTTTGCTTGATGTGGAAAAATGTTTTACTCTGGAAGGGAAATAGGTTTCATGTGTAGTGATCTTTCTTGATTTCTGTTTTTTTTTCTCAGTTCCACCAGAGTATATACAACCTCTTGATCACATGGGTAAGAGAGTTGATATGTATGAAAGACCGGAACTATCACTTGGTTCCTTTGAGTATCTTGCCACAACGGATTATTGCAAGGTAAGTGCAGAACAACCCTGTTTATGAAAACTCTAAACTGTCATCTTGATTCACTGAACCAGTTGTCCAACATAAATTATGTAATATTTTTTGAGTAATGTCATCAAACATGCACTGAGAATGTCCAGGTTTTGATTCACTTATGGTGAGATGTCATATTGCCCACAGGTTACCCCCCCCCCCTCTCCAGTAATACTCCCCAGGTGAAAAAAAGTATATTCTAGTTCTTACATAATAAGAGTTGGGTAAGTAACATGATGAAACTACTTCTAAAGAGCTAGGTTTATAGTAAAACATTGCAGTCCTGATCAAAACGCCAATACAGTACATGTTACGATAGTGTTAAACAAGTGTAATAGTGGAGAGAGAAGTATCAATTCTATTCATTATGGGAAGAATGTGGAAAGTAGTTGTCTGGTCAACATTTGCAGGCTTGAATGTCAGGATGAAAACCTCTGAGCTTCAGAATATACAAATTTGGTACTGTCAGTGATCTTCAAAAGTGATTATTGGATTCATGTCATAAAGTTTTCCTTTTAATTTTTGTCCATTTCAGATTTATGTGATAAATATTTGACCCACTTTCTAGGGATCCTCACACAGGATGTTTGAAGCTAGTGTTTGAAATCCTTGGTATCTGAATTTTTTGGCTTACCTCAACGACATTGGGTCCTGACTTGTTCAGATGAACACAGCAGAATTTGGGCATAGCAGCTCCCTTCTGTTTTCATCATGTCCTCAAAGTTATTTCAGCTCTTTGAGTTGAATAGCCACTGGTATATCCACACGTACAGCTATTATCTGTGCATGTTCCCCACCGTATATAACCTTTGCTTTTCTGAACTAAGGAGCCAATTGCAGATTCATATTACAGGAAGTTGGTAACAATTTATCACTCGTTTATTTTTCTTAACAGAACAGTAAATTACCTCAACCTCCAGCCTACATCTTTATGATTGATGTAACGTACCAGAGTGTCAAGACTGGAATGGTTCACCTTCTTTGCAAAGAACTGAAATCTTTGCTGGACCGTCTACCAACGTAAGCTTTCATTCTTTGATATGGGTATTGTACGGTCTACTCGCAGTTGTTTGAAGTGGAATGTATCATGGGAAGTTTAAAGGGGTTTGCCAGGGACTAAATTCAGTGACTTTGAAAAATGCAGAAAATTTTTCTGCTGTAGGAGGTGAAAACTGCATCTCAATAGCATGCAGCGTTTGGAAGATACTAATTTTCAAAGAAAGATTTCTTTTTAGAGATTATGAAATATAGAATTATAAAAATCTGTGATGTCATAGCAGCACATTGATTAGATATAGCACCGACTTCTTAATGATATTCACACCTGTGGGGAATATTAAACTTTCTTTGCCATACCCTACATATGGTGTAGTTTTGTGCTAGATGTTGCGTATGTGGAAAGATATTCAAACATTTCAGCAGTATCAAATTTCAAGGACAGACAGGATATTTAATTATAAAGAAAAACAGAAGGAATCTGAGGCAATGTGCCCACTTTGCATAACTCTCTGTGACCTTGATGACAACTGGAAGTATTTTTGACAAAAACAACTCACCTTTTAAATGAGATATCTCGAGTTAGGAATAGAGTATTGTTACAGGTTTTGGAGGACATGAACTGGAATATTTTCGTTTCCCACATGAGACCCTTGGGAAATGCCACTGAATTATGCCTTTAAAATATATGCATGAGAAGATAGAATAGGGTTGCATCGTTAGCATTGGAGTACCTTCATTTGGGTATCTACCGCAACTCGATTTCAAATCTGCTGTGTTATTCACACTCTTTATGATTTGGTTTATTGGAACTCTGGGTAGAGAAGCCTTGCATCAAGAGCCTCATATTTTGTGTGCAAACCTTGGAGATGTTGCCTTTTCTTTTAGACTAATGTTTCATAGGCCACAGATGTAATCTGTCAGAGGGTATTGATTTTAAGTTTCCTTAATAAATGGTTAGGATTACCCTCATATGGATGTTTGCATTTGATTGTATCTCTTTATCTGACTCCTCCCACCCCTCTCCCATCCCCCACATAGCCATGCATCTTTGTGAAATGGAGATAATTATGTTGGATATTTGTCTCACAGGGAACATGGAATGAAAGAAACGGCTATCAGGGTTGGCTTTGTGACCTATGACACCACCTTGCACTTTTACAATGTAAACAGTGCCCTCGCTCAACCTCAGATGATGGTAGTGTCAGATGTTCATGATGTGTTCATGCCTTTACTAGATGGTTTCCTTGTGAAACTGTCAGACTCCAGAGCTGTGATTGAGAGGTAGGTATCTCTATGAGAGAGGAAGCTTATGCATCCATAAACAGACTTCAAGCATTAACTAAGGTTTATCAGCATGTTCAGAAGTATTTCAAATTAGCTGCAACTTTACTGAGGTAGCTGCAGCTGTGCTGGGGAAGCTACAGCATTGGTAAGGCAGCTGCAGCTTTGCTGAGGCAGCTACAGCATTGGTAAGGCAGCTGCAGCTTAGCTGGGGCAGCTACAGTCCAAGGTTTTAATAAGGTGCCTAATATGAATGGATAAGTGCTTGAATTCAATGCAAGCACGGATATCTGTATATAGTGTAATGTTTTGTTTTTATATTCTTCTCCTTTCATGTCTTAAAACTAAATTACAGTCTTTCAAAATGAAGTGGTGATGTTATGAGCTTGAGAAAGTATTTTTGTGATTAACGTGTGCATGGAGTACAATGACAGGAGTAGGAGTACAATAGACAAGTTGGGAAATGGGATTTTGCTGTACCATGTAGTACCACAGATCAAGTCCACAGATATTTCCATATGGATATGAAGTTTTCGAGCGACTGTTTTCTTGTCTTGCAAAATTTACCATCATACTTTCCTCATTGGTCAAAGTTAAGGGGGATAACTTTAAAAAGAACTGTTTCCTACAAAGGAAACTTTCTTGGACCCGTGATTGATGTCTAGAGTACCATAATTTTTAACTCCAAAATTGTGCGTGATTACACAAAATATCTGCCTTGCACATGCAGTCTCTATTATGGTACACTTTCCTCCCCAGCATGCATTGTGTATTGAAGTTTCCCAACTCGCTTATTCCATCACATTGTGTTGTATTGCATTGTATTTCCAATCTTGAATATCAGTGACAACTTCAGTCCTTCTGTTTAAAGTACAAGCACAAGGAACACCTCACACTTTCTCAAACAAATTCAGGTGAATTTTCAAAAGTGTGATCATGATCACGTACTTCAGGTCTGTCTATGTGTGATAGCTAATGTATTGTTTGTTTTACATCTTTGCAGCCTCTTGGACCAGATTCCTGAGATGTTCTTTGAGACCAGAGAGACAGAATCAATGCTTGCTCCTGTGGTGGAGGCTGGCCTAGCAGCCTTAGTGGTAAGTGGATTGGTTAGAAGGGTCCAAAGATCAAAACGAAAGGGAAACCCTCTCAGCTATGAATTTGCTGTTGGTCAAAAGTCACCAGGGAATAATAGAGCCTAATGTTAAACAAGGGTCAATAGGGCAGCAGTGCATTATTGTTGCTGGAATGTTCATTTTGTATATGAAAATGTGTAATAGTCATTTTCAAAGCATCATGAAAGAAATAAGGAGGTACAAACTGGGCTTTCTTTTTAAAGAATCAGGTATCTAATTCAAGGCAGAAATTATGTTGACCTACAGGTAAGAAAGTGAAAGTAAAGGAAAGAAGAGTTTAGATAGTTTTTTAAATCTTCAGTGAAATCCAAGGAGCATTTTTATCATCATGGTGCTAATATTTTCTTAGGAATCAACATACTTAAATGGTCAACCAATGGGATAAAGTGTTGATTCAAATGCAAAGGTGAAACCTTTTGGGCATTTCAGTGCATCATGAATTAATTCAATCCCTCTAATGTACTTCACAGCAAATAAAGAAAGGCCATTTTTGAGACATTGTTTCAAATGGAAGACAAATCCTCTTCTCCTTAGTTGCCTTAGTTGCAGATTTCCTTAAAGTGCCCCCTGTCCATTTAGAAGCACAATGACACTCCTTCATTTTTGACTTCTACCCCTCACCCTGATGCTGATGTCCACTCTCAATTCAGCAGAGCTTTATTTATGTAAATCATCATCTTTTTCTTTGAGAGAAGTTAGGTGCTGCCCCCTCCCCTCCCCCATCCTCCTCCTTTGCTGTAAACCTCTTGAACCCCTTTACTCAGTTTCCTCCATCCAATCTCACAGGCTTCATGTGTGTGTAAATCATCTACTTTTTCACCTTTTTTGCCCCCTGTGGGCTAGGGGTTGTAGAATATGCCCACGGTATTCCCTGCCTGTCGTAAGAGGCGACTAAAGGGGAGGACTTGAACCGTATTTATCTTATTGACACTAAATAACACATTCGTGTTGGTGTGTCGTTAAATCTTATCTAACTAACAAAAATTTTCACCTTTTTTGGGGGTGGGGTGGGGTGGGGTGGGGTGGGGTGGGGTGGGGGGCTTTCAAAACACAGAGTGAATCCTCCCTGCCTTTATGAGAGATTTTCTCAATGACACACTCCAGTTTCCCATGTCCACACTGGAATGAGGACAATGGCGTGAATACAACTTTTTCGTAACTGTGGATGTAAATATGGACAGACAAACATACCATTCCTTATGAGTACAACTACAAACTTTATACAGTAATAATTTTAGTTATATAGCTTATAGTTATATAGGGCAGTATGCTGAGACCTCAAAGCATTGTACAGTAAAACAGTTAAAAAACATTGAAACCAGGGCTGTACATGTAACCAAAATGGTCATATTGGCGACCATTTTGTTAGTCCATGGGGCCGATGGTGAGTAATGTTGATAACTTTTGGTCGCCTGAAAATAATTATTAGAGACTCAGTTCTCAGCACCAAAACCTCTCAAATTGCTGGTCACCAAAAATAAACATGATCCTTGGAATCCTCACATGTCTCAATTCCTAGCATTCCTAATCGTTTCTTTCTGGTCAAGATGTTCTCATTTCACAGATTTACTCCTCTTTAGATATGCAACCCTACGTACGCTAGATATATGCATACATATATACTGTATAGTGGTAATCACACATTCACTGAATAGGGAGTATGTCACTGCAACAGAACAGCAAATTGTTTACCAAATTTCATAGTGACTTGCGTAGCGTTGTACATACATATCACACACAACCAGTATGGACCAATGTACACACTACACGGTGAAAAATTAATTACTCGCCCGTTCCTGCATTCTGCGTACACATGTGGAAGGTTGCGACCGCGAAACTGCAAAGTTTTAGGAACAAACAGTGGTGTCCAAATGGAAGGGATCGGGACTAATCGCTGTAGTGTGAAGTGTGAGTCACATCACATCCTTTTTATCCCATGAGCCATCATGTCAACAATGAATTTTATTTCAGCACCCTGTGATGAACTGATGATGCAGCATGAGATGCAGAGATACTGTGGCTAATTTTAGCTTCGGCTGAGCTGACGACTGTTTCATAGGTATTAAGTAGCTAGTAAGGTGGGCAAGTGTTTTTTGGGACTTACTGGCCAGTGGCCATTGCCCGAGTCCCCACTTGTGTACAGCCCTGATTGAAACAAATACAAAGTCAGGAGAAAATAACTAAAAACCAGAACAAAATCAAAAATATAAAAAAACTAAAAATTAAGGAATAAAGAGTATCAGAGGTAAACCTATGAAGGGAACACATAAAAAAAATAAGTAAAGAAAAAAGCACATAAGAAAACTGTAACAATAAAAATTTGGAAAATGACCAGAAGGCAACAATAACATCAGTAAAAACTTGAGTATTTTTTGCACCACTGCACTCAAAATGTTGGTGCAAGTACAAAAGCATTCAAAACATGTTCTTGGCAAGAGTGCAAAGAAGACTTGCATTTGTCTCACCGTGTTTAGATTTTTCCCTCTGCCAGCTGTTCAGGTCATGTTTTGAAAATTTGGGGAGGAACAGAGAACATTGGGGATTTGTTAAACTGACCCTCTGAAGCTATCTCTTTAGAGGAGAAGACATAGGATTTATTTAATATGTAAAAGTGTGTCTGTACATTATTTTCAATGACCAAAATTTTTTCAATGACAGTAATTTATTTGGGGGCTAATCACATGTGCATATCTTGAGTTGATTCCTCAAAGTGAAAAGTCTTGTACATTATGTGTTTTGCCTTGAGAGCAAACAGTTGGAGGGGGTGTGTTTTCCTTCCTCTGTCTAACAGGATAGTATTCTCTCTGGAAAAAGAAAAAAATATAGAGGGAATGACATAATAGGGAGAGGTGTAAAATGTTGGATTCTGTGATGTTAAAGAACATCTTGTAGCTGATAGGTTGTCCATAGTCAAGCCTTGCATTAAGTGGGCTTGAACCAAGGACCAGCCAAATCTAAGTTTTGCAATGCACCTTTTAGACTCCGTTAGTATCCTGGTCTTACAATTCCTACACATTCATAGTACATTTGAAATGAGCTCATGAACTGCACCAGTGTGCACAAACCAAGGGAATTTATTGTACAGTGTATAAATCAGGGAAAATGCTCACTTAGTATTAAACTTAGTAACTTGCATCAGTAGTTGTTTTTCACAGTCTGCAGACATCTCTGGTAAGCTGTTTGTTTTCCATTCTTCACTGCCTATTGCTGATGCTCCTGGAAAACTGAAAAATAGAGATGACAGAAAACTGCTGGGTACAGAGAAGGAAAAGGTAAGGTCTGTTTGCCTTAGCGAAACAACAGGGATTTGGAAAAAGGAAGGGGGAGGATGGTTAAATAGGAGGTGGAAAATGGGGAAAGGAAGGGATAGTATGGGGAAGGGGCAGGGAGGTGAACCTTGATGAAACCAGATATCTTGGGATGGGGGCAGTTGCAATTACTTTTAGAAATAATGGTATCTTGGGCTCACTAATGAGTTGATAATACTAAGCAAAAATATTTTGGTGTGGCACTTTTGCCGAGTATTTTGGTGTATGATGACCTTATGATTGACAACAAACTTGTGAAAGTTTGACGACCAGTGTGACAGAGAGATATGGGGCAAGAGTGGTAGTACTGTTAGGACCTTATGGTTGATCCACCATTTGAAAGTTACATAAGGACCAGTAAAGGCTCCTAGTTTGTTAGTATTGCTTGGTTAGTTGTTACAGGTCATGAAGTACTTGAATCAGGACTTTTGAGGTAAAGGAATGAAGATGGAAGTATTATCTGTTTGGAATGAAAAAGAAAAAGAAAATTGCTAGTCATCAAAGCTAAGGGAAAATAGAATTTTCTAATTGCTCTTGAAGCCCTGCTTTGGTATAATATGCATTGTTTAATTTTAAAATACCAAAGCTTTCTTGGGGCTGTTTTGCTATGGAATCTTGGTATCCTATACCACTCTCTCTGAGGACTGGAAAAGTTTAATCAATAGTATTCACAGAATGAATGCAGAATCACTTACCTTTACCGATATTGCCAGTTGCCTTTTTTGGTCTTGTCATTTCCAAACTCTACCATATTTATATTTCCAATATTGAATCACTATTTAATTATTTTTCCTCAGACCATCCTCACCCCACAAAGTCAGGTGTACAGCAAGTTAGGCCAGGAGTGCGTGAAGGCAGGCTGCAGCGTTGATCTTTTCCTCTTCCCCAACTCATATGTAGATGTTGCTACGGTTGGACAGGTTTCTTCCTTGACAGGAGGTCACTGTTACAAATATAAACACTTCCAGGTAAAGTTCCAACTGGCCTATACTAAGAATTCGTGGGGTAGTTGAAGGGGGTAGGGGTTAGGGTTTGAATGATATATGAATATTTACATTTCCTTTCATGAATTCTTCCATTGTATAAAATGCTTTTCCCCATATAGATGAATTGTATGTAGTTCAATTTATTCAAAATCCAGTATAAATATAAAATATATTCAAAAAGAGGATTAATAAAGTACAACAGAAAAATGTGAAGACATTAAAGATTAATTAGGTTAATTATTTCATTGCAAAACTCTTCTTCATTATCAAGTTAATTAAATGGAAAGGAATTTGCACTGAGTCACATATTTTGCATAAGTAATAAATGATTAGGGAAGAGGTTGTGCTCATTATTTATGGATGTATGTATTATCTTTAATGACTTTTTACTTCTCTGTTCATTGTAACCTAAGTAAGGCTTCAGCAGGTTTCTTCAATTGATATAATGTAAAGTTTTAACTAACTCAGTTATTTTGCCAAAATGGGGGCATGGGGACATGGGGAATGATACACAACTCTTTCTTTCTTTCTTTCTTTCTTTCTCGTAAGGCGGCTGTTGATGGTGAGAGATTTATACACGATTTGACAAAGAATTTGGAAAGGACAGTCGGCTTTGATGCAGTCCTTAGGGTGAGAACCAGTGCAGGTATCCGTCCGACCGACTTCTTTGGTAATTTCTACATGTCCAACACCACTGATGTTGAACTAGCCGCTTTGGACAGCACTAAAGCTGTCACAGTGGAAATAAAACATGATGACAAATTGCAGGAAGATGCTGGTGCCTTTGCACAGGTGAGTTTTGAGTATAAACCAGTGGTCCTGAAACTAAGGGCCTCTGATCATTTCCAGGGGGCAATGTTAGAATGTTGGAATGGCAGACAATGCAAGGGGGGGAAGATGTGTGCCCTGCTGTAAGGTCAGTATTGTGTGCTTGGAGCATTAGTGTTTACAGGTTCCAAACTCTGAGTATAAGTTTGGTTAAGGTTTGTGTTTTTTGTGTAGTCCAGTGGGAACATTCACTATTGTCTACAAAAATTTGGTTGAGAAAGAAATTACAGCTGTTTTTCAGATTTCCTGTCATTTCATGTAAGTGCCATGAAAGGATGGGGAGTTTGGGTGACATGTACCTCTTCAGCACCATGCCCTGTAGGCCTGTATTTTGAAGTCAAAATCAGTAGTTGACTCACAGAGAAAAATTATTTTGAATTTGCCAGCTTTTGTTAAAATATGTAAGTGTTCATCCTAATCCTCTTTTGAAGAATTAGATGAATCAATCATATGTCCTCTTATCGCCCTCTTAAATATTTTTCGTGATATGGTTCATGAACATTACAGGTTACACAATGACTGACAGTTAACAAAAGAAACTTGATTGATTTGGTATCCCTTGACCCTGTTTCATAAAGGGTTAATAAGGTCAATCTTAAGTTTGATTTCAAAAGGATGACTGCATGGCGGATCAAAGTTAAGATGGATTTTAACTCTTCATGAAACAGGTCCTAGGATGACTCCATTTCAGTCCACTCAACAATTTCATTGATATTTTTTTTTAAGGAACGCAGCTTTAGAGGGGCTGTAGATAAAATGATAAAAAAATAAACAGTTTCACCTTACCTAATGAGGAGGCTGTTTGCAGTCATCGTGATCACACGAATTGTCTTCATTCAAATAAGTGTGACTGCTTTTTCCCTTACAATGGCATGTTTTATCACCTCTCACTTACTTTGAAATACCAGTAGGCATACAAGGGAGCAGAATATTTGCTTTCTTTGGCTAAGTGGATGCAATTTTGAGGCAGTATGGTTTAAAAGATTGGGCAAAATTGCACCCCCGTCTCTCCCTCCCCCCCAAAAAAAAGAGAGTCACCTTGTATGCTTATGGAAATAACAAGTGAAGCTTTCTGAAGTAAATCTTGACTTATGTGCAGTTATTGGATGTCCCACATTATTCCAATAAATGAAGTTTACCATTGAATGGCCACCATAAGCAGATTATGTAGCTCATAGCATGTTATGTTACATACTAGCGGTATGTTTAAATAGACTGTGTATCAGTGTTTCCATTAGGCAGTGGGATTGTGCAATGCCTGCACTTTTCTCAGCAATCCCATAAGCTTTAAAATCAGGTGCCCGGAATTTACCTGTTGGGAAAAAGTTGACTTTGTGTGTTGTAACTTGTCAAGAGCCTCCCTTATTGAACCAAAATCCCTGTCAAAATATTTTGGAAGGGTGATTCCCCTCCCCTCCACTCCCCCTCCCCCAAATTTTGAGATTTAGTGCCAACACTGCTCTGTATGAAAAATTACCAAAAGGTAGAAACAATGATTGGCTTCACTGAGGACAATAACAAGTGTTTGATTCAACAGACTGGGTTACAGCTTAAGAAAAGTTTGTTCCTATAGATTTTTAAATGGTTTGTTAGGGGTATACAAAATTTGGCAGTATGTGAAATTCATGTGTCTTCTGTATGGCCTGAACACAGCATTCATGTATACTTTACAATGGTGATATATTATGGAATATAAATTGCCTTTAACCTAATGGGCAATTTACAAGTTCATCCACAAGACCAGTGTTTAGAAAAGTTAATTTCTGAACTATTTCATGAGACCATACTGATTATAAATTGAAATTTGAGGAACTTCGTTTGTCCATTAATCTTTAATACCATAGGAATAAAACAGAAAATACTAGCTTAAATGGCCTTTTGTCATTTCTGTTTTCTTTGTAAAGGTTGCAGTACTTTACACAAGTGTCAGTGGTCAGAGGAGGTTACGTATCCTTAATTTTGCCTTCAACTGCTGCTCCCAGCTGGCAGATCTCTATAAAAATTGTGATACAGACACCATGGTTAATTTCCTAGCAAAGAAAGGTGAGTGGTCATTTTGTCATTGTTGTTGTTGTTGTTTTTTTTTTTTGGCCCTGCAGAAGATAACAGGATATTCTGGTGCTGTCTTTCTTTAGGGTTTTTAAGTGCCGCATGTTTGGGATTGTAATCTAATGTGCCATTTAGCGTGAAGTGTAAGCGTATATAGCATTTAACAGTGTATGGTTCAGGGGCAAATTCCCATTGGGATCCCAGAGGTAGCACCCTCTGGATGCTTGAAAGTTCTGGAAGCTTGAAAGTTCTGGAAGCTTGAAGGTTTTAGACATTTAAAGTGCCACTGGTGTCCCTCTATGGGATACAGTTTCTAACCATATTACAATTTTTATTATCCATTTTTACAGCTGCAAATTTTCCAAAATTTTCTAATCTTAGTGTGATTTTTGTAATTGTATTATTTTTCATGGCCCATTGGAGCCTGCTTTGGTGTACTAATTTAAGGGTTGCACTTGTTTTAAGCAGAGCTTTGCATATCTTGACATTACTTGAATGATTGTCAGGGGTAATGGATGAATTATTGCTGCAAATAATTGAATCAATCAAAGTAAAATGAATATCAATTCTAGGTTCACAGCTTGCAAACTGTGATTCCAACACAGATGTGCTGTCCCTTGGGAATTTATGTTTTACTCGTGCCATGTATGGTGTGACACATTAGGGACTGGGGGAGATACCATTGTGTGTGTAGGTTTCATTTAAGAACCCACATCTACTGTTGGAACTACAAAAGTCAGTGGCTTGAGCAAGTTATTCCATCTTTAAACAAGTTGCTATAATGAAACCAGTTTAGTAGTAATTGCAAGTTTATATCAGAACTTAGAAAATCAAGCTTAGGTTATTAGGGTTCTTTATTTGTGGAAAGTTGAATAAAGAAGACAAATGTATCAGCAAGAAGTCCATTAACCTTTTAGCTGTTATGTTTTCACAAAAAAAAAAAAAAAAATTGCTTTTTTGGCATGATAGCCACAGAGGCATTGGTAATGGACTTGACACATTACACACCTGCTTATTGTATCACATGTTTGCCCAGGAACCAAAAGCGGATCTTTCGTCTACGGAGGTATTAAAATTAACTGGATTAGAGAAAATATGACGGGTTGGTTCCCTAGGGATGACGAGTGCTATAAATGGTAGTAAAACTAGGAGCAGAAGCTGTGTAAAGGAAGTAAACCCAGCTGATAGAGTGATTGAAAGAGACATTTAATGGTATCATCTCATTCTGTGACACCTTCACTAATTGCAAATAACTGGTATTCTGATATGGATATGCAAGATACAAAGGGTCATTTAAAAGTAGGTTTAATGTTTTAAAATATTGAAGGGAATGAAAATAGTCTTTTTCAAGCACAATGTGTCAGTGGCTGTTGTAGAAGTTGGCCTATTTCCAGTGTTACGCTGCTTGCAGTTACTTCTAACATTTTATTTGTTTGCTTGGCCTGTCAGTGTTAGAATGTTTGTAAGGGTAACAACTCAAGAGGCTTGTAAGAATCATTAAACTTGAAAAATCCTTGAATGTGTAAACAGGCTTGTAATGGTAGCCATGTGTTATGAGGCTTGTAATGACACTGGCTTGTAGTCACATTGGCTTGAAGCGTTACTCTCTTGAAGTGGCACTGAATTGTAGCGTTACTGGTTTGTTATCATATAATAGCTTTGTAACATGTTTGTAAGTGTTTCCAAGCTGGTAACATTCATTGGTTTGCTGATCAGTAGTAGGTTTGTAGTATTACCAGGCTGGTAAATGTTAATAGGTAGCCCATGGTACCAGGCGTGTTAGTGTTACCTAGCCTATAGGTGTTGTTAGATGTTAAAATGCTACCAGATGCATAGGTACATTAATAATGGTATGGTCATAAGTAAAGTGGTTCCATCCAAGAATACAGACTGCAAGGCTTTATTTGTTTAACATGTACCTGAAAAATCCTTTCAAAGTGCCATAGTTACATGGAAATATTACATTTGTGGTGCAGAAAATTGTCATATCTTTAAAATCATGTTATAGTGCAATTGAATGATAGGCAATTCAATATCTTGTTGTGTGGTAGTTTTATTTTCAAGAAG
Organism: Holothuria leucospilota; assembly: GCA_029531755.1. Taxonomy (NCBI): domain Eukaryota; kingdom Metazoa; phylum Echinodermata; class Holothuroidea; order Aspidochirotida; family Holothuriidae; genus Holothuria; species Holothuria leucospilota. The sequence goes on along the minus strand of CM055980.1, from coordinate 4,290,424 downwards.
TTCTCACTTAAAGAAAAGCATTACTTTGTTGCTTATGAATAATTGGTTGACACAAATTTTCATATTTTTAAGTGAGGCAATGTTCATTACACTTGTAAAGTGTGGTATTATGGGGGAGAAAAGGTACTTTTAGAATTTGCTGATGAAATTGAATGCTTTAATGAAAAGATATTTTTGGCTTGTGCCATGTTTATGCAATATACACATTATTTTCCGTTAACACCCAAAATATTAAAAATATTAATAGGAATAAAAGTTTAGACTTGCTACAAGTCTGATCTTTAGCTATGCTGCCAGCTTAAGACTTGTTTACACTCTATACAGGGAATACAATATTGCCACTAGCCAGTGTTTCTGTAGGGTAGGTAAAGATATGTTTGCATGTTAACTTTGTACACAGTGACCAGAATACAACATCTGCAACATCAAGTATGAATGGGGCTTTATACTTTATCTGTTTTTAATACTTCATTCTTGTTTTCTATGAAAGGTAAGGGTATAAAGATAATTGTCAGTGCTTATTCAAGCATCCTCTTAAGTTCTTCAAGTGATTGTTTCTTTGTACTCATTTTGTGTATGAGTAATTTTGAAAACAGTGATAGTTTCAGGTAGTAGGTAGGTTTGTGTCTGTATTGCTTTCACTTATGCATGTTAGTACATTTTTCATCATTACTGTTGTGGAAATTTTTTTAAGAAAGCAGGAAAAAGAATTTGAAAGTATTTTAAATGTTTTTTCCCTATTTCAATTTCATTTTCTTCATTGCCATTGTTGGTCAGAGGCACATCACCCTCAGAGCTATTTCTCCATCTTTCCACACTTAATTGCAACTGCATTTCCTTATGTAAAGGTAATAAATGATTACTGTAAAACATTGCAAGTACCTTTAAGTTCCTGTGCGTGGATCTGTGTTACAGTAAAAGTATGATTTCTGTAAGATATTTTACACTCACCCAAATGGTATCAGACTAGTCCCGCTGAGTTAAGGTTAATTTTTGGTGCTGCAGAACCTTGGTAAGACATGGAGATGAGATACTGAAATGGGATGCTGTCACAGAACAGTGCTGCAAATATTCATGATTTTTCGACATTGGAGAAAAATAATAATAACAGCAACAGCAACAACTCAGGCCTTGAAGGGCAGTTGTTTTATGATGCTAAGGGACCACAAATGTGGAAGAAGCCAATGTGGCTTATGAATTACAACTTCATGTTGGGTGGTTTACCAACTCAACAATTTAGATTAAATTTGGTTTCTCTTGAAAACCCCAGTTCAGATGGGAAAACCATAGATTGCTCTTGGAAGAAAAAGCCACCTTACTTTGACCCGGCCTTGGCTCAAATGCTGAATGTCCCGGTTGCCAAGCCACATTGCTGTAAATGCCACCGCCTTTATCCACTCGGCCACAGTACTGAAGGCCAAAGCACGGATGTGAAATGGCTAGTCATTATTACTTTACTTAATAGTGAAGCTGAGAAGTTGCTGATTGGGTGTGTCAAATTAAGTCATATGTTTCTTCAGTTTGTTCCTTGATTTTGTCCTCGTCATTTATTGGAGGATCAGGCAAAGCTTCTCAGAGTCTTGCTAGGGTGAGGGCGGGGGTAAAGTTATGGTTCAGTTGTATAACTTGTACCTATTTAAAACAGGAAAAATAAGAAAGATGAACACAGAGAAGAGTCTTTGTCTTGTAGTGTAACTGAAAGAGAGCAATCTGGTCATGACTCCTGCATAAATCAAATTTAAATTGAAAAGAAATAAAAGTAACAGAGAATATCTGTAAGGCTGTGACCGTTTAGCGATTAATAGCTAAACGATCGCATGTGTAAAAAATGTTTAGTACAAAGCTACCAGCGATTAATCGCAAAACCCGTTTTTCTGTAGGAAATAAAAAACAATCTGCAGTCATTACAGAAAATTGGATGTTCCCTTTAACTTTTTGAAAAAGTGAAATACATCAAAGTTGAACTTCTATGAAGATCCGTGTTTGCCAGGTTCATAGAAACTATGTCCCCTGGACCTCAGTAACGCATTTTACATATTCATCATGTTCAAGAGCACTTTTAAAGTCTCTATGTTGATCATAGGTACTTGCGATTAATCGCTAAATGATCGCAAAACTTTGCGATTAAACGTTTAGTAATTTTACTAAACGTTCACAGCCCTAAATATCTGACTAGCAGTATCTACTAGACTTGGGACCCCAACATTTTTGAAGTTGGGTACCCGGAGCCCTATAAGTTGAGACTCTTACAATGACATCATAACTCATAACTGACAAAGGAACATAATATCTCAGTAACCATTAACTGCCAACTACTATCCTACCATTGTGTATTAGTGCACTGGTAGGCTTACCCTACATACTTCACAATGGCTGGGTTGCTTAAGGGCAATTCCACATCAAAGAGGACATGAGTGACAAAATTTTAAGTTGATTCCACAATTTTGTTTCATCAATTGCAGGCTAGGGGGATACCTAAACCTTAAGAATCTGTATTGGTATTACCTGTTTTCGCATGTTGTCATTACTATTTTACCGTTTATACATGACCAGCATGGGAAAACTCAAGAAATTGCAAATTTTCCGTAAAACTACCCATGTGGTCCCGAAGTGAAGTCCCTCTTAGAAAGGTTTACAATTATTATTTTGTGTTTTCAATAACGCTTGGGAATGATCCTTTCTTAGTAAGAACCAAAAAATTATTTCTTTTTCGTTGATAGAGTGGGGTTTTTTGAATTTACGCTATCACATTTCCATGGAACCTGTAACGTCTGTAACGTTTTTAGCATTTTTTCCCCCTAAAATACAGTAGAATGAACCAGTTTTAATGATACCTCATATTTAAAGCTAACTTTTGATGAGTTGTCCCATGAATCATAAAAAATAAAATTTGGGTAACTAAAACTAGAGTTAGAGCGGACATTACATTTTGGACAACATTTGACCATAGCCAAAAACGACATTTTTGTCCTTTACCAGAAAAATATAATTGCTTGATTTCAGTTGTGCTATAAATTTTAAAGTACTTTTAATGGAGCAACTAATGAAGTAGAAATAGTAAAATTTGGCTAATTAAAACTGGGCTAAAAATTGTAAAATTATGGTTTTGAGAAAATTGTTACGGACGTTACATGCAATATCATTAGAAATTGGTAACATCCATAACATTTTTATTTTCTTCAGTAATTTCACTCAAATTAAATCTATTGATTTTAATGATTCATGTTCATATTTGGAGCTTATTCATTTTGGATTATGATACGGAAAAAGAAAACGTGAAATTAGATTTAAGCTTACACCCCCTGTACCTAACCAGCGTTTCAAATTGCATGTAACGTCCGTAACTTCTAAAATGTAACGTCCGTAACTACAATCAATGGAAGCAAGTCTAACAAGGAATTAAGGTTTCACGGTACCGCAAAAATTTGGTACCGTCAATACCGCTACAAATGGTACCGGTAATACCGTAGTACCGGTACCAAAAGAGAAAATAGTCTGACTTTAAAAACAAGAAAATACCCGGAAAAACAACAGGTATTAACGTACGTGCCGTGTTCTCATCATCCCTACACTGTTAATGAATTAAGTACACTCAACACATTGGTAAACAAAAAGTGAAACCCGCCGAAAGCCAGCGTCCGAAAAACACGGGGAGCGGAGTGCGATTTTGAACCCGAAAGTCCCAAAAGAACACTCAAAACTGTACTTACAGTTACGAAAATAATTTCTAAAAATGATGAAAATCGCCTTCGTAAATTATCACCTGAAGTTTTTAGGTGGAACGTTTCCAAATTATTCCCATAAAATATTGATTCATCAAACCTATTTCCGACCGCAATTATTACTATCAAAACATTTTTTGCAACATTTCATGTTTTGAGTTCAAGATGCCTAACAGTATGATAGCGCCGCAATCTAGCTAGCTTTTACCCGCGTAAATCATTTACTGATATAACGCTTGTAGGATGGGGACTCCTATTTTCGTGCAGATAGGCCAGCTTCACATAGATGTAGGCCTAACGATATAGGTACGTTCTGTACGATCTTTGGGACTGCACGAAAATATGAGAACGCCGTACTACTGAGTTCTCAAAAATCTAAATCGACTTAAGCAAGTCTGAATTTACGGGACCACGACGACAACGTTCAATGGGATTTTACTGTGTAGTTTCTCTCACATACAGTTAAGTCAATGGACAAGTCCCATTGACTCACTGTACAAACTGTTGAAAGAACGTTCTTCCGAAGATTTCTCTCACACACAGTTATGTCAATGGAGAAGTCCCATTATCTTACTGTGTTTGAAATCGTTGAAACAACGTTCATGTCAGAGCCAGCGATGCAATGATTCTTCGTAAGCTTACAACGAATTTCTTAATGATACGATGCCTTGTGTAGGCATAGGCAAAGTGAATGATACCAACTGCTATTAGTACATAATACAAATGTATGTGCTGATAACGAACGATCGTCCAAAAACTGCACACAATGTCGAAAGAAAGCAAGCCACAAGTTACTGTAGTGTGGGAAGTATTGGTTGGGCGAAATTTTCCGTTACACGTGGTAATTTACATACATAACAGTTAAAGGGCAATTTCCGAAATAACGAGGGGAAATTTGTGACAGAAATGATGCAAAATGGTTACAGAATGAACGTTATTTTTATATTTAAAAGAACACAAGGCAGTTATCATATGGATTATAGCATTTATCTCACAAAAATACCGGTATACCGTGAAACGTTACAAGGAATTGCTTTTTACAATATTTGTCTATGTTTCTAGAGTGTGTACTTAGACCAACTTCAGCATAGAAAAAAATGTGAGATTGAACAAGTAACTTCACAGAGTTTTTCTAATATGTCAGAAGTTTTAAAAAGTCATGTCAAAATATGTAACGTCCAAAACGCTTGTTACTAACACCCCTAGCTAATGAGCAAATAAAGATAAAACTAATCCTACTATGCTGTCTTATACATTTGAGTGCATATTCATTACAGGCAAAAAAGAAAAATTGTGCTTTAACTGCAGGTTTTTTTTTTTGTTTGTTAAACATTGCAAATATCCTGCCAATGTAACATCTGTAATGGTGTAATTGCCCTTAACTGACAATGTCAGAGTTCTTTAGCCAACTGAAGGGAAAACTTGTGATTGAATGGAGAAAAAGATCAAAAGAACTAGTTGTAATATAATGCTTCATTAAAACCTGAGAAATAACACAAATCATTAAGATAACGCAAATGTGATTTTGGGGCATATTTTTTATGGTTTTGGAAAATAACATAGGAGACACGATTCCAGGCAAAGTGGAGTCATTTCTCGATCCTGGGCCTGGAATCGCTACTCTGAAGTAACGTGAGGTAACCTGTCCAAGGCTAGTATCTGCTAAATATTCATTGGCACATTTACCTGTAGTCATACTTGGGAGAATGCATTTTAGACTTCCTTTTATTCACAGATTTTATATGTTGACATTGTAAGACTTTGTTCTCATGCATTTGTACTTACAACCACACATACTATACATGTACTGGGGCATGTGATATTGTACTCACGTTACAAGTCTGAAACCATTTTATATTGGTGCACAAAAATTGGATAAGTGTTTCGCTTTCTCAGTAAGTTGTCTGACTCAGGAAGATGCCTGATTAAGAAAGCCATCCACTTTGCTCAGATCCTGTCACCCAGTTGAGTAGAGTAAGGATACTCTCCTGCTTTCAGCCTTTGGGAAAGTGGCCAAAGACTGGGGCTACACTCATGTCCATCTGATGGAGAGGGTCCATGGAGCAGGGTTAGGAGGAATTAGTGTACCCCTGCCTTATAACCTCTTGAGCCTTAGTTGAAAATAGGAAGTGAATCCTGCAGGTGTTCATCCACAGTCAGTGAGTTAAAGGATCTTCAGTGTACCCAAGTGCTTTCTTGACCCTTGATCTTTACCTTGCATTCCTCTCTTACTTGAATCACAAATAGTTGTGAAAATGTCGCTTTTCTACAATGAGTACCATCAGCCTGGTCAATCAACTGCTTCTGTGTTTTCACCGATGAACCAATCATTCTTCTGTTTTTACCCACCAGCTGCTAAAGATGTTGTCCAATCCAATCCAAAGTCTGTGAGAGAAGGCTTGATGTCCAGGTGTGCCAATATCCTAGCCTGCTATCGCAAAAACTGTGCCAGTCCGTCAACTCAAGGGCAGGTGAGAATCGACATATCTTGTGACTTATTGACAGGTGTTAAAAACTGTAAATTGTGAAGGATGCCAAATTTGGGTGGTGAAATTTATTGAGCTTAGCATTACTGTGTAGGTTTGTATTAAGGGTTGAAATTTGAGCAATTTTTGTTCTCAATAAATATTGTTACTAAAAGGTAACATACAGCTGAAACGTGTGGCATTACTAAGGTATAATGGAAAATTGTAGTAAGAAAATGACAAAACTATATTTTATATCTCTCAAAGTATGTATGTATCTTCCCAAAAAGTTGATCAGTGTCTTGAAAAGTATATCCGAAATGAAATCTGGTGAATATTCCATTTGAGGAACAAGCTTCATTTTTATATCCATTTGTTTAGAAATTGGAAGTAATTAAATATTCATTTCCTTATTTTTAACATTTTCATGTTGAGTAGTACACATTTAGATGTTTGCCAACCTGTTAAATGAATGCCATGTAAGATTGTTTTACCCAGCTCTTTTTGTTAGCTTATGTAACCTTGCTTACATTATTGGTACTGGGTACGACAAACATTTGTTCCCACCCTTCCAATCTGTTTAAATTATTTATTCATTGACTTGCCAACATGTGGCAAAGAACGCTGTATATTGGAAGTGTAACACCAGTTATCACTTGCTAACACAAACTTTACCAGAAATTTGCATAATCCCTTCCAACGGCCACCCAGGCTTTTTGTACCTGGTTTGGTATACATTATTAAGGGAAATAACAAACAGAAGCTCTTTAAAACCCATACTGTGGAATTCTGTCTGCAGTCTGGTTCCTGTCAGGGCTTATATTTATACTGTATTTAGTGAGATGCTTTCTTTAGGTAAATGGGCCAGGAATGTTACATGTCTGTATTCAGTTCTTTCCTTGTGTGCAATTACCTGCCCAAAATATTGGAAAATGTATCAAAAAATATGTGGAACTTGAAGTTATTCTATTTGAGGCACAAACTTCATTTATTGTCCATTTGTTTAGAAGTGACAATCATAAAATGTTTCAACCTTGTTATGGAAGAGTAAGTACGGTTATAGTCTTGGAATAGTCTTGGGAAAGTCATGAAGTTTTTATTTTCATAAATTTTTGCAAGTACTTTTTGATTTTACATTTTTCTTTCTCTCGTTTCTAGTTAATCTTACCAGAATGTATGAAGGTACTCCCTCTATTTGTCAATTCAATCATTAAAAGTGATGCCATCGCAGGATGTACGGACATCACAACTGATGATAGAAGCTGGTTAATGCAGATGCTGTTAGGCATGGATGTCATGTCCACCCATGTGTACTTTTATCCTCGGCTAATACCCGTGGTAAGTAATGCATCTTGTTCATTTCATGTGTTTCTCAACAAAGTGCAGTACAGGGACGGAATAATTTTGCTGAACTTTTTTATTTTTTTTTAAAACTGTTTATAGCAGTTCTGAGGTTGTGAGAAAGCAGTTTATTCTAAACTTGTTAAGCCTCTAGGCTATGCATTTGAAAAAAAGTGTTATCCTTGTTGTTGTGGATAGCTTATTACTTTGAAGCATTCTCATATGGTTCTCCTCTATGCAAAGTGCCTAGTGCGGCTGATAATAATCCCAGATGGGGCGGGAGTGGACAACACTTCTGCAGGAGAGCTGTTCATAGTTTACCGTGACCAGTTAGGTAATTGGATCACATGTAATTGTGATGCAAGCATTATCGGTTGACATTTCCTGCACTATTGAGGTTACATGCAATTTATTATGACACAGCTATGAACAGTTTTGGAGTAACAAATGCTTGGGAGATTGAAATATCTGACTTTGTTTTTGTGATACAAAGGATTTTTTGACTGGGATAGTTTTCATCTTGTATATATCTCTTTTATTGAATTTCAAAATGTAACCTCTTTAATGTCAAACTTTTCCGTTCTCCTCAATGTCAATGATTTTAAGAAATGTAACACCATAGTTTACATTAATTTCATTATTTTGTTTATTTTACAAATAGTTACTTGATATAAGGAATAATTTTACCCCGTATTCTGTAGCCTTTGCATTATAATCTGCTTAATTGTTTGTAAAATAATATAGCAGTTTGGTTTTTCACTGGTTGTATGGCAAAGAAATATAACACAAAGCTACAATACAAAATTTGACCATTAAATTATTCCCTTTGATGAAAGTGTAAGCATATTTTCTTTTTGACTTTCTTTTTTAATGTCAGGTTCCAGAAAAATAAAACTCATTTTCTGAAGTGAAAGTTGGTTGTTAAATGCTTTGTTACTTAGTAATTTTGATAATATTCATTTTGAGTTGAAAATGGCTCGTTCAAACTTACCAGCATACTCAACAATTATTTGAAGTGTTAGTAAGCAATAAAGAGACAATTTATACCTGAAAATTGTCAAAAGTGTGATGTTAAACCCAGACGTAGGTCAATTTAATATCTTAGCTGTAACCTTTGAATGTAATGTTTGCAATTTCGTCTGTCAATTCGGATCATGGTCACTATGGGACCTGCTAGGCTAGTACAGAACAATGTTAGGGAGACTTAAAGTTTTTAGCTTTTTGATGCAGGTAGTGTTCGACCGATCATCTGTTAGTTAATCAGCATCAGGCTGATTATCGCACAGTCGGTAAATAATCGGCTTCGGTAAAATTTTGTCATTCAACTGATTACCACCACCGCTTATTTGAAAACTGGAAACAGGGCTAAATTACACTTCAAAGTTTCTGCAAAACCTTTTTAATTCACCAAAACACGTATTTCTTTAAGTTCTCGCCCAAAATATCAGCACTGATACTCACAAAACTTGCAACATTTTAAGCACTCCAAATAATAGCGATCATCGTAATTGCTGCTGTAACTCTAGTGCGGCACAGTTCAGGTGCGTGAAAGTGCACACAGTATTACCTACAAGGTGTGCATGCCACGAATATGCTGTACATCTGCATACAAATTGTACTACAGGAAGAAATAACTTCGCGCTACTTTGTTTTTCAAGTTTCAGTCCTAACCACATCATCTGTACACATTTGGTGCACGTACTGTAGCAACTTTGGAAACAATGGAGGCTCATTATCCTGCATAAATTATGCCACTTCCCACATTCCTTTTGTCAAGTTTTTAATTATCTATGACATGCACATGCGCGCACACAATTGCCGTACAGTTCTTGCGAAGTTAAAGTTGACCTACGAAAGCACACCAGTACAGTGTGTAATACATAATGCAAGGCTAACTGCATTGCCCGGGCTTTTTACGTAGCACGTCGGTCATGAATTACTCCGTGCTCCTAACTGATGAATGAAGGGAAACGGACCAATGTTAAATTCATGCTGGAACGGCAACGGTTTTTCGGTTACAGGAATTTATCGGGATCTAGTTTTATGTTTTAGTTGGAGAATCTTGTACGTAAGACGTAAGTGTTGGGCAAGATGCTTTACAAAAAATATACCCATATCGTTAAGGAAACGTGAGATGAGTGGAATGTTCAGTGGCCCTGCAGTGCTAAGGTAGTTAGATATTTTTACCTAAAACTGGGGTGGATAGGCTACTATATATAGCACTACTACAGTCCAGTACAGACCTTTTTCTTCTGACATGATCGGTGTATAATCCCTTCCAACGGCCACCCTGGCTATTTGTGCCTGGTATGGTATAAGTATGTTAAGGGAAATAGCAAATGAGAGCTCTTAAAAACCCAGACTGTGGAAATTTATCTACAGGCTGGTTCCTGTCAGGGCTTATACTCTGTTTTATATTCAGTAAGACTTCTGTCGGTAAACAAATGTATTGTATGAATGGAAACACATACTGCAGCTTACTGTTTACTAAGAATACTGTAATTTCATGTGTGTTTACTATGGTAACGTTACTGTATCTTGGACTTAAAAGTTGCTGTTTGATGAAAGGGAAAAGATTTTTCCATTGTGATTATCCAATGTCTTGGTAACCCAACATTTTCATTTGATTCAGAAAAGCAGTCATAAGTGCATAGGATAACTTTTATTTGATAGTTAAAAAGTTGTTTTCAGCTACATCTTGAAAATTTCCACATAATACTGTGGGTATATTAAACAATTTCATAGTGAGAGAAATAGTCACATGGTTACAAAGATCCACTAATGAATTACAGTACTGGGTTGCATTTATTATAATTCCTTTGACAGTATTTGCCCTTCAAATTTCTAGAGTTATAGGTTCCTACTTGGGTAAGTCTGCAAACAGGGTAAAACTTCAAACTGCTGGATTCAGAGTGATCTGCATTGTTCTAGATAAATTTGTGTCAGTACTGATATGTACATAGTACCAATTGCTCAAAGATATGTTACCTTACCATTAGAATCATTCATTACCAAAACTCTGTCTAATGAAAAACGATTTATAAGAAATACATTTCCTGCAAGATTCCCTTGTCACAGACTGATTGACATGCGGTTGTATACTGTATGGATCGTCTAGTGTACAAACATTTGCTAAAGTAGAGTCATCTCACAGAGTTTAAGTCATAAAAGGGGTGTGGCCTCACAGCTTCTGCATTAAGGGTAGTTTGGATGTTAAATGTAGCACCTCTTTTGCAAGGGGTGTGTCAACACATGGGAATTGTTTATTTGTTTTGGTGCATCCCTGGGAGATATTTGTTAGCGATTGGAAAGGTCAAGTGTTTGGTAACATTGCTTTAAAGAGCAAATGCAGTTTGTCTTTTGAGGAAGTATGATACCATGGTATCCAAATTCATGTATGAGTTATTTGATCATGTGACACTATTCTTTTTTGAACTAAATTGTTAAAGTCATGTTAAAATACTACTTGGATTACCATCAGTATGCAATATTATATCCTGAATATCTCAGATACTGGTACTTGTCAAGTAAACAAGACATGATTCAAAATATTTACCTGATGACTTAAAAATCATGTAGAGAGGGCTGTTTATTCCCTTTAAAGAGGACTTTGGCATCTTGAAAACTAGATAAACGTTAATGGTGGTTTATAACGTATAGTGGCACAACACAAGATAAATAGCAAACTTTATTGGATTTGGATTTATCCCTTTGTGGAAATTTGAGCAAGGCTTGAATTTTCAGCATGCTCTAAAAGTAATGAAAGTGTACAGTCATGCTGTTTGTTATAATACGTGCAACATCTCTTGCTGTTGTTTGAAAAATTAGAGTTTGCTGAGTCCTGTGTGTCAGATATATGAGTAGTAGCTGGAAAGGAAATTTTATTCCACAATTTATTGACCCTCATTCTTTTAACAACGGTTACAACTGAAATGCCTAATAAATACCATTGAGCAAAAGTTCTATAGGTGTTAGACCTTGTTTAAGGTGTTGTAGAAGTCAGTGGTGCAAAATTTTATGTTGATCCTAGTACAGTATTTCTCTGGTTAACAAAACACTTCACCTAGTATGCCTACGGCCAGCAGAGCCCAGTAGCATATTCATAAAGAAATGTGAAAATGTGTTTGTCAGAAATTTCCGCCCCTCCCCCAACATTTGCATTGCCTTTCTTGAAAAAAAAAACCTCTTTTATTTAGATTAAATCAAAAGTGCACCATCAGTTTTATGACTTAAGATTATTCTAGATTCATCAAAAAGAACTCTTTACTCACAAAGGAGAAGTTTAGGATAAGTATGCCTGCCTTTTGTTCATCTAATTTAGTCAAGATTTTGAGAAGAGCAAGAAGTACTTCATTTAATAAGTGGTTCTCAAATGCATCCTAACCTTGACCAATTGTTTGGAGAAAACTCAAAGTTATAAGAGGGCATAACCAATGCAAAATAACAAGTTTCAATATTTTAGACGGAAGAATAACAACTTTTGCTAAAAATCTGGTGACAAATTTTTTTCAAGACTGCAGTTTGGTGCCCCAGCCATTGTTTAGCTACCTCCCCTGTTAACTAACCCCTAAAGATTGACATAGTTATTCAAAAGAAATGCAGGTCTTAAAGCATTGGAAACCCCAAAACTTACTTTGTTTAATATGTATGTTAGTCTCAGGAAGTGTGAACTGACTTTATTGGATGTGATTAGTATGTGAAAGCTCAGAAATTTGATGAAAGTGAAGTAAAAAACAATTTTTTATGGATGAGTATTGTGCTTAAATTAGGTGTAGTGTAATGCTAACAGGAACCCTTTAGCATAATCATGATTGTTTTTTGCCTGACAGCATGACATCAACCCAGACAGTGATGACATTCCGACGGCAATGAGATGTTCTGTTGAGCGTTTCTCAGATTCGGGAGTGTATCTCCTTGAAAATGGCCTGATGATGTTCCTGTGGATTGGTCTTCATGTCAGTAATGATTGGGTACTGAGTGTTTTTGGTGTAAACTCACCAGCACAGATTGACATTGATTCATCTAAACTGCTACTCCTGGATAATCCTCTTTCTCTGAGACTCAGAAATTTGGTAGAGAAAATCAGGGGTCAGAGGTCAAGATATATGAAGGTGAGTAGCTGTTTGGTTCATTTTAATCCCTTTGTTTTCCATTCATTAGCCAGGCAGGTTTCATTAGCTCACCCAAAAGCAGACGGTCCATTGCAGTATATCTGCTGACCTTTTCAAGTGAAGGAAAAGTCATGGCTTTGTGAAAAGTCATGGCTTTGTGAAGAGTGGTTTTAAACCAGAGCATGCATTCACTTCCACTAGTATTAAAACTCAAAAATTTAAAATATTAGTATTTCAAGCAGCTGATTTCCTTTAGGCTTGTCAAAATAGTGCCAAGCTTTTGTACTGTTCTACTGTCGCAAGTGTGTATGTGTGTGTGTGTGTGTGAGGTGGGTGCAGGGAAGGGGGTGGGAAGGGGAAAGAAGGGGGGTGGATGAGGATGAGGGGCAATTTGTTACGTGACATTTGTGAGAGTATCTTATTTGCTACCTCATGGTAGCATTATTGATGTGTTTCAGGTTATAGTTCACAGCCATTACTCATTTGGAGGTGAGAGAATTGAGTTGTATTTTGGCTGCCTAAATTTGTCACATTCTTACAAGTGGTTGCAGGGTTTGTGGCAGGTAACTATAACAAGATGCCATGATGGATAACAAATTTATAGAATTGAAAATGAGAAAAACATTGGTTTTATCATTTTGGCAACACACAAGAAATGTTGCTTTAGCTCAGCTCTTCTCAACCGGTGGGCGGCCCACTGGTGGGCCGTGAAGCTCTCCCAGGTGGGCCGCAAAAATAAAAAATAAAGAAAAAAGAAAAAAACTTTTTGTAAGGTGGGCCTCAGAAAAATTCTGAGAGTCAAAGTGGTCCTCGAGTTAAAAAGATTGAGAAGTGCTGCTTTAGCTTATTTACGATTCCAAGTACACTAGTGTTCATGAAGTTTTTTTTTTAAAGTTTTCTTCTTTTAGGTGCAAGAATTGTTGTATTCAGATAGACAAGACAAAACATTATTTTTCCTTGTTAATAGTGCAGTATTACCTTTATCTCTGAATGATAGCACATGAAATAATGTTTTACCAAGATGAAAAAGAAGAACGTGTTTACAAAACATCTTATTGTTTTACCAGGTTGACAGTACAAAGTACATTGATGTATTGTTTAATAATCTAGACAATACTTGAAGTATTGTTTTCATAAGACTGTTGATTATCCTCTTCCTACAGCTGGCAGTTGTGAGACAGAGAGATACCCTGGAGCCGTGGTTCAAACAGTTTCTGGTGGAAGACAAAGGAGCAAACGCATCTGCCTCTTATGTTGATTTCTTAGTCCACATGCACAAAGAAATAAGGAACATCCTTAGCTGAGTGGGACATGACTGATAGATAACAATATAATATTAAAAATTGCAAACCTACACCAGCTTGGCTACAAGGTTTGATGATCAAATTCTTCTGCCAAGTTGAACAAAGTTTAACTTAGTACATCCTTTGTGAAGTTTTCGATTCAAAGAGCAAGCCTGAAATGTTGTATGGATTCTTGATGCCCTGTGTTTGGTGTCATTTTCTTACTAGATGGAGGATGGTCCCAAACTCTCGAACAGGTCTGAGAATGAATGGTGGGTTTGCTTACTGCCAGATTTATGTGGCCTTTTGTTGACTTTGTCCTGGAAGAGGTTGGCAAGGTATTGGAGGCATAAAAAGTTGTACAGATGTGAGCAAAAAAAGAAAAAAAATAGTACTGAAGAGAAGTTACTTGAAAGGTATAATATTGGTCGTACAATTATAATAAAGTTATATTTTAACTAGAGGCAAAGATAAATTCTCTTATGAAATAGGGAATTCATTTATTCTCATGTGATGAAGGGGCATGCACTGATTCTTTTTGTTGGTGCATTTTGGGGTTTATTCATCATATTTTAACAAAAATTGGGAAAATTGGGGAATGAAATGGCCCCACTTCTCCATGTCTGGCATCCGTGTTTAGAAAATCTGGTTATGGTGACTAACATCTAGTAAGATGTCTGAGATGACCTTTGACCTGTTATACTTTGGGGATTGGTATAGTTTTCAGCTGTCTTGAAAAAATGAGATGTCTGCTACATCTTGCCAGCTAAAAATGTAGTATTTTGGAGAAAATAAGAAAATCATTGCAGTAATTTTGGAAGGTCTGAAGCAAAACCTTGATGAATAAGGAATAATTTGTCAGCGCTGGAACAAGACTAATAATCTCTTAGTTGAATAGTTTTTAAAAAGAGTTTATTTGAGAGGGTAGGGTATAATAAAAAGGATAGGCAGAGTGATATGATGTGAATTTCAAGAACACTTTAAAAAATGTCCTCGTCAAATGATGTTATGGCAGTCTTTAAAAGACACTGTTCAGTTTCCATAGTTACAATAATAATGATTGCATATTAAATAAATCTCATTGCTCTTTCCTTGTTTGACTGAAAAATAAAGTTTTGGAACTAGTAAAGTGATAGATTGTGTAATTTTAAAGAAATTGAATATTATGGATTACTGGTCATCATTCTGTGTTGTTTATTCAGTCTTTGTACTGTATACCCATTCTTTGTTTCTAGTTTAAAGTGTGTGATCACAAGTAACAAAGCAGATATATAATATTCTTTTGTCAAAGATCCGAACTTTTTGCAAAATTTTGTCTGGATTTTTTGGGGCATTTCCATCTCATGCTGAAAATTGATTAATTTGATTTACGTGTTAGAGTTGCTATTTTCTTGAGGAAAAATAAGTTAACAAACTCGCTCACTGTAAACCACAATCTATTGAAATCATATTATCCAGTACAATATTTAACAATGTAGATATGCTTGCGGTAATATAATCTTTAACCCGCTTATTTTATTTTATATATCTCAGCATGTACAAAGTAAAATATAAAAATAACTTATATCTCCTCCTTTGAAATCTCTAAAATTACCAGCGTCCATATATCATTGTGTAATGACGTTCACTGATGGGACTTCCCCTTACGTTGGGTGTGACCTTGCTAGTGTGGCAACCGTTGCTCAATGTGTTTCCCACCCATAGTTACAAAAACAACAGTGTGCCAGTGTTTTAGCTGAGTGATTACACAAAAGTTTCTTCAAGTGTGGGTGCTTTAGGTTATCCAGAGCTGTGAATCTCTATGAGTCTGTGAATTTTATATTTGATATTGAAGACTTAAAACACGTGCTGAGTACTGCTTGAGAAGCAAGCCTAAGATAACACAGTTTTAATCACCTGCTAGCTGCTAGTAAAACCTCAGCTGGAATCAGTGCAGTCAATAGTGTAGCCAGAAAAATTTGTGTAGGGGGCTCCGCCATTTCACCGGGGTAGAGGGGGGTTTAAAAGTAGAATCATCATATACTTAATATTTATTTCTTCACTCTTGAATTTTCCAGTTGTGGGCAAGTGACTTGAGGGGGCTCACTGCCCCCCAGCTATGCCACTACATACAGGAACCCTATGGTACTACTTGGTGTTATTTCCACACATTTATAATTTTAACTAGCAGTAAGTACACTAGCCTAACACTAGCCTTAATGAAGGTATTGAAAGTCTGAAATAATCTGTAGCATTGCTTTGTAGAGAGACTCCATCTTGGGGACAGGTGCTTCAACTTGACACTTACACCCCCCCCCCCCTCCCCCATCTGTCTAATGGATAAGAGCATCCGCAATCTCTACTATGTCAGACCTCACGCTTTGCTTTCTAACAGTGAACCACATAATGACCTGACCGTGGGATTAAATCAGCATCCTCTTAACACTGAATCAGTCTGCTCTCATTCGGTTTACGGTTAGGGTATTAGAAAGTACATTGAACTCTACAGTCCTGTAGTGTGTAGACAAGTTTCTAGTAACTTACACTTTAGTATTGACAACAGACTACAGATCAGTTTTTACGTTTTAAGAGATGTTTAGCATCCCTCTGAATTTTACACAATACATCCTTCAGATAAGACTGACCCCATCCTTGATTAATATGCTTAATGTGGGAAAAAAACAACAATACTGAAGTAAAAGTGTAGCAGTCTGCAAAGTGATACATGTTTTGTACTAGTGATGATCAAAATAATACTGACTCTTATAGCAGAATTGACCTTTGAGAATTATTGTAATGGGGAAAATGAGAATGTCGAGAGCTGGTGTGCTCTTTGAGTTTATGTAAATGAAAAGTGGGAACTGTCCAATTGAAATGAAGTTTAGGTATTGAGAATACTTGTAGCTCTCACGTGATGTTTACAACAGGAACAGAAAGAAGTAGGAGATGATCTTTCACTTTGGCAGCCACTAAAAATTTGTGTCAATAAATTTTGTTTTAGGCTGTGGTTAAACCTAAGGAATCCTTAGTGCACATGAAAGGATGATGATATATCAGGGTTTTCCCATTGGTTTTCAGAGAACTTTAAATTGTTTAATTGTCATTGCTGGCAACATAAGTATACAGTAAAATGGTTTTTATAATTTACCTGTCCAAGCAATGAAATACTCGGTTTAAAGCAGTTTTCAAACTTACTCATGTAAAACACATTTTGTTTCTTTTGTCTTAATGAGGAGCATGCAAATACTTTTAAATAAGAAACAGATTTTATAGGAAGGCCAGGTGTGAATTTGGATCTTGTTCTCATATTTATGGCATTCTTCATGGAGATAAATGTATCTTAGAAATATTGAAAGAAAACTGAAAGTAAAGGTCTTTGCACTTTTATTCAAATTTTAGCAGTGTTGTTGAAATAGTTTAAGGTGATTTGTTTTCGAGGTGAATCTGAACTCAGTATTACAGAAATATTATTCTTAGTCCCTGATTATAGGAGGTGCTCAGTCCTTGGTACAGGAGGTACTCAGTCCTCGATTGTCAGAGGTACTCAGTCCTTGATTGAAGGAGGTACTTGGTCCTCGATTGTAGGAGGTACGTGGTCCTTGATTGTCAGAGGTACTCAGTCCACGATTGTTGGAGGTACTTGGTCCTCGATTGTCAGAGGTACTCATTCCTTGATTGGAGGAGGTACATGGTCCTCGATAGTAGAAGGTACTGGGTCCATAATTATAGGAGGCACTCATACCTCGATTGTAGGAGGCAGTGCTGTAGTCAAGACTGGAGGGTCCGAGACCGAGACCGGCCTCTCAACGGGCTTTACACTCTGTTTGCATAGGGACTCGAGACCGGTCTCGGAGACGAGACTGACAATTTCCGGTCTTGAGACCGGTCTCGCTACAGCACTGGTAGGAGGTACTAAGTTTTCAAAGGGACTAAAATTTACCTGGTGCTAATTTCTTGTGACAAGAGGTTTTGTTAATAAAGACTTACTTTGTTGGACAAATTTGTGAAACTGATGGGGTGTTTTATGTTAAGTGGCAGTGTGTTTGGGGAGAGGGGCTGTATAAGAACAAAGTATTCCTTGATTTTTTTGTCCTGATTTGTTTTGTGGGTGGCTGGTTGGGGTGGGTAGGGTAGAATATGTGAAAAGAAAAAGTCACGAATATGAAGGAAATATATCGCTAAATACATGTCTTCATGCTTTCATATTGTTAAGAAGAACTTAGTCATGATTGAGCAACTGATGATGTACAATAATATGAATACCATAGATAACTTCCAGAGGACTTGATAAAGCCTTGTGTATGTCTTTATAAGATGTATATTTGTTTGTGTGTGTACGTGTGTGTGTCTGTCTGTAGAATATGCTTATACTGGGAAATTCCAGGAGGTAGAAATAGAGCATCTTGCTATGAGCTTACAAACTTAGTATCGCTGTGAGGATCACTTCCTTTTTGATTGATTTACTGAATTTTCCAAGTTAAATGTTTTTCATTTGAAAACTATGAGTGAAACTTCCATCTTCTGGCAGATGTCCAATTCATGCATCGAAAGAATGTGTTTTTGAAGTGGTTTCTACTGTACTGGTGGTCTTAGTACAAAGTTACAAGTGTATTAGTTTTTAGTTTTTCACTCTCTGGTTCAATTGTTCACGTCGCCAGTTCAGTTGTTCAGCTCATTGCCTCAGCTATTGTGACAAAGTGGCAGGGGTGCAGGGAAGACATTACACACCTCACCCCCACCCCCCAGTTCAGTTGGGATTAACCCATCTGGTGCCAGTCTGTCTCAAAAATCTATTCAGTCCCACAATTGACTGACATATGCCCACGGTTGTTCCCACAGACTTCTTATATTTATGGACAGATCGGCCTGCACTAACCTGCTAACGTCCTATGCGTAGGGTGTCGCCACCGAACGTACACGTTTAGGCTTATCAATATGGCTGGCCACCTATATCTTGTGTGTAAAGTTTGGACTTGCTGCTCAAGTGGTTCAGTATCGACAAATTATTCTAGAAACTTAATAAACTTTCGAAGAATTGCAACGGTTTGGTCAGAAACAATGGGCAGAATGAAGGACATCTTGTTAAGCTTCATTTGGTTCATTCGGTGTCGACGTTTTGGTCACCTGATCCTGTCCATATATATTAGAAGTCAGTGGTCGTAACCCACACTTCATGGTATGAAAGTGTGAAAAAATAATACGTCATTGACATACTTTTGTAATAAGTGTTCATTGAGGAGTATTTGTGGCAAACCACAGTATCAGTCCTGCAGTAGTGACGAAATTGATAGTACCTGGAAACCCTTTTATCCAAATAACAATACTAATAAAGTGTAAATATGAACATGTGAATAATTATGTACTTTTTGAAAGGTGCGTGACGATTTTTGATGTCATAGGATCGGGTTCATAGTCCTGTAACGGAAGTTAACCAGTCGAGCATGCGTAAAAGATTGTAGTAGCGTTTATAACCAATTTAGCGACGCTGTTTTACGATCCATGGAGGTGACGCGATGTACACAGGGACGGACTAAGCCCTGCACCCTTTCCGATTTTTTTTAATATATGCAATGAGGACAACTCTTCCATTGAATGTTCGAAAGGATGGTGTATTGTTGTACTTTCCCCCTACCTCCCTGTCTTCGAAATCCATGCAAGATCCGCTATTTTGTAAACAATCCAGCACCTATCTGACCGGAGGAAGAAATTAGTAAAATAAGGGAGTTGATGAGGGTACTCTAGATTCTGTTCTACTCTGAATGAGCAGTTTTTGCTCTTTTCGAGCTGCCACACCCTATATTGGGTCTATATTTCTCAGCATGACATAGACCTAATTAGCGAGTGTAGGGCGCATATGGCGTACTCGGTTAACCAGCATGATGTCGCTCATGTTTTGGAAATATGCTTTCAAGATCGGAGGGCAGGGACCATGGGGTCCTACGAAAGATTTGGCATGGTAATGGACACTGATCATAATTAAAAGCTTGACGTCATTGCGCAAAAATACCCCCCTTCTCTTGCCGTCCCGTAAGCTGATGTCCGGTCGGCATAATGGGTACCTAAAACCGGGTAACCTTAGGGCAAATATGCACGTACAGGTTTCACATGAAAAGACGGTTCTCCATATTGTAGGTTTCAAACCAGGTCCTGTGTGTCATTGACCATAGGTCCAAGGGGCATGCACTTCTTACAGTCTCTGCAGTACTATCATAGCAATGCGGACAACCCCAAAATGCGGGCAGAATCTGTAAAAATTCGGGCAAGATTTTTCTAAACTGCTAAAAGAGCTCATAAGTTCGGACGAAAAACCTTGTTCCCCCACCCAATCAAAATGATCCCATACTCTTATGATTGTTTACTATAACTTACTGGTTTGGGGGAATGCGAAGAAAGATTACCTACAGTCCATAAGGTGTTTGCTGCAAAAGCGTGCTGCATACGAAATATTTGTAATGCATCTTACACTGATCATACGGGCCGCCTCTTATTTTTCCATTTCCGACCTGTGCCAACAAATACCAGCTTGGCGTTTTCAGGCATTATTTAGTTAATTACAAGTTGCCAAAATGCTATAGTAATTTTTATGTTCAAATGCATGATTACGACCAGAAAAATGCATCTTCTTGCCATTCCCTTTTCTAGAACTTGTCTCGCCAAGTCTCTTCAAGATTAGAACAGTGCTCCCAGCCCTCTGATCATTATGATTAGACACTCCGGAGCTGTTCTGTGGATTTCTTTCCCAGATTACTTTCATTATTTCATTTCCCTTTATTCTTTTAAGGCTAAGTATAAACAAGTGTCTTCTTGACACTCCAAATATCTAAGGTTGGGTTTATAACTATCACAGGCGTAGGAAGCGGGGGGGGGGACTTTATCCCCCAGTCAAAAATGTGAGGGGGTTGAAGTATGCTTCCGCACCCCCCCCCCCCCAAGATTCAAGGGCAAAAACCCCTTATTTGTCTCTTCTATAAGAAATGTCAAAAATTTGCAGTAATTTTCCTTAACGTTTGTCCAAAATGTTGCACCAAATTGCATCGGAGGACCCTTAAATACCCAAAAATTTTCTAAAGGGGAGCCCTCCCCTTAGACCCCTCCCCAGAATGGCGATCCGAAACAAGGTTCAGCCTCCCAGTCTCGAAAAGCTTCCTATGCCTATGATAACTGTTTTTGTTATGATAAATGTTCTTTTGTCCTGCTTGTCATTTTTTCTCTTCTTTTTTTGCTTACTTTAAAGAGAAAATGCAGCCCCCCCCCCCCAATTTAATTCATGAACGGTTCCCATCTGTTATTTGATAATATTTTTTTTCACTTGTTTGTTAAATTAATGCAGAATAACTCCTTGGCAGTTCCCTGGTTTACCTTTAATATTCAATGATTTTATACAGAAAGATAATGAAGGATAGCCTACTTGTGAGCGAAATATGTGGAGATTTGTAAGATTTAACAATTTTTTAAAGAAACTTAGGGCAAGTGCTGTCTCTCTTTAAGAAGGCCTATGTTTCTCTCCTTTGCAGGGGCCAGACAGTAAAAGCACTTTTCCTTTCCTCTGACTCTCCACCTCAGTGCTGATATATTTTTAATATGCTGTGTTGTACAGTAATGCTTTGAATTAAGTACTTTGACTCGGTGAAAAGCAAACTTGAAACTGTAACCAAAACGACGATACCAAAACTATCCCATAATCCATTGTAATTGCTATTTGGAAAAATGTCTAGGACGTATATGACGTATGTAACATCACTGATCACTCATGGAGCAGCTAAAGGTTGATAGCTAGTGTAGACCAGGGAGACCAAATTGGGTTGATTCAATTAGTACCTCGAGTCCCCTTAAGACTTGAAGCGTTCCTTTCAAAGACAA
Organism: Holothuria leucospilota; assembly: GCA_029531755.1. NCBI lineage: Eukaryota > Metazoa > Echinodermata > Holothuroidea > Aspidochirotida > Holothuriidae > Holothuria > Holothuria leucospilota. The sequence goes on along the minus strand of CM055980.1, from coordinate 4,268,663 downwards.
AACCTGTGAAACAGAAGAAGAGCTGATATGGAGCTGTTGTCTGTCATTTATTCCGCTGTAAAGCATCGGACCTTAACCCTTACAAACAATCGGGTCGCACCCAGGAAACCCAAAGTTCGGTTTTACTATCAGTTGTAAATATTTAATTCTGATAATTATTTCGGCATTATGTTTACTTTCCATTCCGATATTCAGAGCCACAGTAAATCAGTAGCAAGCCCTGCAGGGAGTCGCCCAAGAGTGACTCATCCACCAAATATTTCACTTTCGTAACTTGAAGCATGTAACCTTATTCATCTAGACGAGCAGATTTATCGTCAAGTTTCGTTGCTTCAACGGTTCGAAGAACTAACCCTGCCCGTACAGGTCACCCAAGTGTAACCACAGAGAAGCGTTTACGCAGGTAACTTCTTAAGTGCAATACTTTATACATGACTGCACACGTTATTTCAACGAAAAATATCGGGGTATCGAGTAAATTGTGCAAAGGAATTTTGCACACGACAGACAAGATGAACAAAATCAGGAGTTGCCTTACAACCTCTGGTGCAGCATGAAAAACAATCCTTGCCATAGGCGGGATTACGGAGGGGGAGGGGGGCAAACGGGGGCACTAGCCTTTTCCAGTGCTTAAAAAAATAATTAAAAAAATGGGCGAAAGTAAGTGAGACCAGAGAAATTATAAGATAATTTTCAATAGCCTATTATGATTAAATTTTGCAATGTTTAATGAACGAAAATATTAATATCAAAAACCATAAAAGTGCTAGGAAAATTTTTCTCGGCGCGCTTCGCGCGCATCTATATACAGAGGAAACTGACTAATACAATTAAGTTTTGTCTGGCACCGTAAAATTTTCTTCCTCGTACGCGCCACACTATTGTGACTTGAAGCTCTGAAATAAGGGTCACTGAAAGTACTAATGTACGTCATAAAATGAACCATGGTCCTTACAAAGTCCCAAACCCTAACCATGTATAGGGACCGCAATTCTCGGGGAAAAAAAATCGGCTTGCTTCGCGTGAGCCCGATATAAATCGATGTCTCATTAGTACTGCCTGAGTTGCCTCGTTATTACTTCCTGTAGGACAGCTTGACTAAATTACCATTTCCACAACCCTCGCTACACCTCTCGCAGTTTACTTTCCTCACCAACCACCATCATCCTCAGCAAATTGACTGAGGGTTACTATCTTAAATTTGCGCTCATCCTATGAAAACTATTTCATTAGCATTTCAAATTACTCCTGGAGGAAGCAGGCTTTTCTCAAGAAATGGTCTAGAATGGCAGCAAAAGCCGTCAAATGAAAGAAAGTTTTCTAGGGGAGGACCCTCAGCTCCTAGCCTCCGGTTTCGCCCCTTCGGCGATAGGGGTAGAAGGCGGCTTCGCCGGTCACAACTTCCCAAGATGTAGCCTCCAATAAAATTACTTCTCCGGCACTTTAACTGCCAGTGCCCATTACACTGTCCATGTAAAAACTACCCGCAAAAGATTACATTGACTTCTTCAAGTATCACATAGTTTATAACCTTCAAAATCGACACAACCTATTTTTCACACTAGTAAAAAAGTTGAGGGGCACTTGTCCCAGACCATCGACAAAATGAAACATGACAGAAAGTCTCCATAGAGCAGTATATAGAGGGATTTCATGTGACGTCACGAGCAATGGATTCCCAGGAACCGACGGGCAAAACACACACGCAGTAAGCGTATTTACAGCCCACGCGTACGCCATAACCATAGATACTACTGTGACACAATGAACGCGTGTCCTTTAAAACCAAAGAGACGCGCAATCTTGCCCTTCAAAATCGCGTGAGACGCGCAACCACATGACTCAGTGAAACTCCTCTATAGGTTTCCGTATCCTGCTCTATGGAAAGAACAGGTACCTAGGGAAAGTAGTAAAAATATTTTATGCAATAAAAAACTGCATTTTAAACTAAAGAAAAACAAGAAGCTATAATTAAATGTCTGAAGCGTTGTCTCAACGCTGTTTTCTTCTGCACGCATCGCGCGCATCCGTCTTAAATATTGTTTCGGGGTTTCGGGGTTACTTTCTGTACAACATCCTGCTTGTCATAGCTCCATACAAACTCTTCGATTCGACTATCGTTGAAACCACCGATGCCCGCATGGCCTTAGGCATCGCAGGGGAAGTTCCCCTCCCTCAGAAATTTTCGAAGCAAAATTTTTATCACCATCGATCTTTTTAAATTTACCGACTCTTTTAAGATTGTTTAGATGCAAGTTTTCAAGCACGGGAAGCACGGTACCGAAATAACGGACAGGCGCTTAGCGAAGGGGGGGGGGGGAGCCTTCTCCTTGAGGATACTTTTCTTTCTTAGCATTTCTGTTACTCATATCGCTAAAAAAGTATGAAAACTGCGATTTTGTCAGCGCACACCCATTCTAAATACTAGACATCCCATTCTTAAAATTGTTCCAAAGCGCCGGGAAACCCTCAAAGTAATCTATTCCCCCCTACTTCCTCAAGCCATCAGCATTATCGATCCCATCTGACTGTTAGTCACATGGAGTAAAAGAATATAATTGAGAAAAGTCAAATTGTGATGTTTGTGGTATGTTGATTGCCCACCTTACGCCATTTGAAGTGGAAGCTAAAATGCATCAGTAAATGCCTACAATTTCTTAAATACCATAAAGCTTCCGGAGGCTTCGCCCCCTGGCCCCCACCGGGGCTCTGCCCCTGGACCCCTTCAGGGGCCCTCGGGCGGGCCCCTGGACCCAACGCCGTTTAAGGTGGAGCGCTTCGCGCTCCCTCGGCGCGCCTTCGGTGCCGTTTGACAGTCGACACGGATTTGCCCCCACTTTCAGACATCAAATCCCACCCCTGATCCTTGCTATGAATTTTTTGGAAATATTACGATGTGATCAATGCCTAACTTTATATCATACCAACACCTTCAGGAATTTTCACCCTACGAAGTGACATGTAATAACTCAGTCCTTGAAGTGCAGTTGTTTTACGGCGCTATGGCACCACAAATGTGGGAGAAGCCTACATGGCTTATAAATTACAACTTTACGTCGGGTGGCCAACCAACTCAACAATTTATATCAAATTTGGTTTCTTTTGAAATGCCAATTCAGATGGGAAAACCGTAGACCGTTCTTGGATGAAAAACCCACCTTACTTTGACCTGGCCAGGGATCGAACCCTGAACCTCCAGGTTTCCAAGCTTCATTAATAATATTAATTGCCAAGCTTCGTTAATTATGTCATGGCTTTAATTGTATCAATAATATCAGAGAGTCCTTGGTTTAATACATCATATTCAGTGAAGGGTATATGTTTGCAACTCTGCCATTGCACGAAGCAGATAAATTACATAGGCTATGTCATATAACTTAGAACTTTTCTTACCTCTGCAGCCCTGGAGAAAGTTGTTGCTATAAACATTCCACATGGTATGCTTAGAAGGATCATGGATTGGAAGGATATAACTCATGCGTGATCACTACGGAAGTCGTTGAGTGGTCACGCCTTTTAAAATATTATCGTAGCCACGAGTGACTCCCTGCTCGATAGCGTGGAGCGATAACTCCTCGTAAAGTGCATTTGGAAACTACGGTTCCCTATTCGAATCAGTCCCAGTGACGCACAGAATTTCTCTGAAAATAGGGCTTGTGCTTGTGCAAGAAAATAGGGCTTGTGTAGCAAAGCTCTTTGCAGTGATTTACAAATCAAGTGGCTACAGCTTAGTAGTTTTCGAAAATGTTTGTTTTCTCTTCTCATCAAGAATTAGTGGTGGAACAAGGGAAAGGCCACTGGCAACTCCTTGGTGGAACAGGGCCAGGCAGCCTAGGCCGTGTTTCGTAAGCCCTAGGCAGTAGGTCTGCACAGACTTAAAACGAAAAATTCCTCAACACAATTTAAACGCCTTATTTCGTCCTAATTTTGAAGGCGCCTATTTTCTTCGTATGCCCCAGGCATAGTGCCCATTGTACCTACTGGGTATAGATGGGGCCCTAGTCCAGCCATGTTAGGGAAAGGTGACTTACGGTAGCAGGGTAAGGGAGAAACTACACCGAAATTCCCCTGGTTTGATTTCGTCGGCGACCTGCGTTTGTTCGTCTTTGACTTAACTGACACAGGAGTCTTTATCATCTTTTTATTAACTAGATCTGTTCACCTGCATGCTACATATGACTATCCAAAGTAGGCAATAATAGACTTAGTTGGAAGGGATAATACATGGTACAGTATATCACAGACTAACTATAGAACCATCCTAAGGGTACCCTTATAACCAGTAAGTTAGCTTTACATGTCACAGCGAGCCAGCGTTCCTGACGAGAATTGGGATAATTGGTGCTTGTTGCCCCTAAGCTTAGAGCTCAAGTATGAACATTGAACTCAAAAGCCTCTTCAAAATCAATTTGAGCTCCACCTTCAAAATATTTACGAAAAGGTGAAGAGGTTTCACATCGTTTTAAAGATTAGTTTGTGAACCTGTATGTTTATCCCTCTCAGTCTACACCACCCACGCACCCAAGCTTCGTTTGGAGACTTTTGACCTAAACACGCTTGCAAAGCTTCGCGATTGTCAGTCGTGGTAACGTGTGCAAACCAGTTTGGAAACTGTCGATGGAAGTCTGTTGGTATACGGAGTTTTCCCAAGTGAAAAGGAAGGTGAATTTCAGAAATTTCCACAAAAATCACGAGGAACATAAAAATCATATTCGGGCTGGGAACAGGGTTAGGACTTACCTTCGTAACAGGTGTCGAATATGTTGGACCGCTTTTTCAGGTACATACTCTCTCCAATGTAGGTGGTGTAATACAAGCCCGCTTGGCGGGCAAGGTTAGGGCAGGGGTGTGCAATCTACGGGCTCCGTATTTTGAGGCCGCGAAAGCCATATTACATTTGCCTTATCTGCGGCACTTTATTTCTTGTTCGTTGAGGTGACGTCGTTTGCGTGGCCATAAACAATCGGGCCAGGCGTGTACAACTACGTTACCAGGGTCCTCAATGAGCCCGAGCAGATTCCTGCCGCCGGGCTGAATTCATCAAGCAAATCACAGGCCCTCAATTTTAAGTACCTAGCGTGTTCGTGACAGTCACAGTTCCGCGTACCGAATAATGTGATAGTAACAATGCGAACGTTTCTGTGGCGCATCCATGCAAAAGAGTGGGTGGGGGTCATCTGGGCTGGTATTTCTTTACGCACACTAAAAATCAGAACACTGAAATCTCTGAATTTCTCCGGGGAAGCCCTTAACCTTCCGTAGACATGAAGGGCTTTCATGAGAGGCAGGCTACACATGACTGGCCCTTTTCATCAAAATCATCTCAGATTAAATCGTATCAAAATCGCGGAGTTAAGTTTTTTCAGTAAAGAGGCCCTTCTCCCTTCAAAGATAAAGAAATGAGTCTTCAGCGTTTATCATGAAAGTTGGAGCCCCTATGAAATGCAGTCGTGGTCATCTGATGACTTTATCAAAATTGAATACAGGCAATGTCTGTGAAAGAAACAATGCCTGCTTTGAAGTTTCATGAGATGCGGGAAGATCACACCATACCATTAAATTAATTCGAACTCTTATATACTGTAAACCTGCACTCCGTGGTAGACAAAGATGAATAAGATTATTCCATGTTCAGGCGCGGATCCAAAGGGGGGGGGGGGCTTTCCCGGCCTCAGCCCCCCCCTTTTTCGCCACATCAACAATAACAAATACGCGAAAATTAGCATAATGATAATCTAGGAGAGTATTCAAGGGGGCTTTCAGCCCTCCCCCCTTTTCGAAATGTCTGGATCCGCGCCTGATGTTCCATCCTCACATCCCACCCTGTCCTAAGGAAACACAAGCAGAAATAATAAATGCAAAATATAAACAATATCTTCTCTCGACATATTTTCATCGTGTCATAGGTTTTATTTCTTTGGAGTATGGTAGAAATATTCCACATCATTATACTGCTACCAATGTTGCTGATATGACACATTTTAGATATATTTTCAATTACTTCTTACCCCTTAAACTGAGACAAAAGTCCTCTTAAGTGAAAGGTAAAGAAATGAGTCTTCAGCATTTATCGATTCGTATGCAGTCTAGAAAGGAACTAAAAAAATATGGACACCATCACAATGAAATTGTTAACTAATGAAATGTTTAAATAAATTTATCTGTAACAAAAAGATAAGCATAATTTAGTTAAGTTCATTTTACTTGCAAGAAGTTAAAAGCAGCTTCTGTAGATTAACAGAGCCATTCAGAAAAACCATGAAACGTGCCATCAGCTTGAGATGGAAATATTCTGCTAGCAAAAACTGATGAAAGGAACAAGACCTTCTATAACTAGCATATTTTGTTTCGCAGCTTTCCATTACAAGCTAACCTAGGATAAGATTTCCGTCATAACGTGTACTTCATCGACACAAGCAAAGGTGTAACTTTCCCTATCATGATCTTAAAAGCAACGATAGATGTTCATCACATCATTCCCCTCCAATACCCCCTCTCACTCTCGTTCTGACCCTCCCCCTCCCACAATCTCGTTCAGGGCTAATAATAACCAAACAACTGGCAGTATCTTCTCAATGACGTATTATTTTTTCACACTTTCATACCATGAAGTGTGGGTTACGACCACTGACTTCTAATATATATGGACAGGATCAGGTGACCAAAACGTCGCCACCGAATGAACCAAATGAAGCTTAACAAGATGTCCTTCATTCTGCCCATTGTTTCTGACCAAACCGTGCAATTCTTCGAAAGTTTATTAAGTTTCTAGAATAATTTGTCGATACTGAACCACTTGAGCAGCAAGTCCAAACTTTACACACAAGATATAGGTGGCAGCCATATTGATAAGCCTAAACGTGTACGTTCGGTGGCGACACCCTACGCATAGGACGTTAGCAGGTTAGTGCAGGCCGATCTGTCCATAAATATAAGAAGTCTGTGGGAACAACCGTGGGCATATGTCAGTCAATTGTGGGAATGAATAGATTTTTGAGACAGACTGGCACCAGATGGGTTAATCCCAACTGAAAAGGGGGGTGGGGGTGAGGTGAGTAATGTCTTCCCTGCACCCCTGCCACTTTGTCACAATAGCTGAGCAATTAGCTGAACAACTGAACTGGCGAGTGAACAATTGAACCAGAGAGTGAAAAACTAAACTAATACACTTGTAACTTTGTACTAAGACCACCAGTACAGTAGAAACCACTTCAAAAACACATCTTTCGATGCATGAATTGGACATCTGCCAGAAGATGGAAGTTTCACTCATAGTTTCAAATGAAAAACATTTAACTTGGAAAATTCAGTAAATCAATCAAAAAGGAAGTGATCCTCACAGCGATACTAAGTTTGTAAGCTCATAGCAAGATGCTCTATTTCTACCTCCTGGAATTTCCCAGTATAAGCATATTCTACAGACAGACACGCACACGTACACACACAAACAAATATACATCTTATAAAGGCATACACAAGGCTTTATCAAGTCCTCTGGAAGTTATCTATGGTATTCATATTATTGTACATCATCAGTTGCTCAATCATGACTAAGTTCTTCTTAACAATATGAAAGCATGAAGACATGTATTTAGCGATATATTTCCTTCATATTCGTGACTTTTTCTTTTCACATATTCTACCCTACCCACCCCAACCAGCCACCCACAAAACAAATCAGGACAAAAAAATCAAGGAATACTTTGTTCTTATACAGCCCCTCTCCCCAAACACACTGCCACTTAACATAAAACACCCCATCAGTTTCACAAATTTGTCCAACAAAGTAAGTCTTTATTAACAAAACCTCTTGTCACAAGAAATTAGCACCAGGTAAATTTTAGTCCCTTTGAAAACTTAGTACCTCCTACCAGTGCTGTAGCGAGACCGGTCTCAAGACCGGAAATTGTCAGTCTCGTCTCCGAGACCGGTCTCGAGTCCCTATGCAAACAGAGTGTAAAGCCCGTTGAGAGGCCGGTCTCGGTCTCGGACCCTCCAGTCTTGACTACAGCACTGCCTCCTACAATCGAGGTATGAGTGCCTCCTATAATTATGGACCCAGTACCTTCTACTATCGAGGACCATGTACCTCCTCCAATCAAGGAATGAGTACCTCTGACAATCGAGGACCAAGTACCTCCAACAATCGTGGACTGAGTACCTCTGACAATCAAGGACCACGTACCTCCTACAATCGAGGACCAAGTACCTCCTTCAATCAAGGACTGAGTACCTCTGACAATCGAGGACTGAGTACCTCCTGTACCAAGGACTGAGCACCTCCTATAATCAGGGACTAAGAATAATATTTCTGTAATACTGAGTCAGATTCACCTCGAAAACAAATCACCTTAAACTATTTCAACAACACTGCTAAAATTTGAATAAAAGTGCAAAAGACCTTTACTTTCAGTTTTCTTTCAATATTTCTAAGATACATTTATCTCCATGAAGAATGCCATAAATATGAGAAAAGATCCAAATTCACACCTGGCCTTCCTATAAAATCTGTTTCTTATTTAAAAGTATTTGCATGCTCCTCATTAAGACAAAAGAAACAAAATGTGTTTTACATGAGTAAGTTTGAAAACTGCTTTAACCGAGTATTTCATTGCTTGGACAGGTAAATTATAAACCATTTTACTGTATACTTATGTTGCCAGCAATGACAATTAACAATTTAAAGTTCTCTGAAAACCAATGGGAAAACCCTGATATATCATCATCCTTTCATGTGCACTAAGGATTCCTTAGGTTTAACCACAGCCTAAAACAAAATTTATTGACACAAATTTTTAGTGGCTGCCAAAGTGAAAGATCATCTCCTACTTCTTTCTGTTCCTGTTGTAAACATCACATGAGAGCTACAAGTATTCTCAATACCTAAACTTCATTTCAATTGGACAGTTCCCACTTTTCATTTACATAAACTCAAAGAGCACACCAGCTCTCGACATTCTCATTTTCCCCATTACAATAATTCTCAAAGGTCAATTCTGCTATAAGAGTCAGTATTATCTTGATCATCACTAGTACAAAACATGTATCACTTTGCAGACTGCTACACTTTTACTTCAGTATTGTTGTTTTTTTCCCACATTAAGCATATTAATCAAGGATGGGGTCAGTCTTATCTGAAGGATGTATTTTGTAAAATTCAGAGGGATGCTAAACATCTCTTAAAACGTAAAAACTGATCTGTAGTCTGTTGTCAATACTAAAGTGTAAGTTACTAGAAACCTGTCTACACACTACAGGACTGTAGAGTTCAATGTACTTTCTAATGCCCTAAACGTAAACCGAATGAGAGCAGACTGATTCAGTGTTAAGAGGATGCTGATTTAATCCCACGGTCAGGTCATTATGTGGTTCACTGTTAGAAAGCAAAGCGTGAGGTCTGACATAGTAGAGATTGCGGATGCTCTTATCCATTAGACAGATGGGGGAGGGGGGGGGGGTGTAAGTGTCAAGTTGAAGCATCTGTCCCCAAGATGGAGTCTCTCTACAAAGCAATGCTACAGATTATTTCAGACTTTCAATACCTTCATTAAGGCTAGTGTTAGGCTAGTGTACTTACTGCTAGTTAAAATTATAAATGTGTGGAAATAACACCAAGTAGTACCATAGGGTTCCTGTATGTAGTGGCATAGCTGGGGGGCAGTGAGCCCCCTCAAGTCACTTGCCCACAACTGGAAAATTCAAGAGTGAAGAAATAAATATTAAGTATATGATGATTCTACTTTTAAACCCCCCTCTACCCCGGTGAAATGGCGGAGCCCCCTACACAAATTTTTCTGGCTACACTATTGACTGCACTGATTCCAGCTGAGGTTTTACTAGCAGCTAGCAGGTGATTAAAACTGTGATATCTTAGGCTTTGCTTCTCAAGCAGTACTCAGCACGTGTTTTAAGTCTTCAATATCAAATATAAAATTCACAGACTCATAGAGATTCACAGCTCTGGATAACCTAAAGCACCCACACTTGAAGAAACTTTTGTGTAATCACTCAGCTAAAACACTGGCACACTGTTGTTTTTGTAACTATGGGTGGGAAACACATTGAGCAACGGTTGCCACACTAGCAAGGTCACACCCAACGTAAGGGGAAGTCCCATCAGTGAACGTCATTACACAATGATATATGGACGCTGGTAATTTTAGAGATTTCAAAGGAGGAGATATAAGTTATTTTTATATTTTACTTTGTACATGCTGAGATATATAAAATAAAATAAGCGGGTTAAAGATTATAGTACCGCAAGCATATCTACATTGTTAAATATTGTACTGGATAATATGATTTCAATAGATTGTGGTTTACAGTGAGCGAGTTTGTTAACTTATTTTTCCTCAAGAAAATAGCAACTCTAACACGTAAATCAAATTAATCAATTTTCAGCATGAGATGGAAATGCCCCAAAAAATCCAGACAAAATTTTGCAAAAAGTTCGGATCTTTGACAAAAGAATATTATATATCTGCTTTGTTACTTGTGATCACACACTTTAAACTAGAAACAAAGAATGGGTATACAGTACAAAGACTGAATAAACAACACAGAATGATGACCAGTAATCCATAATATTCAATTTCTTTAAAATTACACAATCTATCACTTTACTAGTTCCAAAACTTTATTTTTCAGTCAAACAAGGAAAGAGCAATGAGATTTATTTAATATGCAATCATTATTATTGTAACTATGGAAACTGAACAGTGTCTTTTAAAGACTGCCATAACATCATTTGACGAGGACATTTTTTAAAGTGTTCTTGAAATTCACATCATATCACTCTGCCTATCCTTTTTATTATACCCTACCCTCTCAAATAAACTCTTTTTAAAAACTATTCAACTAAGAGATTATTAGTCTTGTTCCAGCGCTGACAAATTATTCCTTATTCATCAAGGTTTTGCTTCAGACCTTCCAAAATTACTGCAATGATTTTCTTATTTTCTCCAAAATACTACATTTTTAGCTGGCAAGATGTAGCAGACATCTCATTTTTTCAAGACAGCTGAAAACTATACCAATCCCCAAAGTATAACAGGTCAAAGGTCATCTCAGACATCTTACTAGATGTTAGTCACCATAACCAGATTTTCTAAACACGGATGCCAGACATGGAGAAGTGGGGCATTTCATTCCCCAATTTTCCCAATTTTTGTTAAAATATGATGAATAAACCCCAAAATGCACCAACAAAAGAATCAGTGCATGCCCCTTCATCACATGAGAATAAATGAATTCCCTATTTCATAAGAGAATTTATCTTTGCCTCTAGTTAAAATATAACTTTATTTTAATTGTACGACCAATATTATACCTTTCAAGTAACTTCTCTTCAGTACTATTTTTTTTTCTTTTTTTTGCTCACATCTGTACAACTTTTCATGCCTCCAATACCTTGCCAACCTCTTCCAGGACAAAGTCAACAAAAGGCCACATAAATCTGGCAGTAAGCAACCCCACCATTCATTCTCAGACCTGTTCGAGAGTTTGGGACCATCCTCCATCTAGTAAGAAAATGACACCAAACAGAGGGCATCAAGAATCCATACAACATTTCAGGCTTGCTCTTTGAATCGAAAACTTCACAAAGGATGTACTAAGTTGAACTTTGTTCAACTTGGCAGAAGAATTTGATCATCAAACCTTGTAGCCAAGCTGGTGTAGGTTTGCAATTTTTAATATTATATTGTTATCTATCAGTCATGTCCCACTCAGCTAAGGATGTTCCTTATTTCTTTGTGCATGTGGACTAAGAAATCAACATAAGAGGCAGATGCATTTGCTCCTTTGTCTTCCACCAGAAACTGTTTGAACCACGGCTCCAGGGTATCTCTCTGTCTCACAACTGCCAGCTGTAGGAAGAGGATAATCAACAGTCTTATGAAAACAATACTTCAAGTATTGTCTAGATCATTAAACAATACATCAATGTACTTTGAACTGTCAACCTGGTAAAACAATAAGATGTTTTGTAAACACGTTCTTCTTTTTCATCTTGGTAAAACATTATTTCATGCGCTATCATTCAGAGATAAAGGTAACACTGCAATATTAACAAGGAAAAATAATATGTTTTGTCTTGTCTATCTGAATGCAACAATTCTTGCACCTAAAAGAAGAAAATTTAAAAAAAAAAAACTTCATGAACACTAGTGTACTTGGAATCGTAAATAAGCTAAAGCAGCACTTCTCAACCTTTTTAACTCGAGGACCACTTTGACTCTCAGAATTTTTCTGAGGCCCACCTTACAAAAAGTTTTTTTCTTTTTTCTTTATTTTTTATTTTTGCGGCCCACCTGGGAGAGCTTCACGGCCCACCAGTGGGCCGCCCACCGGTTGAGAAGCACTGAGCTAAAGCAAAATTTCTTGTGTGTTGCCAAAATGATAAAACCAATGTTTTTCTCAGTTTCAGTTCTATAAATTTGTTATCCATCATGGCATCTTGTTATAGTTACCTGCCACAAACCCTGCAACCACTTGTAAGAATGTGACAAATTTAGGCAGCCAAAATACAACTCATTTCTCTCACCTTCAAATGAGTAATGGCTGTGAACTATAACCTGAAACACATCAATAATGATACCATGAGGTAGCAAATAAGATACTCTCACAAATGTCAGGTAACAAATTGCCCCTCATCCTCATCCACCCCCTTCTTTCCCCTTCCCACCCCCTTCCCTGCACCCACCTCACACACACACGCACACACACATACACACTTGCGACAGTAGAACAGTAGAAAAGCTTGGCACTATTTTGACAAGCCTAAAGGAAATGAGCTGCTTGAAATACTAATATTTTAAATTTTTGAGTTTTAATACTAGTGGAAGTGAATGCATGCTCTGATTGGGTTAAAACCACTATTCACAAAGCCATGACTTTTCCTTCACTTGAAAAGGTCAGCAGATATACTGCAATGGACTGTCTGCTTTTGGTTGAGCTAAAGAAACCTGCCTGGCTAATGAATGGAAAACAAAGGGATTAAAATGAACCAAACAGCTACTCACCTTCATATATCTTGACCTCTGACCCCTGATTTTCTCTACCAAATTTCTGAGTCTCAGAGAAAGAGGATTATCCAGGAGTAGCAGTTTAGATGAATCAATGTCAATCTGTGCTGGTGAGTTTACACCAAAAACACTCAGTACCCAATCATTACTGACATGAAGACCAATCCACAGGAACATCATCAGGCCATTTTCAAGGAGATACACTCCCGAATCTGAGAAACGCTCTACAGAACATCTCATTGCTGTCGGAATGTCATCACTGTCTGGGTTGATGTCATGCTGTCAGGCAAAAAACAATCATGATTATGCTCAAGGGTTCCTGTTACCATTACACTACACCTAATTTAAGCACAATACTAATCCATAAAAAATTGTTTTTTACTTCACTTTCATCAAATTTCTGAGCTTTCACATACTAATCACATCCAATAAAGTCAGTTCACACTTCCTGAGACTAACATACATATTAAACAAAGTGAGTTTTGGGGTTTCCAATGCTTTAAGACCTGCATTTCTTTTGAACAACTATGTCAATCTTTAGGGGTTAATTAACAGGGGAGGTAGCTAAACAATGGCTGGGGCACCAAACTGCAGTCTTGAAAAAAAATTTTCACCAGATTTTTAGCAAAAGTTGTTATTCTTCTGTCTAAAATATTGAAACTTGTTATTTTGCATTGGTTATGCCCTCTTATAACTTTTGAGCTTTCTCCAAACAATTGGTCAAGGTTAGGACACATTTGAGAACCACTTATTAAATGAAGTACTTCTTGCTCTTCTCAAAATCTTGCCTAAATTAGATGAACAAAAGGCAAGCATACTTATCCTAAACTTCTCCTTTGTGAGTAAAGAGCTCTTTTTGATGAATCTAGAATAATTTTAGGTCATAAAACTGATGGTGCACTTTTGATTTAATCTAAATAAAAGAGGCTTTTTTTTTTTCAAAAAAGGCGATGCAAATGTGGGGGAGGGGCGGAAATTTCTGACAAACACATTTTCGCATTTCTTTATGAATATGCTACTGGGCTCTGCTGGCCGTAGGCATACTATGTGAAGTGTTTTGTTAACCAGAGAAATACTGTACTAGGATCAACATAAAATTTTGCACCACTGACTTCTACAACACCTAAAACATGGTTTACAACCTATAGAACTTTTGCTCAATGGTATTTATTAGGCATTTTAGTTGTAACGGTTGTTAAAAGAATGAGGGTCAATAAATTGTGGAACAAAATTTCCTTTCCAGCTAATACTCATATGTCTGACACACAGGGTGCAGCAAACTCTAATTTTTCAAACAACAGCAAGAGATGTTGCATGTATTATAACAAACAGCATGACTGTACACTTTCATTACTTTTAGAGCATGCTGAAAATTCAAGCCTTGCTCAAATTTCCACAAAGGGATAAATCCAAATCCAATAAAGTTTGCTATTTATCTTGTGTTGTGCCACTATGCCTTTACTAACCACCATTAAGGTTTATCTAGTTGTTAAGATGCCAAAGTCCTCTTTAAAGGGAATAAACAGCCCTCTGTACATGATTTTTAAGTCATCAGGTAAATATTTCGAATCATGTCTTGTTTACTTGACAAGTACCAGTATCTGAGATATTCAGGATACAATATTGCATGCTGATGGTAATCCAAGTAGTATTTTAACATGACTTTAACAATTTAGTTCAAAAAAGAATAGTGTCACATGATCAACTAACTCATACATGAATTTGGATACCATGGTATCACACTTCCTCAAGAAGACAAACTGTATTTGCTCTTTAAAGCAATGTTACCAAACACTTGACCTTTCCAATCGCTAACAAATATCTCCCAGGGATGCACCAAAACAAAAAAACAATTCCCATGTGTTGACACACCCCTTGCAAAAGAGGTGCTACATTTAACATCCAAACTACCCTTAATGCAGAAGCTCTGAGGCCACACCCCTTTTATGACTTAAACTCTGTGAGATGACTCTACTTTAGCAAATGTTTGTACACTAGACGATCCATACAGTATACAACCCCATGTCAATCAGTCTGTGACGAGGGAATCATGCAGGAAATGTATTTCTTATAAATCGTTTTTCATTAGACAGAGTTTTGGTAATGAATGATTCTAATGGTAAGGTATCATATCTTTGAACAATTGGTACAATGTACATATCAGTATTGACAAAAATTTATCTAGAACAATGCAGATCACTCCGAATCCAGCAGTTTGAAGTTTCAGCCTGTTTGCAGACTAACCCAAGTAGGAACCTACAACTCTAGCAATTCGAAGGGCAGATACTGTCAACCCAATTGTAATAAATACAACCCAGTACTGTAATTCATTAGTGGATCTTTGTAACCATGTGACTATTTCTGTCACTATAAAATTGTTTAATGTACCTACAGTATTATGTGGAAATTTTCAAGATGTAGCTGAAAACAAACTTTTTAACTATCAACAAAAAGTTATCCTATTCAATTTAAACCTCTTGTCTGAATCAAATGAAAATGTTGGGTTACCAAGACATTGGATAATTCTTGATGTAAAAATCTTTTCACTTTTATCAAACGGCTACTTTTTTAGTCCAAGTTACAGTAACGTTACCATAGTAAACACACATTACCTTAAAGCATTCTTAGTAAACAGTACACTGCAGTATGTGTTACCATTCATACAATACGTTTGTTTACCAACAGAAGTCTTACTAAATATAAAACACAGTATAAGCCCTGACAGGAACCAGCCTGTAGATAAATTTCCACAGTCTGGGTTTTTAAGAGCTATCATTGTTATTTCCCTTAACATACTTATACCAAACCAGGCACAAAATAGCCAGGGTGGCCGTTGGAAGGGATTACCATAAATATTTCCTGATAATTTTTTTGTGCAATTAAGTGATCATAAACAATTACACTTAAAATATGGCTATCTTGCCACAAACCGGCAAGTCTAAATATACTAATTCCAAGTGATTCAAACGGTGGAGACATATGTTTGCCATATCCAGTACAGATAATTTTGAAACAAGGTTTAATACTAAAGTTAGGAGAGCTAGCTAAAACCATTTTACATGACATTCTTTGAATGCATAATCACGATGTGCTCAAAATGTCAGTGTTGCAAAGAAAAATCATGAGGGAATTAACGGTTAATGACTATTCAAGCATGACCAGGATCGCCAATGCTGCTCTTAAATCTTGCATATAGGTCACACTGGAATTGACAGACCATATGCACTATGGGACCGGCTAGACCAGTCCATTTTATAAGTAGGTATTGTACACTTTAAGTTCACATTTTTCGTAGATGAAGTGTCCACCTCAAATAACTCTTTTGAGACAATTTTGAACACTCATACAACACATCCACTTAACCAATAACATTTTGAGAATGCCAGCATGCCCCTGCATCTAGTGTTCAACCGATTATGCCATAATCGGCAACCATCGATTACCGATTATTCAATTACACAATCGGGCCGATGCCGATTACCCATTATTTAGATGTATAGGAAGGTCAATGTCTTCTCGCCGTCTGTCCAACAGACCGCGAGAAAACATGACCTTACTGTCGCATATTTCTAAATTTGTACACACACCATCTCATAACCTTCACACTGGATTTGAATGATTAAGAACAGTTCCTACGTTCCACGAATGGAATATAATTGTTTTTTGAAGGATTTCCTCTTGAAATACTGAGATAAAATCAATCATAAAATTCATGCTTTCGTACCATGTCACAGCCTTAACGTTAGCCAAAGAGTCTGTCGGGTAACATAAGGCTCTGCCTACAGTAGTTCTATTCCACCAATCATGTTAGAAGAAAAAGGTCTGTACTGGACTGTAGTAGTGCTATATAGTAGCCTATCCACCCCAGGTTTAGGCAAAAATATCTAACTTGGCACTTCAGGGCCACTAAACATTCCACTCAATTTACTGATTAACTCATCTCACGGTTCCTGAACGATATGGATATATTTTTGTTAAAGCGTCTTGCCCAACACTTACGTCTTACGTAAAAGATTCTCCAACTAAAACATAAAACTAATTCCTGTAACCAAAAAACTGTTGCCGTTCCAGCCGGAATTTAACACGGGCCCGTTTCCCTTCGTTCATCAGTTTGGAGCATGGAGTAATTCATGACCAACGTGAGCTACTGAAAAGTGCGGGCAATGCACTTAGCCTTGCATTATGTATTACACACTGTACTGGTGTGCTTTCATAGGTGAACTTCAACTTTGCAAGAACTGTATGGCAATTGCATGTGCGCATGTGCATGTCATAGATAATTAAAAACTTAATGAAAGGAATGTGGAAAGTGGTATAATTTATGCAGGATAATGAGCCTCGAGTTTCCAAAGTTCTAGCTGCTACAGTACGTGCACCAAATGTGTACAGATGATGTAGTTAGCACTGAAACTTGAAAAAATGTAGCGCGAAGTCATTTCTTCCTGTAGTACAATTTGCATGCAGATGTATGGCATGGACCATGGCATGCACATCTTGTAGGTAATATGGCATGGACCGTGGCATGCACATCTTGTAGGTAATACTGTGTGCACTTTCATGCACCTCAACTGTGCTGTACTAGAGTTACGGCAACAATTACGATGATCACTATTATTTGGAGAGCTTAAAATGTTGCAAGTTTTGTGAGTATCAGTGCTGATATTTTGGGAGGGAACTTACAGAAATGTGTGTTTGGTGAATTAAAAAGATTTTGCAGAAAATTTGAAGTGTATTTTAGCCCTGTTTCCAGTTTTCAAATAATCGTTGAATGACAAAATTTTACCGATGCCCATTATTTACCGATTGTGTGATAATCAGCCCGATGCTGATTAACTAACAGATGATCGGTCGAACACTACCTGCATCAAAAAGCTAAAAACTTAAGTCTCCCTAACACTGTTCTGTAATAGCCTAGCAGGTCCCATAGTGACCATGATCCGAACTGACAGACGAAATTGCAAACATTATATTCAAGGTTACAGCTCAGATATTATATAGAACTACGTCTGGGTTTAACATCACACTTTGGGACAATTTTCAGGTATAAATTGTCTCTTTATTGCTTACCAACACTTCAAATAATTGTTGAGTATGCTGGTAAGTTTGAACGAGCCATTTTCAACTCAAAATGAATATTATCAAAATTACTAAGTAACAAAGCATTTAACAACCAACTTTCACTTCAGAAAATGAGTTTTATTTTTCTGGAACCTGACATTAAAAAAGAAAGTCAAAAAGAAATATGCTTACACTTTCATCAAAGGGAATAATTTAATGGTCAAATTTTGTATTGTAGCTTTGTGTTATATTTCTTTGCCATACAACCAGTGAAAAACCAAACTGCTATATTATTTTACAAACAATTAAGCAGATTATAATGCAAAGGCTACAGAATACTGGGTAAAATTATTCCTTATATCAAGTAACTATTTGTAAAATAAACAAAATAATGAAATTAATGTAAACTATGGTGTTACATTTCTTAAAATCATTGACATTGAGGAGAATGGAAAAGTTTGAAATTAAGGAAGTTACATTATGAAATTCAATAAACGAGATATATACAAGATGAAAACTATCCCAGTCAAAAAATCCTTTGTATCACAAAAACAAAGTCAGATATTTCAATCTCCCAAGCATTTGTTACTCCAAAACTGTTCATAGCTGTGTCATAATAAATTGCATGTAACCTCAATAGTGCAGGAAATGTCAACCGATAATGCTTGCATCACAATTACATGTGATCCAATTACCTAACTGGTCACGGTAAACTATGAACAGCTCTCCTGCAGAAGTGTTGTCCACTCCCGCCCCATCTGGGATTATTATCAGCCGCACTTGGCACTTTGCATAGAGGAGAATCATATGAGAATGCTTCAAAGTAATAAGCTATCCACAACAACAAGGATAACACTTTTTTTCAAATGCATAGCCTAGAGGCTTAACAAGTTTAGAATAAACTGCTTTCTCACAACCTCAGAACTGCTATAAACAGTTTTAAAAAAAAATAAAAAAGTTCAGCAAAATTATTCCGTCCCTGTACTGCACTTTGTTGAGAAACACATGAAATGAACAAGATGCATTACTTACCACGGGTATTAGCCGAGGATAAAAGTACACATGGGTGGACATGACATCCATGCCTAACAGCATCTGCATTAACCAGCTTCTATCATCAGTTGTGATGTCCGTACATCCTGCGATGGCATCACTTTTAATGATTGAATTGACAAATAGAGGAGTACCTTCATACATTCTGGTAAGATTAACTAGAAACGAGAGAAAGAAAAATGTAAAATCAAAAGTACTTGCAAAAATTTATGAAAATAAAAACTTCATGACTTTCCAAGACTATTCCAAGACTATAAACCGTACTTACTCTTCCATAACAAGTGTTGAAACATTTTATGATTGTCACTTCTAAACAAATGGACAATAAATGAAGTTTGTGCCTCAAATAGAATAACTTCAAGTTCCACATATTTTTGATACATTTTCCAATATTTTGGGCAGGTAATTGCACACAAGGAAAGAACTCAATACAGACATGTAACATTCCTGGCCCATTTACCTAAAGAAAGCATCTCACTAAATACAGTATAAATATAAGCCCTGACAGGAACCAGACTGCAGACAGAATTCCACAGTATGGGTTTTAAAGAGCTTCTGTTTGTTATTTCCCTAATAATGTATACCAAACCGTACAAAAAGCCTGGGTGGCCGTTGGAAGGGATTATGCAAATTTCTGGTAAAGTTTGTGTTAGCAAGTGATAACTGGTGTTACACTTCCAATATACAGCGTTCTTTGCCACATGTTGGCAAGTCAATGAATAAATAATTTAAACAGATTGGAAGGGTGGGAACAAATGTTTGTCGTACCAGTCCAATAATGTAAGCAAGGTTACATAAGCTAACAAAAAGAGCTGGGTAAAACAATCTTACATGCATTCATTTAACAGGTTGGCAAACATCTAAATGTGTACTACTCAACATGAAAATGTTAAAAATAAGGAAATGAATATTTAATTACTTCCAATTTCTAAACAAATGGATATAAAAATGAAGCTTGTTCCTCAAATGGAATATTCACCAGATTTCATTTCGGATATACTTTTCCAAGACACTGATCAACTTTTTGGGAAGATACATACATACTTTGAGAGATATAAAATATAGTTTTGTCATTTCTTACTATTTTCCATTACCTTAGTAATGCCACACGTTTCAGCTGTATGTTACCTTTTAGTAACAATATTTATTGAGAACAAAAATTGCTCAAATTTCAACCCTTAATACAAACCCTACACAGTAATGCTAAGCTCAATAAATTTCACCACCCAAATTTGGCATCCTTCACAATTTACAGTTTTTAACACCTGTCAATAAGTCACAAGATATGTCGATTCTCACCTGCCCTTGAGTTGACGGACTGGCACAGTTTTTGCGATAGCAGGCTAGGATATTGGCACACCTGGACATCAAGCCTTCTCTCACAGACTTTGGATTGGATTGGACAACATCTTTAGCAGCTGTGGGTAAAAACAGAAGAATGATTGGTTCATCGGTGAAAACACAGAAGCAGTTGATTGACCAGGCTGATGGTACTCATTGTAGAAAAGCGACATTTTCACAACTATTGTGATTCAAGTAAGAGAGGAATGCAAGGTAAGATCAAGGGTCAAGAAAAGCACTTGGGTACACTGAAGATCCTTTAACTCACTGATGTGGATGAACACCTGCAGGATTCACTTCCTATTTTCAACTAAGGCTCAAGAGGTTATAAGGCAGGGGTACACTAATTCCTCCTAACCCTGCTCCATGGACCCTCTCCATCAGATGGACATGAGTGTAGCCCAGTCTTTGGCCACTTTCCCAAAGGCTGAAAGCAGGAGAGTATCCTACTATCTCAACTGGGTGACAGGATCTGAGGCAAGTGGATGATTTCTTAATCAGGCATCTTCTGAGTCAGACAACTTACTGAGAAAGCGAAAACACTTATCCAATTTTTGTGCACCAATATAAAAATGGTTTCAGACTTGTAACGTCCACAATCCTTTGTAATTTCTGTTTGGAGAAGGGTCTATACTGTAAACATGAATTTATAATCTGACTCATGATGTTCCAGAATATCACACAAGGAAATCAATAACACCTATTTCAAAAGAATTTTTTGGTTTCATTAATCTATTATCTTATTCCAGCACACATTTACCTTGAAGATTTTCTTGGTTTCATTCAGTCGTTTAAATAGTTCTTCCGCTTTCTTGTAGACAAGAGCAAATCCTGGGGCGTACGCTCCAGGATTGCTCTTGTCTACAAGAAAGAGGAAGAACTATTTAAACGGACCTGAATGAAACCAAGAAAATCTTCAAGGTAAATGTGTGCTGGAATAAGATAATAGATTAATGAAACCAAAAAATTCTTTTGAAATAGGTGTTATTGATTTCCTTGTGTGATATTCTGGAACATCATGAGTCAGATTATAAATTCATGTTTACAGTATAGACCCTTCTCCAAACAGAAATTACAAGGATTGTGGACGTTACAAGTCTGAAACCATTTTATATTGGTGCACACAAAATTGGATAAGTGTTTCGCTTTCTCAGTAAGTTGTCTGACTCAGGAAGATGCCTGATTAAGAAAGCCATCCACTTTGCTCAGATCCCTGTCACCCAGTTGAGTAGGAGTAAGGATACTCTCCTGCTTTCAGCCTTTGGGAAAGTGGCCAAAGACTGGGGCTACACCGGTCCATCTGATGGAGAGGTCCATGGAGCAGGGTTTAGGAGGAATAGTGTACCCCTGCCTTATAACCTCTTGAGCCTTAGTTGAAAATAGGAAGTGAATCCTGCAGGTGTTCATCCACAGTCAGTGAGTTAAAGGATCTTCAGTGTACCCAAGTGCTTTCTTGACCCTTGATCTTTACCTGCATTCCTCTCTTACTTGAATCACAAATAGTTGTGAAATGTCGGCTTTTCTACAATGAGTACCATCAGCCTGGTCAATCAACTGCTTCTGTGTTTTCACCGATGAACCAATCATTCTTCTGTTTTTACCCACCAGCTGCTAAAGATGTTGTCCAATCCAATCCAAAGTCTGTGAGAGAAGGCTTGATGTCCAGGTGTGCCAATATCCTAGCCTGCTATCGCAAAAACTGTGCCAGCGTCAACTCAAGGGCAGGTGAGAATCGACATATCTTGTGACTTATTGACAGGTGTTAAAAAAACTGTAATTGTGAAGGACTGCCAAATTTGGGTGGTGAAATTTATTGAGCTTAGCATTACTGTGTAGGTTTGTATTAAGGGTTGAAATTTGAGCAATTTTTGTTCTCAATAAATATTGTTACTAAAAGGTAACATACAGCTGAAACGTGTGTGGCATTACTAAGGTATAATGGAAAATTGTAGTAAGAAAATGACAAAACTATGATTTATATCTCTCAAAGTATGTATGTATCTTCCCAAAAAGTTGATCAGTGTCTTGAAAGTATATCCGAAATGAATCTGGTGAATATTCCATTTGAGGAAACAAGCTTCATTTTTATATCAATTTGTTTAGAAATTGGAAGTAATAAATATTCATTTCCTTATTTTGACATTTTCATGTTGAGTAGTACACATTTAGATGTTTGCCAACCTGTTAAATGAATGCATGTAAGATTGTTTTACCCAGCTCTTTTTGTTAGCTTATGTAACCTTGCTTACATTATTGGTACTGGGTACGACAAACATTGTTCCCACCCTTCCAAATCTGTTTAAATTATTTATTCATTGACTTGCCAACATGTGGCAAAGAACGCGTATTTGGGAAGTGTAACACCAGTTATCACTTGCTAACACAAAACTTTACCAGAAATTGCATAATCCCTTCCAACGGCCACCCAGGCTTTTTGTACCTGGTTTGGTATACATTATTAAGGGAAAATAACAAACAGAAGCTCTTTAAAACCCATACTGTGGAATTCTGTCTGCAGTCTGGTTCCTGTCAGGGCTTACTATTTATACTGTATTTAGTGAGATGCTTTCTTTAGGTAAATGGGCCAGGAATGTTACATGTCTGTATTGAGTTCTTTCCTTGTGTGCAATTACCTGCCCAAAATATTGGAAAATGTATCAAAAAATATGTGGAACTTGAAGTTATTCTATTTGAGGCACAAACTTCATTTATTGTCCATTTGTTTAGAAGTGACAATCATAAACTGTTTCAACCTTGTATGGAAGAGTAAGTACGGTTATAGTCTTGGAAATAGTCTTGGGAAAGTCATGAAGTTTTTATTTTCATAAATTTTTGCAAGTACTTTTTGATTTTACATTTTTCTTTCTCTCGTTTCTAGTTAATCTTACCAGAATGTATGAAGGTACTCCCTCTATTTGTCAATTCAATCATTAAAAGTGATGCCATCGCAGGATGTACGGACATCACAACTGATGATAGAAGCTGGTTAATGCAGATGCTGTTAGGCATGGATGTCATGTCCACACCATGTGTACTTTTATCCTCGGCTAATACCCGTGGTAAGTAATGCATCTTGTTCATTCATGTGTTTCTCAACAAAGTGCAGTACAGGGACGGAATAATTCTTGCTGAACTTTTTTATTTTTTTTTTAAACTGTTTATAGCAGTTCTGAGGTTGTGAGGAAAGCAGTTTATTCTAAACTTGTTAAGCCTCTAGGCTATGCATTTGAAAAAAAGTGTTATCCTTGTTGTTGTGGATAGCTTATTACTTTGAAGCATTCTCATATGATTCTCCTCTATGCAAAGTGCCAAGTGCGGCTGATAATAATCCCAGATGGGGCGGGAGTGGACAACACTTCTGCAGGAGAGCTGTTCATAGTTTACCGTGACCAGTTTAGGTAATTGGATCACATGTAATTGTGATGCAAGCATTATCGGTTGACATTTCCTGCACTATTGAGGTTACATGCAATTTATTATGACACAGCTATGAACAGTTTTGGAGTAACAAATGCTTGGGAGATTGAAATATCTGACTTTGTTTTTGTGATACAAAGGATTTTTTGACTGGGATAGTTTTCATCTTGTATATATCTCGTTTATTGAATTTCATAATGTAACTTCCTTAATTTCAAACTTTTTCCATTCTCCTCAATGTCAATGATTTTAAGAAATGTAACACCATAGTTTACATTAATTTCATTATTTTGTTATTTTTACAAATAGTTACTTGATATAAGGAATAATTTTACCCAGTATTCTGTAGCCTTTGCATTATAATCTGCTTAATTGTTTGTAAAATAATATAGCAGTTTGGTTTTTCACTGGTTGTATGGCAAAGAAATATAACACAAAGCTACAATACAAAATTTGACCATTAAATTATTCCCTTTGATGAAAGTGTAAGCATATTTCTTTTTGACTTTCTTTTTTAATGTCAGGTTCCAGAAAAATAAAACTCATTTTCTGAAGTGAAAGTTGGTTGTTAAATGCTTTGTTACTTAGTAATTTTGATAATATTCATTTTGAGTTGAAAATGGCTCGTTCAAACTTACCAGCATACTCAACAATTATTTGAAGTGTTGGTAAGCAATAAAGAGACAATTTATACCTGAAAATTGTCAAAAGTGTGATGTTAAACCCAGACGTAGTTCTATATAATATCTGAGCTGTAACCTTTGAATATAATGTTTGCAATTTCGTCTGTCAGTTCGGATCATGGTCACTATGGGACCTGCTAGGCTATTACAGAACAGTGTTAGGGAGACTTAAGTTTTTAGCTTTTTGATGCAGGTAGTGTTCGACCGATCATCTGTTAGTTAATCAGCATCGGGCTGATTATCACACAATCGGTAAATAATGGGCATCGGTAAAATTTTGTCATTCAACCGATTATTTGAAAACTGGAAACAGGGCTAAAATACACTTCAAATTTTCTGCAAAAATCTTTTTAATTCACCAAAACACGCATTTCTTTAAGTTCCCTCCCAAAATATCAGCACTGATACTCACAAAACTTGCAACATTTTAAGCTCTCCAAATAATAGTGATCATCGTAATTGTTGCCGTAACTCTAGTACAGCACAGTTGAGGTGCATGAAAGTGCACACAGTATTACCTACAAGATGTGCATGCCACGGTCCATGCCATATTACCTACAAGATGTGCATGCCATGGTCCATGCCATACATCTGCATGCAAATTGTACTACAGGAAGAAATGACTTCGCGCTACGTTTTTTCAAGTTTCAGTGCTAACCACATCATCTGTACACATTTGGTGCACGTACTGTAGCAACTTTGGAAACTCGAGGCTCATTATCCTGCATAAATTATGCCACTTCCCACAATCCTTTCGTTAAGTTTTTAATTATCTATGACGCGCACATGCGCACATGCAATTGCCGTACAGTTCTTGCGAAGTTGAAGTTCACTTACGAAAGCACACCAGTGCAGTGTGTAATACATAATGCAAGGCTAAGTGCAATGCCCGCGCTTTTTACGTAGCACGTTGGTCATGAATTACTCCATGCTCCTAACTGATGAATGAATGAAAACAGGCCCATGTTAAATTCCCTTTGGAACGGCAACGGTTTTTTGGTTACAGGAATTAGTTTTATGTTTTAGTTGGAGAATCTTTTACGTAAGACGTAAGTGTTGGGCAAGACGCTTTACAAAAAATATATCCATATCGTTCAGGAACCGTGAGATGAGTTAATCAAGTAAATTGAGTGGAATGTTTAGTGGCCCTGAAGTGCCAAGTTAGATATTTTTGCCTAAACCTGGGGTGGATAGGCTACTATATAGCACTACTACAGTCCAGTACAGACCTTTTTCTTCTAACATGATTGGTGGATAGAACTACTGTAGGCAGAGCCTTATGTTACCCGACAGACTCTTTGGCTAACGTTAAGGCTGTGACATGGTACGAAAGCATGAATTTTATGATTGATTTTTATCTCAGTATTTCAAGAGGAAATCCTTCAAAAAACAATTATATTCCATTCGTGGAACGTAGGGAACTGTTCTTAATCATTCAAATCCAGTGTGAAGGTTATGGTATGGTGTGCGTACAAAGCTAGAAATATGCAACAGTAAGGTCATGTTTTCTCGCGGTCTGTTGGACAGACGGCGAGAAGACATGACCTTCCTATACATCTAAATAATGGGTAATCGGCATCGGCCCGATTGTGTAATTGAATAATCGGTAATCGATGGTTGCCGATTATGGCATAATCGGTTGAACACTAGATGCAGGGGCATGCTGGCATTCTCAAAATGTTATTGGTTAAGTGGATGTGTTGTATGAGTGTTCAAAATTGTCTCAAAAGAGTTATTTTGAGGTGGACACTTCATCTACGAAAAATGTGAACTTAAAGTGTACAATACCTACTTATAAAATGGACTGGTCTAGCCGGTCCCATAGTGCATATGGTCTGTCAATTCCAGTGTGACCTATATGCAAGATTTAAGAGCAGCATTGGCGATCCTGGTCATGCTTGAATAGTCATTAACCGTTAATTCCCTCATGATTTTTCTTTGCAACACTGACATTTTGAGCACATCGTGATTATGCATTCAAAGAATGTCATGTAAAATGGTTTTAGCTAGCTCTCCTAACTTTAGTATTAAACCTTGTTTCAAAATTATCTGTACTGGATATGGCAAACATATGTCTCCACCGTTTGAATCACTTGGAATTAGTATATTTAGACTTGCCGGTTTGTGGCAAGATAGCCATATTTTAAGTGTAATTGTTTATGATCACTTAATTGCACAAAAAAATTATCAGGAAATATTTATGGTAATCCCTTCCAACGGCCACCCTGGCTTTTTGTGCCTGGTTTGGTATAAATATGTTAAGGGAAATAACAAATGATAGCTCTTAAAAACCCAGACTGTGGAAATTTATCTACAGGCTGGTTCCTGTCAGGGCTTATACTGTGTTTTATATTTAGTAAGACTTCTGTTGGTAAACAAACGTATTGTATGAATGGTAACACATACTGCAGTGTACTGTTTACTAAGAATGCTTTAAGGTAATGTGTGTTTACTATGGTAATGTAACTGTATCTTGGACTAAAAAAGTTGCCGTTTGATAAAAGTGAAAAGATTTTTCCATCATGAATTATCCAATGTCTTGGTAACCCAACATTTTCATTTGATTCAGACAAGAGGTTTAAAGTGCATAGGATAACTTTTAGTTGATAGTTAAAATGTTGTTTTCAGCTACATCTTGAAAATTTCCACATAATACTGTAGGTACATTAAACAATTTTATAGTGACAGAAATAGTCACATGGTTACAAAGATCCACTAATGAATTACAGTACTGGGTTGTATTTATTACAATTGGGTTGACAGTATCTGCCCTTCGAATTGCTAGAGTTGTAGGTTCCTACTTGGGTTAGTCTGCAAACAGGCTGAAACTTCAAACTGCTGGATTCGGAGTGATCTGCATTGTTCTAGATAAATTTTTGTCAATACTGATATGTACATTGTACCAATTGTTCAAAGATATGATACCTTACCATTAGAATCATTCATTACCAAAACTCTGTCTAATGAAAAACGATTTATAAGAAATACATTTCCTGCATGATTCCCTCGTCACAGACTGATTGACATGGGGTTGTATACTGTATGGATCGTCTAGTGTACAAACATTTGCTAAAGTAGAGTCATCTCACAGAGTTTAAGTCATAAAAGGGGTGTGGCCTCAGAGCTTCTGCATTAAGGGTAGTTTGGATGTTAAATGTAGCACCTCTTTTGCAAGGGGTGTGTCAACACATGGGAATTGTTTTTTTGTTTTGGTGCATCCCTGGGAGATATTTGTTAGCGATTGGAAAGGTCAAGTGTTTGGTAACATTGCTTTAAAGAGCAAATACAGTTTGTCTTCTTGAGGAAGTGTGATACCATGGTATCCAAATTCATGTATGAGTTAGTTGATCATGTGACACTATTCTTTTTTGAACTAAATTGTTAAAGTCATGTTAAAATACTACTTGGATTACCATCAGCATGCAATATTGTATCCTGAATATCTCAGATACTGGTACTTGTCAAGTAAACAAGACATGATTCGAAATATTTACCTGATGACTTAAAAATCATGTACAGAGGGCTGTTTATTCCCTTTAAAGAGGACTTTGGCATCTTAACAACTAGATAAACCTTAATGGTGGTTAGTAAAGGCATAGTGGCACAACACAAGATAAATAGCAAACTTTATTGGATTTGGATTTATCCCTTTTGTGGAAATTTGAGCAAGGCTTGAATTTTCAGCATGCTCTAAAAGTAATGAAAGTGTACAGTCATGCTGTTTGTTATAATACATGCAACATCTCTTGCTGTTGTTTGAAAAATTAGAGTTTGCTGCACCCTGTGTGTCAGACATATGAGTATTAGCTGGAAAGGAAATTTTGTTCCACAATTTATTGACCCTCATTCTTTTAACAACCGTTACAACTAAAATGCCTAATAAATACCATTGAGCAAAAGTTCTATAGGTTGTAAACCATGTTTTAGGTGTTGTAGAAGTCAGTGGTGCAAAATTTTTATGTTGATCCTAGTACAGTATTTCTCTGGTTAACAAAACACTTCACATAGTATGCCTACGGCCAGCAGAGCCCAGTAGCATATTCATAAAGAAATGCGAAAATGTGTTTGTCAGAAATTTCCGCCCCTCCCCCACATTTGCATCGCCTTTTTTGAAAAAAAAAAAGCCTCTTTTATTTAGATTAAATCAAAAGTGCACCATCAGTTTTATGACCTAAAATTATTCTAGATTCATCAAAAAGAGCTCTTTACTCACAAAGGAGAAGTTTAGGATAAGTATGCTTGCCTTTTGTTCATCTAATTTAGGCAAGATTTTGAGAAGAGCAAGAAGTACTTCATTTAATAAGTGGTTCTCAAATGTGTCCTAACCTTGACCAATTGTTTGGAGAAAGCTCAAAAGTTATAAGAGGGCATAACCAATGCAAAATAACAAGTTTCAATATTTTAGACAGAAGAATAACAACTTTTGCTAAAAATCTGGTGAAAATTTTTTTTCAAGACTGCAGTTTGGTGCCCCAGCCATTGTTTAGCTACTCCCCTGTTAATTAACCCCTAAAGATTGACATAGTTGTTCAAAAGAAATGCAGGTCTTAAAGCATTGGAAACCCCAAAAACTCACTTTGTTTAATATGTATGTTAGTCTCAGGAAGTGTGAACTGACTTTATTGGATGTGATTAGTATGTGAAAGCTCAGAAATTTGATGAAAGTGAAGTAAAAAACAATTTTTTATGGATTAGTATTGTGCTTAAATTAGGTGTAGTGTAATGGTAACAGGAACCCTTGAGCATAATCATGATTGTTTTTTTGCCTGACAAGCATGACATCAACCCAGACAGTGATGACATTCCGACAGCAATGAGATGTTCTGTAGAGCGTTTCTCAGATTCGGGAGTGTATCTCCTTGAAAATGGCCTGATGATGTTCCTGTGGATTGGTCTTTCATGTCAGTAATGATTGGGTACTGAGTGTTTTTGGTGTAAACTCACCAGCACAGATTGACATTGATTCATCTAAACTGCTACTCCTGGATAATCCTCTTTCTCTGAGACTCAGAAATTTGGTAGAGAAAATCAGGGGTCAGAGGTCAAGATATATGAAGGTGAGTAGCTGTTTGGTTCATTTTAATCCCTTTGTTTTCCATTCATTAGCCAGGCAGGTTTCTTTAGCTCAACCAAAAGCAGACAGTCCATTGCAGTATATCTGCTGACCTTTTCAAGTGAAGGAAAAGTCATGGCTTTGTGAATAGTGGTTTTAACCCAATCAGAGCATGCATTCACTTCCACTAGTATTAAAACTCAAAAATTTAAAATATTAGTATTTCAAGCAGCTCATTTCCTTTAGGCTTGTCAAAATAGTGCCAAGCTTTTCTACTGTTCTACTGTCGCAAGTGTGTATGTGTGTGTGCGTGTGTGTGTGAGGTGGGTGCAGGGAAGGGGGTGGGAAGGGGAAAGAAGGGGGTGGATGAGGATGAGGGGCAATTTGTTACCTGACATTTGTGAGAGTATCTTATTTGCTACCTCATGGTATCATTATTGATGTGTTTCAGGTTATAGTTCACAGCCATTACTCATTTGAAGGTGAGAGAAATGAGTTGTATTGTTGGCTGCCTAAATTTGTCACTTCTTTACAAGTGGTTGCAGGGTTTGTGGCAGGTAACTATAACAAGATGCCATGATGGATAACAAATTTATAGAACTGAAACTGAGAAAAACATTGGTTTTATCATTTTGGCAACACACAAGAAATTTTGCTTTAGCTCAGTGCTTCTCAACCGGTGGGCGGCCCACTGGTGGGCCGTGAAGCTCTCCCAGGTGGGCCGCAAGATCAGTCCATCAAAAATAAAAAATAAAGAAAAAAGAAAAAAACTTTTTGTAAGGTGGGCCTCAGAAAAATTCTGAGAGTCAAAGTGGTCCTCGAGTTAAAAAGGTTGAGAAGTGCTGCTTTAGCTTATTTACGATTCCAAGTACACTAGTGTTCATGAAGTTTTTTTTTTTTAAATTTTCTTCTTTTAGGTGCAAGAATTGTTGCATTCAGATAGACAAGACAAAACATATTATTTTTCCTTGTTAATATTGCAGTGTTACCTTTATCTCTGAATGATAGCGCATGAAATAATGTTTTACCAAGATGAAAAAGAAGAACGTGTTTTACAAAAACATCTTATTGTTTTACAGGTTGACAGTTCAAAGTGACATTGATGTATTGTTTTAATGAATCTAGACAATACTTGAAGTATTGTTTTCATAAGACTGTTGATTATCCTCTTCCTACAGCTGGCAGTTGTGAGACAGAGAGATACCCTTGGAGCCGTGGTTCAAACAGTTTCTGGTGGAAGACAAAGGAGCAAATTCATCTGCCTCTTATGTTGATTTCTTAGTCCACATGCACAAAGAATAAGGACATCCTTAGCTTAGTGGGACATGACTGATAGATAACAATATAATATTAAAAATTGCAAACCTACACCAGCTTGGCTACAAGGTTTGATGATCAAATTCTTCTGCCAAGTTGAACAAAGTTCAACTTAGTACATCCTTTGTGAAGTTTTCGATTCAAAGAGCAAGCCTGAAATG
Source organism: Holothuria leucospilota (assembly GCA_029531755.1). Classification (NCBI taxonomy): domain Eukaryota; kingdom Metazoa; phylum Echinodermata; class Holothuroidea; order Aspidochirotida; family Holothuriidae; genus Holothuria; species Holothuria leucospilota. Next base: position 4,237,555 of record CM055980.1, on the reverse strand, counting down.
TTGTATGGATTCTTGATGCCCTCTGTTTGGTGTCATTTTCTTACTAGATGGAGGATGGTCCCAAACTCTCGAACAGGTCTGAGAATGAATGGTGGGGTTGCTTACTGCCAGATTTATGTGGCCTTTTGTTGACTTTGTCCTGGAAGAGGTTGGCAAGGTATTGGAGGCATGAAAAGTTGTACAGATGTGAGCAAAAAAAAGAAAAAAAAAATAGTACTGAAGAGAAGTTACTTGAAAGGTATAATATTGGTCGTACAATTAAAATAAAGTTATATTTTAACTAGAGGCAAAGATAAATTCTCTTATGAAAGAGGGAGTTCATTTATTCTCATGTGATGAAGGGGCATACACTGATTCTTCTTGCTAGTGCATTTTGGGGTTTATTCATCATATTTTAACAAAAATTGAGAAAATTGGGGAATGAAACGACCCCACTTCTACATGTCTGGCATCCGTGTTTAGAAAATCTGGTTATGGTGACTAACATCTAGTAAGATGTCTGGGATGACCTTTGACCTGTTATACTTTAGGGATTGGTATAGTTTTCAGCTGTCTTGAAAAAATGAGATGTCTGCTTCATCTTGCCAGCTAAAAATGTATTATTTTGGAGAAAATATGAAAATCATTGCAGTAATTTTGGAAGGTCTGAAGCAAAACCTTGATGAATAAGGAATAATTTGTCAGCGCTGGAACAAGACTAATAATCTCTTAGTTGAATAGTTTTTAGAAAGAGTTTATTTGAGAGGGTAGGGTATAATAAAAAGGATAGGCAGAGTGATATGATATGAATTTCAAGAACACTTTAATAAATGTCCTCGTCAAATGATGTTATGGCAGTCTTTAAAAGACCTTGCTCAGTTTCCATAGTTACAATAATAATGATTGCATATTAAGTAAATCTCATTGCTCTTTCCTTATTTGACTGAAAAATAAAATTTTGGATTTAGTAAAGTGATAGATTGTGTAATTTTAAAGAATTGAATATTATGGATTACTGGTCATCATTCTGTGTTGTTTATTCAGTCTTTGTACTGTTTACCCATTCTTTGTTTCTAGTTTAAAGTGTGTGATCACAAGTTACAAAGCAGATATATAATATTCTTTTGTCAAAGTTCTGAACTTTTTGCAAAATTTTGTGTGGAATTTTTGAGGCATTTCCATCTCATGCTGAAAATTGATTAATTTGATTTACCTGTAAGAGTTGCTATTTTCTTGAGGAAAAATAAGTTAACAAACTCGCTCACTGTAAACCACAGTCTATTGAAATCATATTATCCAATACAATATTTAACAATGTAGATATGCTTGTGGTACTATAATCTTTAACCCACTCATTTTATTTTATATATCTCAGCATGTACAAAGTAAAATATAAAAATAACTTATATCTCCTCCTTTGAAATCTCTAACATTACCAGCGTCCTATATCATTGTGTAATGACGTTCACTGATGGGACTCCCCCTTATGTTGGGTGTGTCCTTGCTACTGTGGCAACCGTTGCTTAGTGTGTTTCCCACCCATAGTTACAATAACAACAGTGTGCCAATGTTTTAGCTGAGTGACTACACAAAAGTTTCTTCAAGTGTGGGTGCTTTAGGTTATCCAGAGCTGTGAATCTCTAATGAGTCTGTGAATTTTATATTTGATATTGAAGACTTAAAACCATGTGCCAAGTACTGCTTGAGAAGCAAGGCCTAAGATATCACAGTTTTAATCACCTGCTAGCAGCTAGTAAAACCTCAGCTGGAATCAGTGCAGTCAATAGTGTTGCCAGAAAATTTGTGTAGGGGGCTCCGCCATTTCACCGGGGAAGGAGGGAGGGGGCTTCAAATGTAGAATCGTCATATACTTATATTTATTTCTTCACTCTTGAATTTTTCATTCGTGGGCAAGTGACTTGAGGGGGCTCACTGCCCCCCAGCTATGCCACTACATACAGGAACCCTATGGTACTACTTGGTGTTATTTCCACACATTTATAATTTTAACTAGCAGTAAGTACACTAGCCTAACACTAGCCTTAATGAAGGTATTGAAAGTCTGAAATAATCTGTAGCATTGCTTTGTAGAGAGACTCCATCTTGGGGACAGATGCTTCAACTTGAGACTTACACCCCCCCCCCCTCCCCCATCTGTCTTAATGGATAGAGCATCCGCCAATCTCGACTATGTCAGACCTCCCGCTTTGCTTTCTAACATGGAACCACAGCATGACCTGACCGTGGGATGTAATCAGCATCCTCTTAACACTGAATCAGTCTGCTCTCATTCGGTTTACGTTTAGAGGCATTAGAAAGTACATTGAACTCTACAGTCCTGTAGTGTGTAGAAGGTTTCTAGTAACTTACACTTTAGTATTGACAACAGACTACAGATCAGTTTTTTACGTTTTAAGAGATGTTTAGCATCCCTCTGAATTTTACAAAATACATCCTTCAGATAAGACTGACCCCATCCTTGATTAATATGCTTAATGTGGGAAAAAAACAACAATACTGAAGTAAAAGTGTAGCAGTCTGCAAAGTGATACATGTTTTGTACTAGTGATGATCAAGAATAATACTGACTCTTATAGCAGAATTGACCTTTGAGAATTATTTGTAATGGGGAAAATGAGAATGTCGAGAGCTGGTGTGCTCTTTTGGTTTTAAAATGTAAATGAAAAGTGGGGAACTGTCCGAATTGGAGAATGAAGTTTTAGGTATTGAGAATACTTGTAGCTCTCATGTGATGTTTTACAACAGGAACAGAAAGAAGTAGGAGATGTATCTTTCACTTTGGCAGCCACTAAAAATTTGTGTCATAAATTTTGTTTTAGGCTGTGGTTTAAACCTAAGGAATCCTTAGTGCACATGAAAGGATGAAGATATATCAGGGTTTTCCCATTGGTTTTTCAGAGAACTTTAATTGTTAATTGTCATTGCTGGCAACATAAGTATACAGTAAAATGGTTTATAATTTTACCTGTCCTAAGCAATGAAATACTCGGTTAAAGCAGTTTTCAAACTTACTCATGTAAAACACATTTTGTTTCTTTTGTCTTAATGAGGAGCATGCAAATACTTTTAAATAAGAAACAGATTTTATAGGAAGGCCAGGTGTGAATTTGGATCTTTTCTCATATTTATGGCATTCTTCATGGAGACAAATGTATCTTAGAAATATTGAAAGAAAACTGAAAGTAAAGGTCTTTTGCACTTTTATTCAAATTTTAGCAGTGTTGTTGAAATAGTTTAAGGTGATTTGTTTTCGAGGTGAATCTGACTCAGTATTACAGAAATATTATTCTTAGTCCCTGATTATAGGAGGTGCTCAGTCCTTGGTACAGGAGGTGCTCAGTCCTCGATTGTCAGAGGTACTCAGTCCTTGATTGAAGGAGGTACTTGGTCCTCGATTGTAGGAGGTACGTGGTCCTTGATTGTCAGAGGTACTCAGTCCACGATTGTTGGAGGTACTTGGTCCTTGATTGGAGGAGGTACATGGTCCTCGATAGTAGAAGGTACTGGGTCCGTAATTATAGGAGGCACTCATACCTCGATTGTAGGAGGCAGTGCTGTAGTCAAGACTGGAGGGTCCGAGACCGAGACCGGCCTCTCAACGGGCTTTACACTCTGTTTGCATAGGGACTCGAGACCGGTCTCGGAGACGAGACTGACAATTTCCGGTCTTGAGACCGTCCTCTCGCTACAGCACTGGTAGGAGTACTAAGTTTTTCAAAGGACTAAAATTTAACCTGGTGCTAATTTCTTGTGACAAGAGGTTTTGTTAATAAAGACTTACTTTTGTTGGACAAATTTTGTGAAACTGATGGGGTGTTTTATGTTAAGTGGCAGTGTGTTTGGGGAGAGGGGCTGTATAAGAACAAGTATTGCCTTGATTTTTTTTGTCCTGATTTGTTTTGTGGTGGCTGGTTGGGGTGGGTAGGGTAGAATATGTGAAAAGAAAAAGTCACGAATATGAAGGAAATATTCGCTAAATACATGTCCTTCATGCTTTCATATTGTTAGGAAGAACTTAGTCATGATTGAGCAACTGATGATGTTACAATAATCTGAATACCATAGATAACTTCCAGAGGACTTGATAAAGCCTTGTGTATGCCTTTATAAGATGTATATTTGTTTGTGTGTGTACGTGTGCGTGTCTGTCTGTAGAATATGCTTATACTGGGAAATTCCAGGAGGTAGAATAGAGCATCTTGCTATTGAGCTTACAAACTTAGTATCGCTTGTGAGGATCACTTCCTTTTTGATTGATTTTACTGAATTTCCAAGTTTAAATGTTTTTCATTTGAAACTATGAGTGAAACTTCCATCTTCTGGCAGATGTCCAATTCATGCATCGAAAGATGTGTTTTTTGAGTGGTTTCTACTGTACTGGTGGTCTTAGTACAAAGTTACAAGTGTATTAGTTTAGTTTTTTCACTCTCTGGTTCAATTGTTCACTCGCCAGTTCAGTTGTTCAGCTAATTGCTCAGCTATGTTGACAAAGTGGCAGGGGTGCAGGGAAGATCATTACTCACCTCACCCCCACCCCCCCTTTTCAGTTGGGATTAACCCATCTGGTGCCAGTCTGTCTCAAAAATCTAATTCATTCCCACAATTGACTGACATATGCCCACGGTTGTTCCACAGACTTCTTATATTTATGGACAGATCGGCCTGCACTAACCTGCTAACGTCCTAGGGCGTAGGTGGTCGCCACCGAACGTACACGTTTAGGCTTATCAATATGGCCTGCCACCTATATCTTGTGTGTAAAGTTTGGACTTGCTCAAGTGGTTCAGTATCGACAAATTATTCTAGAAACTTAATAAACTTTCGAAGAATTGCACGGTTTTGGTCAGAAAACAATGGCAGAATGAAGGACATCTTGTTAAGCTTCATTTGGTTTCATTCGGTGGCGACGTTTTGGTCACCTGATCCGGTCCATATATATTAGAAGTCAGTGGTCGTAACCCCACACTTTCATGGTATAAAGTGTGAAAAACAATGCGTCATTGAGCAAGATACTGCCAGTTGTTTGTTTATTTATAAGCCCTGAACGGATTGTGGGAGGGGAGGTCCAGAACGAGAGTGATAGGGGGTATTGGAGGGGAATGATGTGATGAACATCTATCCGTTGCTTTTAAGATCATGATAGGGAAAGTTTACACCTTTGCCTTGTGTCGATGAAGTACACGTTTATGACGAAATCTTTATCCTAGGTTTAGCTTGTACTGGAAAGCTGCGAAACAAAATATGCTAGTATATAGGAAGGTCTTGTTCCTTTCATCAGTTTTTTGCTAGCAGAATATTTCCATCTCAAGCTGATGGCACGTTTCATGGTTTTTCTGAATGGCTCTGTTAATCTACAGAAGCTGCTTTAACTTCTTGCAAGTAAAAATGAACTTAACTAAATTATGCTTATCTTTTTGTTACAGATAAATTTATTTAACACATTTCATTAGTTTAACAATTTCATTGTGATGGTGTCCATATTTTTTTAGTTCCTTTCTAGACTGCATACGAATCGATAAACGCTGAAGACTCATTTCTTTACCTTTCACTTAAGAGGACTTTTGTCTCAGTTTAAGGGGTAAGAAGTAATTGAAAATATATCAAAAATGTGTCATAAGTATCAGCAACATTGGTAGCAGTATAATGATGTGGAATATTTCTACCATACTCCAAAGAAATAAAACCTATGACACGATGAAAATATGTCGAGAGAAGATATTGTTTGCATTTTGCATTTATTGTTTCTGCTTGTGTTTCCTTAGAACAGGGTGGGATGTGAGGGTGGAACATCAGGCGCGGATCCAGTCATTTCGAAAGGGGGGGGGGGCTGAAAGCCCCCTTGAATACTCTCCTAGATTATCATTATGCTAATTTTCGCGTATTTGTTGTTGATGTGGCGAAAAAGGGGGGGGGGCTGAGGCCGGGAAAGCCCCCCCCCCCCCCTTTGGATCCGCGCCTGAACATGGAATAATCTATCTTCCATGGAGTACAGGTTTACAGTATATAAGAGTTCGAATTCGTAGGACTTCGCTTGAATTAGTTGTGCACTATTATCAGATCACAGGCCAATATTCCGTACGAGCAGGTGATCTGACGCAGCAACGGTTGCCAACTTCCGAATTTACAAAGTCAGGACGCAATAGAGTTGATCTTGCAACATTTTTACTCAGTGGGTGCTTTCGCTTAGCTATTGTGACGTCGACCTTTCTTGTGACCGGTGTAAAAGGAAATGGTGTCTCTCCTGGAAAATGTGTCCCACCAGACACATTTTCCAAAAAAATATGTCCATCCGGACAATATTTCTCAGGAAATAGTGTCCACCCGCCACAGGAAAATGTGTCCGGGGGACACAATTTTACGAGGAAATAATGTCTGCATATAAGCAACAGGAAAATCTGTCCTTCGAAACGCGGTTACGGAGGAAGTCGCCTTGAACATGTATGGCCCTGGGGAGTTGGGAAGCGACTTTCCAACATTTTGTTTTTTATTGCGGGAGACCGAAAGTGAACTTATGGGATGTCAAAGTGAACTGAGGGAGACCGTAAGTTAACTTTGACATAAGTGGACTCGGCGGAGTGTCAAAAGATATACTAGTACAAACTCAAGAGTAAGTCCCAAACTTTACCAAAAATGCGTAAAATTACTTTCCAAGATTTCAAGGCAAGGCCATGTCCTTTGGATCAAATATTACTTTTGTCCGTGAGCACTTGTTTTTGGCAAAATTTCGCAATTTTTGAAGGTCATGATGGGTCGTTGTTGAGATCTGACATCATTTAAGCCTCAGTCGAACGGACACGATCAAACATCTTTCCTTTCTTATTAAGTCTCTGGGTCACTACCATGGTGTCATCAACAGATGATTCAGTAGCCCACACTGTTCAAGGAGCTAACTAATTTTAAAAGGAGATTGCATTTTTCATTAATAAATTGCATCCTGGATCTGCTTTTCAGTCAGCCGTATTATACACTTGCTTCTCCGTTCTCGAGACCGGCCTAGTCGAGGGCCAGAATACGGTCCCCGGGCCTCGTAGAAAAAAAAAAGAAAAAAGGAGTTCCCCCCATAGGCAGTGGCGTATCCAGCGGGTAGTGCAGCAGGCCATGCCCCCCCCCCCCCCCATTGAAAATGAGGAAAAATAAATTAAAATAGGTATGGGGTAGCATTATCTGATACTACGTAGGCAGTCCCTTTTTTTTCAAAAGTTTTGAAGTAATGCGTTCTTAACGGACATTCTGTCTTGTAATTAGACAGGTAGCATCTTTGTGCTGTGGAGTGGGGTTAAAGACCGCAGATACTTTGAAGTATACTGCTCTGTTAGGTTTCTGAAACCTTTTTACCTTTTTCGTTCGCTTGGTAGCCTCACTTGTGTGCAAAGGTCCCAGCAGGTTTTACTAGTTGGACCAAGCACGCAGTGGAGTCCCTCAGACTTTTCGAAGAAGGGGGCACTAGGGTTCAAGCGTTCTTCAAAACGGACACCCCAAAATGAAGGACCGAGCTCCTCTGGAAGCCTCGTAGTGACGGGCAGTGCTCCCCCTGTATGCGTTGGGCCCGGGGTCCCACTGTAAGACCCCTATGGGTCCAGGGGACAATGCTAAATTGGGGGTCCAAGGAACGGAGACCCCGAGACTCTAAGGTATTAATAAATTGTTATCATTCGATTAAAGCTTTGACTATCTCCAAAGTGGCATTGGATGTTTACAAAAATGGAATCAAAATCTGGCCTTTTTTGGTAGTCTAATAGCACAAAAGACATAATGATGGGGAAAGGGTTTGAGTGGAGACGACGGATCATGTTAAGGGGTTTCCAGGCCCCCAGCTAGGTGGGGGTACGTGGCACCGTGTCCCCCCCGTACCACCCTAGCATCACTGTGCCCTACAAGAAAAATCGATCGAAAATAAAATTTTACTGCCTGTAAACGTTGGCCCTGATATGGCTCCAGGATTTGACCAAAATAATCCCAAAGGGCGTGTGTTTTAATAAAGAACGTATTTTGTTTTGTCTGTAACTTTTTTCTTTCTAAAATTACAAAATGTCTCCCGCCGCTACACGCGCTTTCATCTTCATTACATTTTGCTACAGGGGCGCCTGCCAGGATTTGGTGCTGGGGGGAGAACAGTCGTTAATGCCACCTCAGTCCCCCCCCCCCCCATTCTCCGTAACTTGTAACTTTTTGGGTGCCCCTGCGATTGTATTATCAGCAGTGTGGAATCCTTTTTTGTCACTTCATAAAGATGCGCCGAAATAGGGGAGGGATCTCCCTCCTCTTTGAAATTTTTTTGTTATTTAGGCTTGCCTAGATGCAAAATGGTGCTATCTTAGGGATATTTTTTTGGAACTGATCATATCTTGCTGGAACAGTGTCGTAGCCAAGGGGGAGGGGTGCAGCCGCCCTTTAGCAAAATGTTTTTTTTTTTTATGTTTTTTTTACAATATTACTAGTGTTTTCCCCTATTTTATGTGCGGCAAATAAGGCCTGGGAAGTGCCATTCTCCAGCCGATCTGGGAGGCTTTTGGAGCCAAGATTTTTCTCCCGCGCTCGGCTCGCCAAACTTAACCGTTGACACGCGGGCACATAGGCAGAGCGTACTTGCCAACATCCATACCGAGAGCGGAAGGGGACAAATTGCAAGCGCTAAAATATCATGAACAAGAGGAGTGTGGTATGCTATTGGTAGGCCTATGTACAACAGCAACAACCCTTACGCGTTGTTTGATGCATGTTATGTGATTTCTGGCATACTTGCGAAGATGGATAAATTATCTTGCACAGCAATGATGTGTGTTTGTGGTATTTGTGATTTCTTTATAGTATTTTATCTTCACATAGTTAATTAATGTATTAACTATGGTTTATTCCCTAACCAATGATATTTCACAAGGATACATAATAATATGTCCTCCTTTATCTTTGCGATACAAAATATCGTATAAAGTATGCACCAAATCACATATTTTCACTCACCGTGGAATAGGGGGAACTCCCCCTCCCCACAACACCCTCCTCAAAAACATGACGCAAGTGCTTAAACAGGCCTTTTGGGGATCATTGTTAAAATTTAACAAAAAAATTCTGAAATCGATTGGGGGGGGGCACCGCCCCCCCACCCCAGTGTAAATCCAAACTCCTCTCCCATCTGTATTATTTACAGGGCGTGTAATCCTAGTCCATCTTGGCCCGAATCCGGGCCAATGTTAGTGAACGATTTAATAATTTGACCACACGCACTATCATCGGTCAATTCCCCGAGTCCAATGTACTAAACCCCTTCTACATTCCGAGCGGTATTATCCGATTTTCATCCGGTTCTTCAATTCCGGGCCAGTTCCGAGTCCAGCTATTTGGCAGAATGTGGCATCATGCTTTTTGTTAACTGTTTTTGGTATAATTACATTTAATTAAAACCGTGCATTTAGGAGTCAATTTTCATTGCCCTGGTTCAAAATCAGCCTGTATTTTAATTTGGTACCTGTATGTGACCACATTCATATGTGAACTTTGTGCCCTCAATAACAATGTAGCCCCATAGGGGGAAATGCAATATGTTTAAACTTTCATTTTTTTTGTGCACTCATTCTTTGAATCGGTTTCCGACAGTCCGTGGTCCAGTGCTGAGTCAGCCGCATTCCGGGCCAATTCAGAGTTCCCAGACCATCCCATTTTCTGAGCCAGTTCCGCCGAGGTTCCGGACAAATGCATGGACTCGAGTTCAGAATCGAGTACTTTGCAGCCCCGTTTGCATTGTGTGTAATGTAAGCTACTCTTTCATTTTCAAACTTTGCTCTTAATCAAAGAGCCGTCACCACTAAGATTTTTGATACTCCCCACACTAAACTATACTTTGTGGGGTGACGAGTGTATGTTCCTTTAAGTATCGCAGAAAAAATCAGTAGATAAAAACTTTAGCTTATATCTTCTGTCCGTCTCCTTCTCCCACATTTCCTGACTCTCTCCATTGTTCCTTCCCCTATTCAGGGTCGGGAATCCAGAAATGAGAGAGGGGGCGTAAACGTCTGTAGAAAGTGCATGGTGCAATAAAAGATGGGCTTGGAGGTTTAAAATTCTGTCACAAAAATCATTGTTTTTGCTGAAATAGGGCGTACGACCCTTTCGCCCCCCCTTGGATTCGGCGCTGCCATTACGCCTTATCTCTGTTTCCGAGAATTCTCCTGCTAAGTATATATCATGCTTTCCTGGGCGTTTCTTCCCCGCAACTGACCTTTTATTGTTCCTTCCCTTTCTTTCTCTCCGCTCATTTATTTTTTCCTCCCTCTTGCACAGTCCCTTTCTGCAGCCCTTGTCCTTGTTCCTCTTCCCAGCCATTCACTCTTTAGGCTATTTCGTCCCGTTCTTTTTTTCCACATCCTTAGCCCTTTCTACCACAGAACTAGTACATCCACATTTTCTTCCAAATTTACCAAGCAATTTCCTCTTCCCCACCTTACCTAAATTCAGTTATCAACCCCTATTCATTTATTTCTTGTTTCTTGTCTGTCGTTTTATTTTCCGGCTTTATTTTACTTTTTCTGGGGGGTTCTTTAATTATTCTCCTTTCTCTTTCTTTTTTCCGGTATACCGATTCTTCTTAATTTTTTTTCGGCGATGCAGTTTTTTTTCCCCAGCCCCCTCTGGCGCTGCAACCTATAGGCCAGGGATGCACAGAGAGTCAAAGATCTGGGCGGAACATCACTGGAAGGTGTTCCTGTTATACAATACAAATCTTTCTTCTCCCTGCATGGGGGGGGGGGGGGGTGGGGGGGGTGGGTGGGGTGGGGGGGGGGGGGGGTGGTGGGGGGGGGTGTTGGGTGGGGGTGGTGGGTGGGGGGGGGGGGGGGTGGGGGTGGGGGTGGGGGGGGGGGGGGGGGGGTGGGGGGGGGGGGTGGGGTGGGGGGGGGGGTGGGTGGTGGGGGGGTGGGGGCGGGGGGGGGGGGGGGGGGGGGGGGGGGGGGGGGGTGGGGGGGGGTGGTGGGGGGGGGGGGGGGTGGGGGGGGGGGGGGCGGTTGTGCCCTATACTGTGGCACATTGAAGGTGACGCATACAGTATACCATACACTGTGCACATTGAAGGTGACGCCGCCCGTACATATCCATCTCCCATCACATTAAACTTTACGATAAATTCATCCGCTGATTACTTCGTTTGCGAATTTCAAGTTATGTAGGCAAGTTGTGTTAATGAGAAAGCAAGCGCAAATTTAACTAAATTTTTTCTGAAATAAAGACTCGACATTTTATCAATCGGTAATATTTCACTCTACATTACAAGCTGTTTCTGTTTATGAACGAGTCCTTTGTCGGGACTAATTTAGAATGTGTGCAAGAAAGTATGGAACGCCTAAAGGGCACGGATATTTTGTTGTTCATTTTGTATTTTGACTTTGTATTTTGATTTTGTATATTGATTTTGTACTTTCATTTTGTATTCTCATTTTGTATTCTCATTTCGTATTTTCATTTCGTATTTTCATTTCGTATTTTTATTTTGTATTTTCATTTTGTATTTTCATTTTGTATTCTCATTTCGTATTTTCATTTCGTATTTTTATTTTGTATTTTTATTTTGTATTCTCATTTTGTATTCTCATTTTGTGGTAACACTGAGGCAGCCTCAAAAGTGCGCATCATATGCAAACACCGATATCTAGCTCGCCAAAGTTACATAGGCCTGATGTAAACCTAACGGTCCCGTTCGGACTAATTTGAAAATGGAAAGAATTCTACTAAATCTTGGCTACGAACAACTTGTCATCGACAAGTTCGCCGTGGAAGGGGTGAGTGCTGTCATATCAGCTTTAAAATAGGACGTAGGCCTAGGCCTAGGCCTAGGTCTAACATAAGTAGGCCTAACGTTAGGCTAGGCCTAGGCCCAAACAAGTTAGGCCTAGGTCTAAATTTTAAGTTTTCATAGGAGAGTGTATATATATTCTTCTGGATTCAAATGACAAGTTGTTTAATACAGTTTAAACAGCAAAGTCTTTGACACTATCAAAGAGGATTAACATTTCGTCGTGGCTATTGGCAGGGCATAGCCAAAATGAGAATACAAAATGAGAATACAAAATGAGAATACAAAATGAGAATACAAAATGAGAATACAAAATGAGAATACAAAATGAGAATACAAAATGAGAATACAAAATAAAAATACAAAATAAAAATACGAAATGAAAATACGAAATGAGAATACAAAATGAAAATACAAAATGAAAGTACAAAATAAAAATTCGAAATGAAAATACGAAATGAAAATACGAAATGAGAATACAAAATGAGAATACAAAATGAGAATACAAAATGAGAATACAAAATGAAAACACAAAATGAGAATACAAACTGGGAATACAAAATGAGAATACAAAATGAGAATACAAAATGAGAATACAAAATAAAAATACGAAATGAAAATACGAAATGAGAATACAAAATGAAAATACAAAATGAAAGCACAAAATCAATATACAAAATCAAAATACAAAGTCAAAATACAAAATAAACAACAAAATATCCGTGCCCTTTTGGCGTTCCATAAGAAAGCGGTAAAAAATCATGGACAAGCTTAACATTAGCTGCCTGCACATTGATAGTACCGATAGTAAAAACGGACCGAAACCGTGTGGAACTTCCAGTTTCAACGTTCAGTCATGTAGGTACCTAGCTTTTCGTGCAACGCCAAGTTTGTAGTGCGCGTGCGCGCTACAACCTACAACATGATGTGTGTGGATCTTGAAGAGGTAACGTTGCTATTGCAATGTACAGAGTGCATGGTAATACCACTATAGGCTATACTATCCCGTTTTACTGTAGTTGCCTAACTTAGCCTATACTGTACTGGCTAGTAGTACCTCTGTGTAAATTAAGCCTAATTTAGGCTAACGTTAGATGCTCTGCCTTTTATGTGCACTTACCATCGTCTTTGACGTTCTTACTCATGGAGATAAAAGAGATAGTATTGATGTAACTTTCATTGTAAACCTGTAACGTTCAAATTCAAATCGGTACTGTAACGCGTACCAAAGAGTGAAGTACTGTGGCCTTTACTACGTAGTAAGAGGAAGCTACATTGAGTGTATACAAGTAAGTTAGTGTTACGAAGCAATTATGCAAGAACATGCATTCTCTGGCCGTAAGCACTGTTATAGTAGAGATCAATGGTCGTGAGCGAACAGCTGTAGGCTACCGTAGATAGTCGTAAGGCTGGAGTATGGTACGTCTTTTTAACTTGGTGACACCTCAATAACATTGCATATTCAACATCAGGTGCGTTGTAGGCGTGGTTTAATGCCGTATAATAAGGACCGTTTTTTGAAAAAGGCCTTCAAAACTTTACCGATTCTATGCTGTTTAGGTTACTTCCCGTGACTATCACTATTATTTTTGAGCTTTCAAATTGTATTCTTCAACTCTACATGTAAAGCACTCGTCATATTTTTAAGAATTAAGAAAGACATAAGAAGAAGCAAAATCTTATATTTTTCCTTTTTGCAAACTCACGGCATCACTTTAAGTACCGTCACTTAAAGTACATACACTTATTTAAGTGTCACATTATTTGTTACAAGTTCCGGTTGAATGGATCCAGTAGAATTCCTGTTATAATTCCTAGCTCAAATCTAGCTAAAACCCAGTCTTATCCAGTTGCTCTAATATAGTAGCCCCCTCCCCCGCCCCTTCTCTCTCCCCACCTCCGTGAACAGTCTGGAGAAAATCACTGTCGGGGAATTAAAGGTAAAAGAGAGAGTTTGAGGAGACAGAGAGGGATTGTAGACACAGAAGAAGCACCCAAAACTTACAATTATGCAACCGAGTCATATTATGTTAGCGTCAATTCTTAACACTTCCATACAACGCTGTGCAAGTAAAGTGCCTCACCCACGCCCGTAAATCGGTATTCAGTGCCGGTATCCGGCCCTTGACCCAAGAACTAATTTTTTTACGCTCCTCGCGGCTTTCGGTAGCCGATAATAGCAGTCCATATATAGGTAGTAAAACAGGATAAAACAAAGCACAGCTGGGGTCAAAAATTGGCCAAGATGTTGGAGAGTGCAATTTTCTGTATTATGGCGTGTTTAGGATACCAAATGTCTTCCATAAGGGCGTTTTGTGTATATGATACACTTCTGAGCGAATTTATTCCTCTTTTTGTCCCTGACATTTGCTGGTGGCCTCTCATTTGCGCCTAAGCTTGAGTCTGTACTGTCCTTATTCCACGTGTGTCCTCAGTGTGAACAATTTCATAGAACAGCAATGGATTCTGAGATCTTATTACAGAGGGAGTAAAGTAACATTTTTTGCACACTCTGCAGAGACAAGGTAGACGCACAATCAGTGGCAAGTTTGTGCATGGAGGTACGTGATCCCCAGAGTTGTTGAGTCGAGTCGCTGACTTGGACTCGAGTCCTATTCGAGTCGTACTTTTTCTTGACTTGCAACTTGACTTGACTTGAAGAAAATGACTTGCGACTTGACTTGAACATATTTTACTTGGCGACATTGAATGACAGTGTTTGTCGTTAAGTATGGTATGGATTTTTACCATAAAATTATTTAAGAATAGGACGCAAGATTTTCCTTGGTGTATTCAAGAGTGCATTTTGCCCTGAGTAGAAGGGGTCCAAAAAAGTATAGCTGTAGTGAGGCATAAATTGAAGCAGCCAATCCAGCCATTTCAACCTATACTTGCAAGCACACGTCACGTTTAGTAAGTAAACATCAGTCCTTTCCAACCTTTTTCGGCTCATTTATCTTAACATGTGGTTTCATTTCTTGTCCAGTTGTCACTGGCTTTCTTTCACAGAATGGTGTTGAGCAAAGGTCCTGTCTACAAAATATGAATGACCATAAAAGAAAGCCAGTGACAACTGGACAAGAAATGAAATCACATGTTAAGATAAATGGTGTTAAATATAGTCTTTGTTTGAGTGGATCCAGGTAATTGCAAACTCATGGGGGTGCACTATGTGATGACGAAGCCCAAACTTGCGATCGTCGAAGGAGAGATGACTTGATGGCGTGTGAGGGTCATCAAAAAATATCCAACTAAAACGCTGTTAAACACAACGTTATAGTATTTGACAATCAAGATTAGTAAGCAAACGGTAACATTTTAAGAAATCTTGTAGTATTATGTACTGTGATATGTGCAATTCCGGAATAGGGTAGCTAGTACTGATTATTAATCAGTCAAATGGCCATGACATGAGGTCTGGGGACTTTACAAGATGCAATTTGCCAGTCTGGGCGAAATCTCTAGGGGGCAGTTCATGACACCATCTAAGCGTAACACCAAGTGGCGTGCCTACGGATAGTTGACACTGGAGCGGACCCGTCCATTTTTACCGGTGCATCAGTGGCATCCTGGGGGAGGGGTATATGTAAGCCTTGGCTTAGGTGCTTTGGACGGTGCTATCGCTGGTAAAGCCTTGAACTGATTTTTATCTTTACAACTTGACGTTATTTAGTGACATTCTTCCTACTTTTTGACTAGGTGTAGGTCAGGAGGTACTGAGAGAAGCCTATACTCTTTGAGAAATTTTGTCTTTGTGAGGTTGCTTGGATACGAAATTGGTGCTGCCTTTGGTAAAGCTCCGTAAAGTGTTGAGTTGATTATATGTGTAGGAATAATCCTCGTTATTAAGTGATTTTGTCCTATTTTGGTAGGAGGGTGTAATTGAACGGGATGTTGCCACAGGAGATGGATGACACCTCTGCTCTTTGAGAAATTTTTCTTGTTTTAAATTTTCTCGATCCAAAATGGTGTTGTCTTTGATAAAGCTTTGCATTGATAATATGATTTAGAATTTTAATTATTTACTGAATTTTTCGGCTGTGGCATGACACCCCTACAAGACTGGTATCCCTTCTCCCTAACGCGGTGGAGCCACCATCGTAGCGTATCCTTGCAAGAAAATGTTCTGTCGAATTGTCTCCCAGGTAAAGAAAATAAAACATTTTAGAACTTAAAGGTGCATGTAAACATTGTCTTTAGATTTTCTGCTTTAGAAATAAGATTTCAAGAGGGAAACTTCGATTTGATTTCAATTTGAATAGTGTACCTGGGTATCCTATTTCATGAATGGCTTTTCAGAATCATGTTACAAAACATTTCCCACTGAGTTGTGAAGTTCACATATAGAGTAGCCCCTTTGTTTATCTTGAATATGCAATATATACTGTACTTTAACATATTATGAAAAATACTTGAAGTGAAATAAATTAAAAGTTTCTTTACCGACTCATTGAGATTAGCTAATCAGGGAGCTGGAAGACTAATACAATTAAAAGTAATCATAGGCTATTTTATATTTAATCAGCGTATATGCATGTGTATTCAAGCGGTGTATCTTGTAAGAGGAAGACTGTTAATTCGGAATAGACACCTGCATACAAACACGTCCACGCGGGGTCCAGGGATCTCCCTGGGAAAATGTGGGGAGAAAAGGAACCCTCAGATGTCATTTATCAGGTTTTGGGGGGCCTTGAAATCATAATTTGGTCAGTAAAATTTTCAGCATTTCATTATTTTTCTCAAGTAGGCTAACTTTCATCTACGATTTGGAAATCTCAGGGGGGCAGTTGCCCCCTGCCCCCACAGACTACGTCCCTGCGTAAGCTCCATCATAAACGAATACTCACACGGACGCCTTGCGAGATGAGAGGAAATCATGGCATCCCTAAAACTATTTTTTTCAGAAATTTTCTGAAATCTTATCCATAATATTATTCAAGAAAATATATAGTTTCACTTCTCATGAATATTTTCAAGAAAATAACAGGCATGGTGCTACTTTTTCTCCTATGCTAGTTAAAGCATGCATTCATTTCTTGTTACTTTTTACCCAGGTTTAGAGAATACTCATCACCAATGACAAAAGTTTGATACAATATGCAGGATATATCATCAAACTGCAAAATGTTGAGTATTGTTATGTTTGGAGTTTATCTTATTCTTTTAAAACCATCCCATTTCCATTAGAACTTTGCTTTTCTTACTCAACATATTAGAAGCTACTTTCTTTTGTAAGCTTATGTGGTTCAATGATTGTCGTGAGAAGTTGTTGGTTGTATTTACATCGGTATGGACATCATATGTTTCGCAAATTCAAAAACAAGAGGGCAATCCACGGAGTTGCTTATCTCATCGCAGCACAGGCAGTGCTAGGCCGTATAACTAGAGGACGCACATCAATGTGGAATCCAAAGATATTACAATCATAGATTCCAAACTTAAAATGGCGCGTTGACTCCCAATGGAGGCCAATATATCGGGGCGGAAGTGCTGATCACTGCTCAGTCGTTTTGAAAACAAACAGGCAAATGAATGTCTTACAAAAGTAGAAATACTTGTTATTTCGGAATGTTGTTGACTGAAGAAGTACTACGCCTAAATAAATTCCACTTGAACAAGAATAACTTATTTCTTCAACGCGGCATTCCACGTATTTACTTTTGAACATGAACGCACAATGACTGGTTCTGCAAGTTCATGGACATTCATTGGTCAGTTTCTATGGTATCTTCAAGTGACGCACTTTTATATGCGCATTCAATTACTAACGCGCTCACAACGAGAAAGCAACTTGCGCGTTTGTTTCCAGAGCGCGCAGAACTGTGCATCAGGTATTCCGGATAATACACAGAGAAATGTATTCTGCGCGTATAGAACGCGTTGTAAAAGTGCACACACGCTAACCTCTTTTAACAATGAAATTTTCTGTGACGCGTTCTCATTTTTGTACGCAGATCGCGGAATAGAACGGCGCGCATGTCAAATTCACACTTCCGCCCCGATATATGCGTCCCCATGAGGAGTCACTGAGCGTAACAATGTAGGTATAGGAGTTTGGAATCTATGCTTATAATATCTTTGGTGGAATCCAAATATATCAGCATAGATTCCAAACTCCTATACCTACACTGTTAGGCTCAGTGGCTCCCCATGGAGACGCTAATATCGGGGCGGAAGTGTTTATTTGACAAACGCGCCGTTCTATTCCGCGATTTGCGTACAAAAATAAGAACGCGTCACAGAAACTTTCATCGTTAAAAGAGGTTAGCGTGCGTGCACTTTTACAACGCGTTCTATACGCCCAGAATACATTTCTCTGTGTATTATCCGGAATACTTGACGCACAGTTCTCAGTGGCGGATCCAGGATTTGGCAAAAGGGGGTCCCAGGTCATAGTGGTTTGTAGAAAAACCCGATTTGGGGGAGGGGTCTAAGGAGAGGGGTGTCCTGTGGGCAGTGTCAGGGTATTTTAATAGGGGGAAAAGCATGTGATGAGTAATCACTGTTCTGGGGAGGGGTCTAAGGAGTGTCCCCTCCCCTTTGAGAAATTTTTGTTAATTTAGGGTTGCTCAGATGCAAAATGGTGATGTCTGTGGTGTATTTTTTTAACTGATCATGTATGGCTGGAAAGCGTCCATAATTCAGTTAATTTTAATTTTTGGTTGGGTGAAAGATGCTTTTCTGGAGAGGGGTATAAGGGGAGGGGTGTCCCCTCCCCTTTGAGAAATATTTGTTAACTTAAGTTTGCTCAGATGCAAAATGGTGATGTCTGTGGTGTATTTTTTTAACTGATCATATATGGCTGGAAAGCATTCATAATTCAGTGAATTTTAATTTTTGGTTTTGTGAAAGATGCTTTTCTGGGGAGGGGACACCCCTCCCCTTTGAGAAATTTTTGTTAATTTAAGGTTGCTCAGATGCAAAATGGTGATGTCTGTGGTGTATTTTTTTAACTGATCACATATGGCTGGAAAGCGTCCATAATTCAGTTAATTTTAATTTTTGGTTGGGTGAAAGATGCTTTTCTGGGGAGGGGTCTAAGGGGAGGGGTGTCCCCTTTGAGAAATTTTTGTTAATTTAAGGTTGCTCAGATGCAAAATGGTGATGTCTGTGGTATATTTTTTTAACTGATCATATATGGCTGGAAAGCGTTTAAATTCGGTGAATTTTATTTTTGGTTGGGTGAAAGATGCTTTTCTGGGAAGGGATCTAAGGGGAGGGGTGTCCCCTCCCCTTACACCCTCCCCTTTGAGAAATTTTTGTTAATTTAAGATTGCTTAGATGCAAAATGGTGATGCCTTTAGTATATTTTTGAACTGATCATATATCGCTGGAAAATGTTCATAATTCAGTGAATTTTAAATTTTACCCTAAATTCACAGTACATTCCATTACAATAAATTACAAGACTTAAATAAGACATTACAGGGTAATACTGCAGCAAGTTATAGTTAAAAGTCTAATGTTGTCGAAAATATTCCTCTAAATATTAAAGAATTCTGAAATTCCCTTGAAAGTAGAAGCAGTGCTCCCAATGCTGTGGGCCTGGCCAGTAACATACTGAAGTTAGCAATCCATTAATACAGCGCTCATGAGTAACTCCTTGCAATGCCCAGAGAAAGTTACTGAGGCCAGTCTAAGCCAAAATGTTATCAGCTGAAAGTCAGTAGCATAGTTATTAGCATAACACTTTTTTCTGAGGTAGAAAATAATGAACAAATTTAAGTTTCACTGTGACACATCGCATAGGCCTATTTCATTGGAATAGGGCCTTGTCCTTTGTTTTATGATGTTGAAAAAAACTTCAAAATTTTTTGGAAGGGGGGGCCCGGGCCCCCTGGGCCCCCCTCTAAATCCGCCCCTGGTTCTGCGCACTCTTGAAACAAAGGCGCTAGTTGCTTTCCCGTTGTGAGCGCGTAAGTAGTTGAACGCGCATATAAAATTGCGTCACTTGAAGAGACCATAGAAACTGACCAATGAATGTCCATGAACTTGCAAAACCAGTCATTGTGCGTACATGTTCAAGTGTAAATACGTGAAATGCCGCGTTGAAGAAATAAGTTATTCTTGTTCAAGTGGAATTTACAGATAGTTCTCAGTGACGTAACAGCTAGGGGTTAGCAACCGCCATGTCTGAGGGCAAGCCTGTGCACACATGCCGGGGTTGCCCTCAGACATGGCTGAAATAATACACGTGAAAAGCTCCTATGACGTCACGTGAGAACTATCTATTGAGGCGTAGTACTTCTTCAGTCAACAACATTCCGAAATAACAAGTATTAATACTTTTGTAAGACGTTCATTTGCCTGTTTGTTTTCAAAACGACTGAGCAGTGATCAGCACTTCCTCCCCGATATATTGGGTTCCGTGGGGAGTCAACGTGCCATTTTAAGTTTGGAATCTATGCTTGTAATATCTTTGGAGGAATCACAGAGCAATATATATCTTGCTCTATGTGTGGAATATAGAGAGTCCTCAGTGACGTCACAGCTAGAGGTTAGCAACTGCCATGTCTGAGGGCAAGCCTGTACACACATGCCGGGGTTGCCCTCAGACATGGCTGAAATAATACAGTGAAAAGCTCCTATGACGTCATGTGAGAACTATCTATACCGTGCGAAATTGAACCCGAACTGGAGATCACGTTATGTAGGTCACCTTCGGAAATAATGTAACACTGACCAATGTGGGCATGGTAACGCGCCCTACACCTGTAGCGTGTCCTTAACGCCTCTTCGGCCTCTAATGCTTTAACTCGCACAATCACGCATTAGTTCTCATCCACATCATTGCACTGCGTCTAGTACATGGATTGCCTTAGTAACTTAATGAAATGGCTACACATCAGAGTATCTGACGCAAATGTACTAATGTGTGACAAAAAACGATAAGTACCCTTACTTATTATTACCTTTGGGTTTACAAGTAAATCCAACCCCAAGAATACGAATCTAAAACTCCATTGGCCTACAGACTTCATGATAGTGCTAATTCTAAATAGGGTGTGCGCTAAATGAAAAGATACAAAGATGTTATAAACATAGATTCCAAACTTAAAATGGCACGTTGACTCCCCATGGAGCCACAATATCGGGCCGGAAGTGCTGATAATGCTCTGTTCAGCTGTTCAGTCGTTTTGAAAGCAAACGGACAGATTTCTTACAAAAGTATGAACACTTCTTATTTTGAAACATTGTAAATTTAAGGAGTATTACTCCTCAATAGATTTCACTTAAAAGAAGAACTTTATTTTTTCCTTGCGGCATTTTGCATTGCATTAGGTGCACTTGAAAATGTACGCACAATGGCACGTTCGAAGCTCAGTTCATGCAGGGAGTTGGAAGCTCCCTGGTTCATGGGCTTATTTATTGGTCAGTTTTATTGAATCATCAGGAACACACTCTTAAATGAACCTTTATAAGGGAGTTTTCGATTTCAGCACCGTAGACAATGAGGACGGAACGCGCAGCAAAAAACTGGACTGCGCATGAGTAGAAGCAAGCATCGCTCCGTCCTGTTGATTTTCAGGACGGTCGTCGACCGATTTAACGTTCTGTTAGAAACAGGACGGTACAGGGGTTGCCATGGTTACTTCCCTCGTCCATAACGTACCTGTCTTTGTGACGTTAAACTTGAAGTTAGCTGTATGCGTACTATGTACATCATTTGTTCATGTCTCATTCAAGCTGCTGGGAAAAAATGAACATGACAAACAACAACAGTGGACATATGGTAAGCCATTTTACGAACGATTTCGTACTAAGCTAAGGAAAGCTATCCGTGAGGCAGAAACTTTCATAATTTCATAAAATACCCAGTAGCGATGGCTTCTCTAATCCTGCGTAGGTTCGTCATTGTTACAACTTAGCGATGAGTGTGGATGCTAACAATGCATTGTAACTTTGTTGATAAATGAGCGCGTCATTGTTTTGTTGTCATTCTACCTCACCGTCGTCTTTAAAATCGAAACGCCTTAAATGTCAGGACAGAACGCCGGTCGCGCGTGCGTTTAACTCTCCGTCCTGTTGCTCTACCGTCCTGAAATCGAAAAGTCGCTAATATCTTACGCACTCACAACGGGAAATCAACTAGGGCGTTTGTTTCCGGAGCGCGCAAAAGTGCCAAGTCAATTATTCGGGATAAAACACACAGAACGTTATCCTGCTTGTACTCAACGCTCACGCATGCCACGCTATTTTAGGAATGAAATTTCCTGTGCGTACCTATTATTAGGGAGCTTTAGATTACACGACGTGGGCAGGGCGACGCGGCGTTTTAACCCACAGTCCACGTCGTCGAGCTGACGTCCGCGCCCTGGAACTATTGCGCTTTAGATTTCTACGACGCGGCATGAAAGTCGCGTGGTGATATTCGAACTTCGTTTGAGTATCAGATGCGCAAGCCGATCTGTTAATGGTAACAGTATTTAGCGGGAAGTATAAGTCAAACTTACTCCTTATGTAGGCCTAAATTGAAGAGTGGCAAACCTTCATCGAGTCCGTGAAGCAATTGCTATGGTTATTTAACTGATATAATGGACGACGATGAATTTATGATATGTGTGCAACGCGTATTTTAAGTTTCTAACGCAACGATTGGCATGGCAACAAAAAATATATGACGTCATCAACTGCCTCTTGTTGCCGTTCTAGCCACAACGCCAAAAAGAGCGACTCCCGATGTAGAATTACACCGACAACGTAAAGTTACAACATGACGTCATTACGTCGTAGCCGACGTCCGCGTCGTGCAATCTTAAGCTCCCTACTATACGCACATCACCGAATAAAAAGCGGGTATGTCAAATCCACACTTATACTCCCATATTTGCGTCTCCATGAGGATTCAATCTCCGTTACAGTGTAGGTACAGGACTTTGGCATCTATACTTATAATAGACCTTATGCACTGACATCACACTGACGTCATCATGGGTGAAAACACTGAGCTATATAACTGGAGGACGCAAGTCAATGCAGAATACGCGACGAAACTGAAGCCGACCTGGAGGGTCACGTGATGTAGGTTAGCTTACTCAAGTCGATTCCATTGCCCTAGAAACGCGCAGCTACAAGTGAAAATAATGTAACGCAGAATCATTGATGTACACGCTAAAGCAATCCTTTGTTACTCATTACATCGCTAGTGCTTTTGTTGTAATTACTTGGTAGGACATCTGTACACTATGATTTATGATTGTGTGATCAAAAGATTTTTTTTTTTTTTTTACAAACTTTTCTTGTGTTTAAGAGTGGTCCTGCCTGTTTGAAGGACAGCGCGTGTGACCGCATTTCGTATGGTGCGTCGAGACGCGATGACTGCGTAACATTCGCGATAGCACCGTCAATGAACAGTAGACAGATTAGGCGCGCTTGTTACTGACTGTCCATACCTGTGCACAGATAATCTGTACAACGCGTCGAACGCGTCCGCTTGACAAAAATGGCGCACGAAGGGAAAGTAACACGCGCGCACATGCACGCTTGCATTTTGGCCAATGATGTGCCTCAAAGCTTCCTACACGGTAAGCGTTTGGTGCTCTGTATGTTACACGGCTATTGTGATGTATGTCTTTTCAGGAAGTTGCTAAGGCAACTTTACCTCGGCGCAATGGTGTGCATGCAAACGCGTGGTAGCCGGCAAATTAGCGTCCAAGAGGCTGAAGAGACGCTAAGGCCGACTACGGCGCGTTAGCATGTACATCATTGCCTAAGCGTTTTCACTTCTAGGTACGCGTTTCTACGGCGGTGGCGACTTGAGTAAGCTAACCTACATCACGTGACCCTCCATGGTGGCTTCAAAACCTTATTGTGGAATGATCCTTCCTAGCATATAGTTCAGTGGGTGAAAATAATGAAGCACACGTCTGAAACGTGCACTCACAGCGTAGATTTCGCCGCACGTGTAGTAGACTTACGCGCGTGTACGATTGGTTGCAAATCAGCTGTCTGCATTTATTGGTGTAACTTGCAATGATACGCGCTTTTCCTCTATTTTCCTCCAAACGAGGGAGCACTTTCTCCTTTATGACATCATATGCATAAGGTCTAGATCTTTGAAAAGATAACACACAATGCGCCGATCGCGGGCGGTGCACTGCAGTGGCGTAGCTAGATGTTTTTGTCGGGGGGGGGGGGCAAAATCAAAAAATTTCCGACAGATTATTATCTTGAAGTAATGATGTACTATCCAAAGATATTATAAGCATACATTCCAAACTTAAAATGGCGCGCTGACTCTTCATGGAGGCCAAAATATCAGGGCCGAAGTGCTGATCACTGTTCAGTCATTTTGAAAACAGTTCGAGAAATTAAAGTCTTGCGCAAGTGTAACAACATGTTAATTCGGAACATTCTTAAATCTGAGAAATAATCACTCAATATATTCCATTCACTGACAAGTTATGCTTCTTCCCCGTGCCATGTCAAGCAAACACTCTGTCATGAACGCACAATGTCTGTTTTGAAGTCCGCAATCTATAAATAGGTCAGTTACCATGGTCTCGTCAAAAACGCTGTAAAAAATGTGCGTCGATTTCTTACGAGCATTTAACGGAAACGAAATTAGCATGTTCTTATTTTAAGTGTGCGGTAGTGAGTTTCTCTGTGCATTTAGATAAATGCACAGAGAAAGGTATATTGCGCGTATGAAACGCGCTGTCAAAGCACACGTGGGTCAACCTTTTTATAACAATGACGTTGTCCGTAACGCGTTGTTTTTTTCGTATGCAGATCGTCGAACAGAACGGCGCACTTGTCAATTGCACACTTCCGCCCCGATATTTGCCTCACCATGAGGAGTCAATTTCCGTAAAAGTGTAGGTATAGGAGTGTGGAATCTATGCTTATAGTATCTTTGGTGCTATCTAAGCGTACTAGCTTCCCTTCATGCGCCCTTTTGTTGTTGTGCAAAAAGAACGCTTTCAGTGCGCTATACAGAAAATATGTGCACATAATACGATGTGCATGCTTGCTTGTGTTAGCATGCACATCACTGGAATGGACAGTCAGTACCAAAAACATTACAAGCATAGATTCCAAATTAAGAATGGCGTGTTGACTCCCCATGGAGCCCAAAATATGGGGCAGAAGTGGTGATCACTGTTCAGCAGTTTTAAAAAACACAGGCTACAGGGAAATTAATGTCTTACAAAAGTATTAATACTATTTCGGAACATTGTAATGTAAGAAGTATTCATTCCTCAATACTAAATTCTACTTAAAGAAGTTTAATTCTTCAAAGGTCAAAGGTCAGAGGTCAAAGGTCGAATTATGTGAAAATCACTCTTTTTATAATAACTCCAAGAAAAAACATCCCATTAACATGAAACTTCACACATATAATAAGAGTGTCTGGCACTACGAAAATATATGGTTGCCATGGCAACCAAGGTCAGAAGTCATGTGATATTAACATTTTAAGCAAAAAAGTGTTCCACGAACTCCTCCTTGTGGGCTAGACCGATTCTTTTGAAATTTGGTGGGTAGGTACCCCAGAGGGTAAACTTGTGTCTCCGTGACTTTCGGCAGAAAAGGTCAAAGTTCAGAGGTCAAATTCAATTTTTGGGAAAATTAACGGTTTTTTAGTATTTTTAGTATAATTCCAGAAGGAAACATTCCACGTACATGAAACTTTGCACATATGATGAACGTGCCTAATACCACCAGAATATATGGTTGCCATGGCAACCAAGGTCAAAGATCAAGTTTTGTGAGAAATCACATTTTTTTAGTTTTTTTAGTATAATTCCAGAAGGAAACATTCCACATACATGAAACTTTGCACATATGATGAACGTACCTAGTACCACCAGAATATATGGTTGCCATGGCAACCAAGGTCAAAGATCAATTTTTGTGAGAAATCACATTTTTTTAGTTTTTTTAGTATAATTCCAGAAGGGAACATTCCACATACATGAAACTTTGCACATATGATGAACCTGCCTAATTCTACCATAATATATGGTTGCCATGGCAACCGGGATCAAAGGTCAAGTGAAATAAGGTCAAATGGCAATTTTTGTGAAAAATCACATTTTTTTAGTATTTTTAGTATAATTCCAGAAGGAAACATTCCACGTACACAAAACTTCACACATATGATGAACATGTCTAATGCTACCAAAATATATGGTTGCCATGGCAACCAAGGTCAAAGATCAATTTTTGTGAGAAATCACATATTCTTAGTTTTTTTTAGTATAACTCCAGAAGGAAACATTCCACATACATGAAACTTCACACATATGATGAACCTGCCTAATACTACCATAAGATATGGTTGCCATGGCGACCGGGATCAAAGGTCATGTGAAATAAGGTCAAAGGTCAATTTCTGTGAAAAATCACATTTTTTTAGTATTTTAAGTATAACTCCAGAAGGAAACATTCCACATACATGAAATTTCGCACATATGATGAATGTGCCTTCCGTATGTCATATTGTGTGCACAGATTTTCTGTAAAGCGCACTGAATTTGTCCTTTTTGCACAACAAAAGGGCGCATGGAGATGCAAATATCAGGGCGGCAGTGCGGATTTGACATACGCGCCTTTCTATTCGGTGATGCACGTGTAATAGGCACGCATTACGGAAAACGTCATTGTTAGAACAACGCAGCTTGCGTAAGCATTGTATACGCGCAGAAATTAGTTGGCCTGTCATTTTATCTAGAATACGTCACACGTACTTCTGCGTTATCATCGACGAACGCGCTGGTAGTTGCTTTCACTTTCTGAGCGCGTGAAAAATTAAAGACCGATATTAAAGTGAGTAATGTGAAGATACCATAGAAACTGACATACATATGGATAGACTATGAGCTTCAATTCAAACCCATATTCAAGTGCACTTATTCAGAGACTGGGGAGCCAATTTTGAAGTGCGGGGGTTAATAATCGAAGCCGCCCAATATGTTCAATAAAATAAATGCAGTTTACTGCTGCCCAAAATACCCACGGCAGAAAAGTGTGGGGGCTAAAGCCGTCTCAGCGGTCCCTGCAGTTATGTGTAGGCCTTATGCCACAAGGAAGAGAGAAAGTTCTTCCTGTGAGTTATATGGCTTAATGCGTGTGCTAGCGATGAGATAAGCAACTCCGTGGATTGCCCTCTTGTTATCTCATCGCTCCGTGAGGAGGATGAGATATTGTAGTCACTTGACCTGTTGGGCTATATTCGGCAATGTCAGCAGAAATAACAGCCGTTGCCATGGTAACAGTTAATTTTCACAAGTTACTAGTCTAAAGTCCTAACCCGTGTGTGAGTGAGTGTGTGAGTGTGTGTGTGTGTGTGTCCAATTTTGTTTTCTTAATATCTCCAAAACGGTAAAGCCGATTTTCTTCAAATTTGGTGGGAAGGTGCCCTAGGTGGAACCCCAGTTCTGCATTGACTCCCGGAAGTAAAGGTCAAAGGTCAGAGGTCAAAGGTCAAATTATGTGAAAATCACTCTTTTGATAATAACTCCAAGAAAAAACATCCCATGAACATGAAACTTCACACATATAAGAAGAGTGTCTAGCACTACAAAAATATATGGTTGCCATGGCAACCAAGGTGAAAAGTCACGTGATATTAACATTTTAAGCAAAAAATGTGAAAAAAGTGTTCCATGAACTCCTCCTAGTGGGCCAGACTGATTCTTTTGAAATTTGGTGGGTAGGTACCCCAGAGTGTAATCTTGTGTCTAAGTGACTTTCGGCAGAAAAGGTCAAAGGTCAGAGGTCAAATTCAATTTTTGGGAAAATTCACGGTTTTTTAGTATTTTTAGTATAATTCCAGAAGGAAACATTCCACATACATGAAATTTTGCAAATATGATGAACGTGTCTAATGCTACCAAAATATATGGTTGCCATGGCAACCAAGGTCAAAGGTCAATTTTTGTGAGAAATCACATTTTTTTAGTATTTTTAGTATAATTCCAGAAGGAAACATTCCAGATACATGAAACTTTGCACATATGATGAACGTGTCTAATGCTACCAAAATATATAGTTGCCATGGCAACCAACGTCAAAGATCAATTTTTGTGAGAAATCACATTTTTTAGTATTTTTAGTATAATTCCAGAAGGAAACATTCCACATACATGAAACTTTGCACATATGATGAACGTGTTGAATACTACCAAAATATATGGTTGCCATGGCAACCAACGTCAAAGATCAATTTTTGTGAGAAATCACATTTTTTTTAGTATTTTTAGTATAATTCCAGAAGGAAACATTCCACATACATGAAACTTTGCACATATGATGAACGTGTTGAATACTACCAAAATATATAATTGCCATGGCAACCAAGGTCGAAGGTCAATTTTTTGTGCGAAATCACATTTTTTTAGTATTTTTAGAATAATTCCAGAAGGAAACATTCCACATACATGAAATTTCGCACATATGATGAATGTGCCAAATAGTACCAAAATATGTGATTAACATGGTCAAAGGTCACGTGACAGGAAGTCAAAGGTCGACTTTGGTAAAAATCACATTTTTTAGTATATTTAATATAATTCCAGAAGGAAACATTCCACATACATGAAGTTTAATTCACATATGATGAACATGTCTAATGCTACCAAAATATATGGTTGCCAAGGTCGAAGATCAATTTTTGTGAGAAATCACATTTTTTAGCGTTTCGGTACACAAAGACTTAACATTGATGATAGCAACGGAAAGCAACAGTACACAGTGTAGACGCGCTTGTTACTAGTACTGACCAAGATATTATAAGCATAGATTCCAAACTACTATACCTACACTGTAACGCTCAGTGACTCCTCGTGTAGACGCAAATATTGAAGTGTGAATATGACGTGCGCACCGTTCTTTTCGGCGATCTGCGTAGCCGGGAAATAAGAAGGCGTACGTTACAGAAATTTCATTGTTAAAAGAGGTTAGTGTGCGTGTCTTTTTACAACGCGTTCTATACGTGCGGAATACATTTTTTCTCTGTGTATTATCCGAAATACTTGACACACACTTCTGCGCTCTTGGGAAGCAAACGCGCTAGTTGATTTCCCGTTGTGATTGCGTAAGAAATTAAATGCGTATATAAAAGTGCGTTACTTAAAGATATAGGAACTGACTAATGGATGTAGGCGAATAAGTGTATGAACTTTAAACCAGTCATTGTGCGTTCATGTTCAAGTGTACTTATTTGTAATGCTGTCAGGAAGAATTAAACTTCTTGTAAGTAGAACTTAGTGTTGAGGAATGAATACTTCTTACATTACAATGTTCCGAAATAGTATTAATACTTTTGTAAGACATTTATTTCCCTGTAGCCTGTGCTTTTTTAAAACTGCTGAACAGTGATCAGCACTTCCGCCCCATATTTTGGGCTCCATGGGGAGTCAACACGCCATCCTAAATTTGGAATCTATGCTTGTAATATTTTTGGTACTGACTGTCCATTCCAATGACGTGCATGCTAACACGAGCAAGCATGCACATCGTATAGGGCTGCCCAGCCGAGTAAAAATTAACAGAGGGCGCTCTCATATGGTTCCTACCAGTTGCGCGAAACGTAAGCGCGACCGCGAAGTTTATAAACAAAACATCGCTTATTACGTCTAGGCCTGCATACTATCTCATAAGTTGCTGTTGAAGCTGAATATTAAAGAGCTCCCCGGTTTTAGTACGCCGCAAAGCATTGTTCCTGGCAGTACCCAAAGGTAAACAAAGGATAATTATCAAGAGTGTTAACATACCCAGAAGAAAAGAAGGCTACATCCCTGATATGGACCTATCAGTAGCGGCCTAGTAGCCAACTCACTACAGCCCGAGTCAAAGATAGGTCGCTCGGCTATAGCCCAGTAGTTGTACTAAGAAACATCATTCCTCAATAAATTCCACTTACACAGAACACTTTTCTCCTCAGTCTTCCAGGCTTTCCACAGAAGTACTTTTGAATTACCGCACAGTGACTTTGAAGTTCATGTAGGCCTACGTACTGATTGGTCTGTTTCTATGGTATCTTCACTAACGCATTTTATAACGCATGCATTTATATTCTTACGCGCTAACAACGGAAAAGCAACCAAAGCGTTCGTTTTCCAAGAGCGCAGTAGTGTGAGTCAAATAGTCCGGTCAATACACAGGGAAATGTATCATGCGCGTATAGAACGCGTTGTTAATGTGCATACACGTCAACTCTTTTAACAATGGAATTTTCTGTAACGCGTCCTTAGTTTTGTACGCAGATCATCGAACAGAACGATGCACATATCAAATCTCCCCAGTAATTGAGCCTTCATGCAGAGTCAGCGCGTCCTACAGTGTAGGTATAGGAGTTTAGGGGTTATCTGTGCACCAAATCCTTACGTTTTGTTCCGTTCTTTATCACATCCGCGTCTCGAGACTTGCATGTCATGCATAATATAACTTTTTTTACATGATATACTGTCCGGATTGGGTGATCAATGTTTGTAATATCTTTGTAGGAACTAGGGTTCCTATATAGTATATCGTATAAAAGGACTCTAGTAGGAACCCTAAGAGTATTTATTGACTAGAGACCAAGGTCTAATACATGCCCTGTACAAAATTTTGGCCAATTTGAAAGCAAGAGCAAGGTACAAACATAGAAATAAAAGTACTTTTATTTCTATGGGTACAAAATGGTTTAGTCTCCGACGATCAGTCGTTGCGCTGTGCGCATCTAGTGGGCGAAACATGGCGACAACATTTAAGAGCATTTCGTAACTTAAGAAGAGGTATATTCTCCCTCGCAATTCCCGAAGAGTAAATGAACAGCAGTACTTTTGTTGCTGTAGGAGCACTATTTTACCTTTAGTTTGATTATATAATAGTTGGAGAGCTGCAAATTAGTGGCATGTCGCCTATATCTGAGATTTATTTTCAACTTTCAGAGTCGCAAAGCGAAGGTAAGAGATACCGAGTTGCCTACTGAGCCGCCTCGCTTACACATAGACTGTGCAATCCTTAACGTCAACTTCTGTCTATGTTTGACACATTACTAACGCATACAGCGCTAATGTAACGCTTAGATAACAAAACGTTACCTTAGCAACAGGATTTACTACGAAACCCTAGGCGACGATAACGAATGAAAACTTTTTTAGTCGTCTATCATGGACAATATACACTGGAATAGATAATAGGCACTTACCTTTGCGTGTCTCCTTGAACTAGAAATCCTAGGCTAAATATCTAAAACGCCAAACATACAGAATTTCACACTGACTGAGTAGACAACTGCTTGTAAGATCAAACTATACGCCGAGCAAATCTGAACGCAAACGCAACTATTGCTATGACTTGTATGTAGGCTATAAGTGGCGAAACAGAGCGCGCTCGTGAGCGCGTACTTCAGTTTTCATAGACACGCGTATTTTTGTTTTGTTAAGGACGCGCGAGTGTGCACGCACAAACATTATCCTGCTACAGCGCGTCGACGCGCTACACATAACAAGCTAATGTAAAGCGCGTCGACGCGCTGCATATCACTGGCTATGTACAGCGGGTCGACGCGCTGCAGATAACCAGTTTGTGCGCGCACTAAAGCGCTGTATTTCAAAAGCGCCTATATTTCTGTATGATTATGAGACGCGATACGGCGTATGTTGAGGTTAATTCTGTGCACAGCATACGCAGGCAAGCCCTATAAATAGCACGAGTGTTAGAGAAAGTATACGCAAGGAAGAAACGACTGGTTGGTCGAGACACTGCAAATTCGTACCTTATGTGGCCTCCATGGTCGGACGTTCCGCCATATTGACCTTGGTCTCTAGTCAATAAATACTCTTAGTAGGAACCATATGAGAGCGCCCTCTGTCGGTAAGACGAAAACGCCGGGCAGCCCTATTGTGTGCACATATTTTCTGTATAGCGCACTGAAGGCGTTCTTTTTGCACAACAACAAAAGGGAGCATGAAGGGAAACTAGTACCCGTGCAGACGCCTCAAACACGGTCACACTGATCTGTTTATGTATGTTGATCCTACACATAGATCAGTGCGCTAAAGGGGCGGTCGCCCCTTCCACAAAGCCTCCGAAGGCCTCTGTCGGAAATTTTTACCACCCTAATTAAAAATTCTTACAACTGAAAATTGTAGCTAAAATTATATTCTTAGGGGTTTATTTACAACACTTCTTATGTTTTTAAGCAGAAATTCACATCGAAATGGTTACTGACAAGGCCTGGAAATGTCATTTAAGGCAATCACGGAGATATTTTAATCTAGTTTTTTCCGCGCGCTACACGCCAGATGAGTGTGGTGCTACGCTTAGATAGTACCAAAGATACTGTAAGCATAGATTCCACACTCCTATATCTACACTTTTACGGAAATTGACTCCTCATGGAGAGGCAAATTTCGGGGCGGAAGTGTGGAATTGACAAGTGCGCCGTTCTATTCGACGATCTGCGTACGAAAAAAAAAACGCGTTACGGACAACGCCATTGTTATAAAAAGGTTGACCCAGGTTGACAGCACGTTTCATACGCGCAGTATACCTTTCTCTGTACATTTATCTAAATATTTCTTCCTAATTGCATTTCAAAGTAAGTGCACTTGAACATGAATGCGCAATGACTGGTTTAACGTTCATAGACTTATTCGCCTATATTCATTGGTCAGTTTCTATGGCATCTTTAAGTAACGCACTTTTACATGCGCGTTTAATTTCTTACGCTCTCACAACGGGAAATCAACTAGCGCGTTTGTTTCCCGAGCGCGCTGAATTGTGCGTCATGTATGCCACATAATACACAGGGATATGTATTCTGCGCGTATAGAATGCGTTGTAAAAGTGCATGCATATTGCTTACCTCTTTTAACAATGGAATTTTCTGTAACGCGTTCTTCTTTTTGTACGCAAATCGCCGAATAGAACGGCGCATATATCATATTCACACTTCCGCCCCGATATATACGTCTCCATGAGGAGTCACTGACCTAGTATTTGGGAAGCTTTGGGGCTTCCCATACTAGGTCAGCAATATACCCATTGTCAAAATTGGGCTACCGCAACTTCAAAAATTTTGAATGGTCTCGATCTTTCTCAAATTCACGTATACTTCTACATAATTGACCTCTACGGGGCCTTATATGTTTAAGACTCTTCATTCTAAGATTTTTTGCACTTAGTGTCCAAAAAAAGACCAAAAATTTTGAGTTACACAAACGATCCTGTTTTTTTTTTTTTTTTAACATTCTATGAAACTGCTAAATCGTGTAACTAGGAAGTTCACACTATTGTGTGCTAAATAGCACGCACTGTTGTTCAATTGTGACATAGTCTATAGCTATAGTTACGTTCATACACGCGCATACGCGTATATAGCAACAATCACTGCAGCAACGCACGCAGACGATATTACTCTCACAGTAATATGCGGTCAAAAGTTTGTGTTGCACTAGCCTAGGCCTAGTTCAGGGAACAAAGTGTACGTGAGAACTAGGCCTAGGTACCCTAGGCTAGACTTTTACCAGAAAATTTAATTTCAAGCTTGTCAAAAATTAACATACAGACCTCTTTTGCTCGAAAATAACATTTCTGCCCAAATGGGGGAGGAGATTACTGCAGGCCCCAGCCTCTTTTCGCACGCCCTTAAATTTATCGGATTCAGTGAAATCATCCCATTAAACCTATGCAATAACTGGACACGAAATTAATCCTTATGAGACACCCCATTCCCTCATAGCGACATCCTTGCGCATTCCCTTGGCACTCCGAACTTAACCCCCCTCACGTTTATGCTTAGCCCTCACAATAGAAAGTCTACTGATGCACTGACAGATGCACATTATACCGTCCGTGCGGTAACCACTTTTTGCCGTATCAATGTGAACAGTTATACCGGATTGCCGTTACCGTTGCCGTTGTCGCATCGTTTGCCGTTGCCGTTGCCGTTGCCGTTGCCGTTGCCGTTACCGTTGCCGGACAAGTGTGCACGTAGCCTAACAGTGTAGGTATAGGAGTTTGGAATCTATGCTTATAATATCTTTGAAATTAAAGCATTAGAGGCCGAAGAGGCGTTCAAGACACGCTACAGGTGTAGGGCACGTCACCATGCCCACATTGCTCAGTGTTATATTATTTCCGAAGGTGACCTACATAACGTGACCTCCAATTCGGGTTCAATTTCGGTTTTAATTTCAATTTCCACTCATAGAGCAGGATATATTGCGCTGTGATTCCATATTGATGTGCGTCCTCCAGTTATACGGCTCAACACAGTGCCATGTGCTGGCGATGAGATAAGCAACTCCGTGGATTGCCCTCTTGTTATATTTTTACTTTGAAAATTTTATGACTTGTTACTTTACTTGACTTGAAAGAAAATGACTTGTGACTTGACTTGACTTGACTTGACTTGACTTGACTTGACTTGACTTGAAGGTAAATGACTTGAGACTTGACTTGAAGGTAAAAGACTTGAGACTTGACTTGAAGGTAGAAGACTTGAGACTTGACTTGACTTGAGAAAAAGTGACTTGCTTACAACTCTGGTGATCCCTTGTTTGTGTTTTAGAACTTTAGAATGCACTTTCCTGCAAGTGTTGGAGTTAAGGATGCCCGTTTTCTCCCGCTAGTTGGTAATGACAGCCTTGTAGGCTACACAGGTTAAAGAATGTCGCTAGCAAAACTGTAGTGACAACATTTGCTGGCTTCGAATTAACTCTGTACTCTAACTCATTAACATTCAATTTCGAAAAATTTGAAATTAAATTAAACCTGATCAATAGAGCCTCGGGAACCAAGTTACGGCATTCTTACTATCTTTTATTGCAGGAGCTTCCAGGCACCTCGTCTCCCGGACCTCCACAGGGCCTTTGCCCCTGGACCCCCAGTGGCCATAACGCTGGCTCCTAGACTCTTAGCGTGTTAGCTCGCGCTTTCCGATCGTGGTGCACCTTCGATGCATTTGTTACACCCAACGCCGTTATGCCACTCCTCTATATCAGTCGGGGTAATCACAAGTTGTTCCCCGGTCCACCTCCACAATCCTTTACACGCCACTGTTCCAATATTAAATTGGACAAAGTCTACTTATAATTGCTGCAGGACCCACTTGAACTTTGTTTAACCCAGTTGAGAACTGAGTGAAGTCAGTCAAGGGTGTATACAGAATTTGGGCAAGACCACTTCAAACCAGCTCAACCCAGTTTTAAATAAGTAAATTTATTTCAAGTGAAATTTGAGCATAGGTGCATGCTTGTGACTTTGTTTTCTTTTGCAATAGAGCCCGCCGATTGCATTGATAATGAGTTATTATATGATTTTGGTGTGACATCATTGAAACATGGAGAAAAATTATCCGACTGCTACAGCAGGTGGTAAGCCGTTACTTGGTTGTTTTTTTCTAACCACATGAACCGTTGCAACATGTAGTAACTTGGCATGACAAAACAGGCACAAAGAGATCTTGCTGTCTTGTTAGCTCACATACAAAACATGAAATTATTTGCAGTTTCCAACGAGGGAGGTCAAATCAGTTGACTTTGTTAAGTCAACTCCTGTGGACTATCTACCAGTGTATCCGGTAAACTACTCTGCATTCTTCAACCAATATTACAAGTAATAGACCAACAGAAGCTATGTGTTCGGGGAACATAGATAATTAAGAGATTCATTGAAAACTTTTCTGTGAGTGTTTCAAAAGACGGTTGGGACGACTGTTTATTGCCTTAAATGCCACCTTAAGTTTGATTATCGTCTCCTGGTAAGTGTGAATAAAACATTAAGAAAAAAGCAGCCCATGAAGTTGCAAATCTAATCCTTCCCATGTTCCCCACATACAAATTTCCAACATATCGATAAGCAAATAATGACAAAAAACCGCATTTTCTAGTACATTTGAACTTTGATCTCGACCTTTAGCAACTAGTAGGGGAGAGCGAGCCTAGTTGTGACAATTTTCATATTCTGGGCTTTAACTGTGCACCAACATATTAACAGTAGTGAAACATTCAGTCTTACCAAAAATTTCTGACCTTTTAGCTCTTCCCCAACCAAATGTTTCACGCGAAAAGAGTTATGCATGTTGAATCATTTCAAATTGTAAAGTTTCTTAGTAGTTTAAAGTTAAGTTTATCCATGATCTAAAAGGAAATGAATGTGTTCTTGTGAAAATCCTTTTTGCCTAAAATAGCGTTACCGAACCATCTAATGCCGAAATGACTATATTACTCTATCATGATTTCAAAGGTATAGGAATATTCTGTCCCACCAACAATTCGAATGCAGTGGCCAAGTGATGGTTAGAGCATCCGACTTGCAGCTGGAAGGTCTAGGGTTCAAATCCTGGCCGGGTCATACCAAAGACTTTAAAAATGGAACCTACTGCCTTTGTGCTTGGTGCTCAGCATAAGCAATGGAGTAGAGAAAACAAGCCAGTGAGCCACAACTGGAAAAAAGGCCGTGGTCGTCTCGACTCGAACCAATTGGTTGGAAACTGGGACGTTAAATCTCATCTAACTAACTAACTAACTAACTAACTAACTAACTAACTAACTAACTAACTAACTAACTAACTAACTAACCCACCAACAATTCAGAAACGACCGTTGAAAGAGAAGTAGCCTACAGACACAATTTTCAGTGAAATTTAACACATTATAGAGGCAATATAAAAAAATAATGCCTTCAATGTGTAGTTTAACTAATGTGTTTACTGTATTTTTTATCATTGAATTTCAACCTCCACTATAAGTTAGTATAATCATGAGTGTACCAATCTAGAATATCTATCAGTCTGTTTTTCTACCTTCTCTTTCCTATAAGCTCATGCTACAATGGAGATGTACGGTGCGGTGAAAACGTTTGTTTACAGGCTGGTGATAGTATGTATTCTATTTTTTCTTTTGAAAGTGCATGTAAATCTATATGACATTTTGTTATAGGAGGTATGAGGACATACTTTCAAAAGTGTAACGTATCAACAATAAACTCCCTCAGCAAAAACTACATTCATAAGCGTACGGGCCTCCTTCAAATTAGGGGTCTGCAGCACTTTCGCCCAAAATTTTAATGTAACTATGTTTTTTCTCCGAAATGGCATATATTTTGCCTGAAAAAAAAAAAACAATTACATCTGACCGAATATGGATCTTCATCCCCTTTAGCCCCCCTCAGTCTCGTACGCCTATCGATACGTTTGAAGTACTTTTAGATCTTACACTGTTCTCAAGATGTATATCTTTAAAGTCTGACTTTTCTGAGAAAAATAATGTTGACATAAGTTTGACAGTGTCAGAATAATTAGGATGTTGATCGTGTAAAAGTTATCACTTTGTTTTGTTATGATTACTTCATAAGCCTAGATGGTGGAATACATATGAATTTGCATACCAACTGCATGACTTGACCGTCACTTCCAACAAAATCCCCTTAGGTTATATCAACATGA
Organism: Holothuria leucospilota; assembly: GCA_029531755.1. NCBI lineage: Eukaryota > Metazoa > Echinodermata > Holothuroidea > Aspidochirotida > Holothuriidae > Holothuria > Holothuria leucospilota. The sequence continues at coordinate 4,200,386 of CM055980.1, read as the reverse complement.
AAACTGTCGTTGACGTAGAAAGTATATAGGAAAAGCATGAATATTAGATATTCCTTGAGAGCCCCTGTATCTACATGAAGAGCTTGAATAGTTAGCTTAATTTAGCCAATCTCTATTCATGATATAGGTGAAGAAAGGAATCGTCTTTAGACGTATATAAATTGGTCAAGTATTATAAATCTTTATGATAATAACGGTTATATATTGTGCATATTTTCCATAAGCGCACGGGGCAACTTTCAATAGGGGTGGGATGGGACTCCTCAGCACGTTTGTACAACCTTTAACCACCTTTGCCTGAAAGTAGCAAATTTCTGCTATTATGTGGGCTGCAGCGTCTATTAATTAGTATGCTAATACTTTAGCATTAAAATGACCATCATCATAGTAGTCGCCTTCTCCAATACTTTTAGGTTTTTTAATATTTTTTATTCGAACAATAAGTAATTGAGACCATCAGGAGTAATTATTCCATGATGCAAGTTCGGAAGAGAGCAAATTACTCCTACATAAAGGCCTCACATTCCTGAATTCTACGTGGAAATCAACATCCAACGTTCCTGTTGCTATCCGTCTTTACTGCCGATGTCGTTGACATCATGCATTCTGTTAGGGCATGACTTTTAGGGAACATATCTCTCTTGCGTTTTGAGCTGTGCATATAACACAAATCTCCGTCTCCTCTACTTTTTGCTTAACCTTAGAAATGTCCCCAAATTCTCATCATTCTGTTGGACAGCCTGACCAAATTTTCATCACCATCATCATCACAAAAAAAAAATAAAAAAAATCTACCAGTCGTTAATCCGGCTTAGACTACCATGAAAAAGAGGTCAAGTAACGATTATCGTAGTCTCCTTAGCCCGTACCAGTGCCATCTAAACGAAGTTAAATACTTCATTTAATAATACTCACGGCTTTGTAAATACCACAAAGCTTCTGAGAGGTTCTCCTCGTAGGTCCCTGGACGCCCGCCCTTGGTCATTTCTACCTGAAACCCTCGATGGCCCCTTTCATGCATGCTCCTGCAATGTGCCAAAGCATTGTCAGTAAACGATACTCCACAATCACTTTTACCAATATCACATGCACCTTCCTTTCTACTTGTGAATTTCACCCAATCAAATTCTCCTTGCCAAGTGGGGTGCTTCCAATGTTTACAATAAATTGGTGGAGATCATCCAACCGGTGTGTACTACATAGCAGCAATCGCCTAGCAGCGCCGTAGCTGCTAGGTTTGAAGTACTGTAGTTTTCGTTGGTCAATGGTGATGTGCATGGGTGTACGATACGCTTCTGATGAGCTGCCTGTCCAACAGAAATAGGTGGGGTTTAGGTCACAGTGTAAAACGGTGCACTTTTTACTCGGATCAGGACGTTGACTTTGTTTTGGTACAACTGTAATGAATGACAATGATAAGGACGGCAGGCAACTGCAGCAAATGTAGATGATAAATTACATACTATCAGTGATGTAGGGGGCAGGGGGCCATGTGCCCTCCCCCCCCCCCCCGTCGGGAAGGCTCCCCCCGTTGTGGAAAGTTTCCACTTTCTTACGGGAGCTTAATCCGTACACGATATAATATGTAATCCCAATGACCTTCAGTCGCCCCAACAACCTGCTTGATTTTGCTCATAGGAAGGGCAGATTCCTCAATGAAGACCCCAAATTTTCCACTTTTCCTTGAAAAAAGCCACATTTTTCAAATTTCTTCAATAAAACCCCTAAATTTTCAATTTTTTGCCAAAAAGTTAACATTTTTCTGCGCGCTTCGCCACCGAAAATTTTACGTTTGTCGTCCTTTTGGCAACTCATCACCTTTATCAGGTCATGGGGTTGCTGGCTCCCCCGTCGTGGTGCCACCCCTGCAGTGATGACAGTTCAAAGAGACGCACGTACGACTACTAAGTCTTATTACCAACTCTACTTACTTTTATGTTTTCTGTACAACAGTGAAAAGTCAATACCATGAGAAGTATTGCTTTGTAACAGTGATGGTGTAGTCTACCTCGCTAATATGATCATTGGAAAGCAAGAGTTCTGTTTTGTTTGATTCATCATTGCAGAGATTTTAATCCCGAATATAACAAAAGACTGGCCTATTTAACATTATACATTTTACTTTTCAAGCTTATTGGAGTGCGAACAAGTTTTTATTTACACACTTTTCGTGCCTTCATTCGAAACCTCAGCCTACACTACATTTTCAAATAACTTTTATCTTTTTCGACTTCTTTACATAAAGTTATGGTCATAATTGCCATACTTGGTATACCTCCGATCGCTGGGATTACATGCATCTGTGCGGTAAGTTTTGTATCCGATCACTTCTTAAAACACTGAATAAAATGTCGAACAATTCATAAATTAATCTCTAATCATAAAAAGTGAAATTCACGTCTGGTCAAGTGACTACAAAGACCACTCTTTTATTGTTTAAATTCGACTAAACAACCACTCTTCTCGGAGTGGTTATTAACTCTAATTGGGTGAAAATGTCACTCGAGGAAGAGAGAATGTCACTCGATAACAAAGAGAGTCATTGTGGTCACTCCTCTGGTAGAATTTTACTTTTTACACTCTCAAAACAGTTTCAAATTTTACCAACAAGTCTGGGTAGGTTTGTGAAAATACTGAAATTGGGTAAAGTTTGCTCAACAAAGTATGAAACGAAGCTTGCTGAAAAAGTATCTTTACCAATTAATGGGGTAACTAACGCTTCGTAGAACCATTAATAAACAGTTGATGGGAAAACTTTACCCAAGTTTGGTATTTGTAGATGTGTACTCAGAACTAGTGACATTTTTTACCCAACTGTTGCTAGAGTGTATAAAGCTTGGTCAAGATCCCGTTAAGGGCTATGGAAGCTCTAGGTTATTAGATAGTGCTTTACTGATGTCATATGACTTATATTTGCTTAAAGGGAAGTATTGCACTTGTGGTACACGCTAAAAACGTCCGGTTCGGATTTGAACCGAATCCGTTCAAATAGGCACTGAACCGAAATCTGGTCAAATATTTGACTAGATTTGGTTCATTTTGAAAAGAAATTGGTTTGGTCTGAATCGAAACTAGTCAAATATTTGATCCTTTTTCGGTTAAGTCCCCATTTGATCCGTTTTTGGTTCAATTTGAACCGGACGTTTTTAGAGTGTGAGCCTACAGAAAATTCCCATATATTTAAAACCATGTTTAACAAACATAACATGATTGGAAATTCAAACTTAGGTATAATTAGCTAGGTAACCTTATTTATAAGAAATAATGTTCACGTGGACAGAAAACTTTGTTTAGAAGCTACGCAATATTTCTTCCCCCAAACTTTCAAATTTTCAAACATTCATGACTCTTGTAATGCGTTATACTTTGGGAAAATATAGCCATGGCTGGATCGAGAGTTTACGTTGAGACTAAATGTTATCATAGAAATAGAAGAATTTTTCTGCGCATGTCATCTTGATCTTATGTAACCACAAGCTTTAACTTTAAGCTCTGTTAACCATCCGCAAACTAAGGTTGTCTTTTGTTTGTCCTTTCATATTGTTTAGATGATTCAGTACTAATAACATTTCTTTTCAGTGTTTTTGCTATCTTCGCAAACGCTGCAAGAGGGGTCGCAGAGGCGAAAAGGTTTGTATAAAAACTTTGTGCTTTATTAAAGTTTATTTTGCAAGTAAATAGTAACATTATACCAAACCTGGTCTATATAGGACTGCGGCCGAAAGCGCAATAATAAAAAAGATCTGGGTAGTACTAACTGTTGTCTTCATGATCAGAAAATGGAAAAAACTGGGTGTGTATGAAGTGTTTGTTTTAGAATATAATGTATCTTCCAGGGATTTCATTGGTCTAAAAGTCCAAGCTCACAATATATGACTCGATTACTGTGCAATACTCTTTTCTGGCGGCCTGTATTTGTTGTACACTTTTAATGAACTCTGCATCATCATGAAGATTTAACAGCAATCGGTCTTCAATGGCTTCCAATATTATGTATACATAAAATAGAAGTCAGCTTGAGTATCAAGCATTACATGAATAGCAGAATAGTCAGTGATTAAATTTGAGCTCACTTAAAGGGAAAATGCAGTCATGCCCAATTTTAATTTGTGTACTCCGGTATCCTAGTTCATGAATGGCTCTGCTTAATCATGTGACAGGGTTTTTGTTACTTTAATGTTCGACTCATGAAGAAAAACTACTTAGTTTACCTTTAATAGGAAATACTTTTGTTTTTACACATCATTAAATATTTTTAAGGGGAAGTAAGGTATAATTTGTAAGACGCAGGTGATGAATAAATTTGGCGCGACTGCTCATGCCCTTTAAATTAGTGTTCGAACGCTCATTAAAATTGATTTTATTACAACTTTAGCTGATGTATTCTTTCCTTTAATAGTATTCTTTTTGGAATTTTACCTCAGTAGGGGCATATAAACCAATTAATCAAATTTTACGATGGTAGTCGAGGAAAATGTAGAGACGTTCTGAAATATTTGGCTTCAATTAGACATTGGTTTGGTAAATGGATATGTGCAGAGGCACGTACGTATGTAGGAGATGGGCGGTTCGCGTTGTTTAGGAAGCAATTCCTACAAAGGAACAAAGGGACAAAGGGTAATAAGCATGGTGATCTTAAGTTGTTCGCAAGTATTTTTATACGTACGAGTCCTTTTCACTTTTGCTGAAGTAGGCTATGGTGTGCATTGTGAAGATCGAGCTTTACGTGTGAGAGATAATCCAAGCACTGAAAAAGCGGGACAAACTCTATACCTCTAGCTACAGTATCTTAGGCGAGCTAAGCTGGGCCGCTGTGGGGAGGGGGGTTGTACCCCTGTCAAAATATGGCGGCTAAAGTACCAACCCCACGTTGCAAGTAAAAAACCCCATGTTTGCCCCCTGTGTGGAATGTATCAATTTTTTTCAATAGAATATGAAACATTTCCAATAAATGTACTCCAAAAACTACACAAACCGAAGTTTCTGGCATTTACGGAAACTCAAATATTTAAAAAATCGGAAATCCCTCCTCCAAGTAGCCTTCCCTAGGGCTGTGGTCAAAAACGTCCACCCCCGGCTAAGAACAACTTCCTGCGTCTATAAAAACTGGTAATGTGAGGTGCAGAGACCGCGGCATCTGGGTGATTGATGAATGCACAGTATGCACTATGGTAAGCCTTTGCTACAGTTATGAACGGACAGATTGAGTGGTGAGAATGTGGTGAGAGAAATGGGTTATAATGATGACGATGACTTGTAAATTATTCAACCTCACCTAGATTAGGAGGCTTTAGGACAAATATAGTTTAAATCAGCTTTTCCTAATAGCTTAATTAATACGGAGCGCTTTTTACTTTCCTGACAATATTCCTAGACCAATTTGTTTAAGTTCATGCGTAATAACTCTTGGATTTGCCTAGTTTATGCATTATCCATTTGCCAAACTGTTACTAAAGGCACTTGTAAGGGGAACAAGATCTGATATATAAAATAAATATTACATATGAAAATAACTAGGTCACTGTTACAACTCAAAACCTTTTAAAGTGACCCAAAACGTGTTTCACTACATGCTTCCCTTTCATTAATATGTCTATCTTTTCTTACGCAGAATACTCGTAAAAAAGTCGATAACCCACCGTCATACAAGAAGGCTGTGAGAATGCCGATATCAATATCAGAAACTATCAAAGAGGATGTTGCAACTCCTCCTACCTACGATGAGGCTGTAAACATAGCATAAGTAAATTGCTGCTTCTGATAAAACTAGTAGGCCTATGCATTCTCTCTTGTCAACTCTGAGTGATTTTCGGATCGAAAATTAATAAGAGATATTAACAACTAGACAAAACTTTCAGAGACTTACAATTTTATGTTTATACTGATATAAGCCTATGTATTCAAAGTTCTTATTTTTGTGTGATATATGTAGAGGGAAGGCCGGTGTAATTTGGACCACGTAAGAATAGGCTTACGAAAAAAGGATATCAAATACAAGAAGGGCAATTAAAGAAACATCCATCCGTAAATTACTTTCGATAAGGTAATACTGCGCACAGAAAAAGTTGGCCGGAATATGCATACACTGCGGTAAAAATTAAATTTTAAGAAAATGGTCCAAATTGCACATACCTTGTGTAACTTGGACCATCCATCTTCATGTGTAATATGAGCCATGTTGAACTTGTACGAGTGTAATATGGACCCTCCTTATGTGCAATTTGAACCACACCGTATGCTACACATGCTGAAGCTATGGTCCAAATTACACATAGTGTCACTGAATGTTTATATAGCATGAGGTTGCTGGGAGTAGTCTCTTCAATTCATTAATATCACACTTAGGGTGAAAAAGAAAGCTGCCTAAATAATTCTGATATGGCGTAATTGTGTGGTCAATTGTCCAGCTGTGACAAAATTGCAGATTAAAGGCGTCGAAACAATATGTCTGTTGGCTCCATAGAGAATGCCTCATGCCAAACAAATTAGAAAAAAGATCAGTGTTGAAGAATACGGTAATTCCTGCTATTTTAATATTTGTCCATCACGTTGATTTGAATTATCAGCTTGTTTATTGACAGCCAACTCGAATACAGGGTTTGGTAATGAACATCACACATGATACAGATTGTGCCCTCACGGGGGAAGAATGTAAACATTACTTATGTCACATGTTCATGTTATATTCATGGTGTGTACATTAGCTTACGAGCCATGCATGCTGCGTATATTGGTTCAGACCGCGTGCCCAATGTTGTTATTTACATTCCTATCCTAGTGAGGGGCGCTGTTGTTAATTTTGTGATCATCAGTGCAAGCCTTGTCATACAGCAAAAACATGGTTGGCCCATGTAGCTCCCAAGAGCACGGGCTAGACATGGTCGTGAACTGTTTTGGTTCGGGGACCACGCGCTCAACGCTATTTTTACATACCTACTTTAGGGCGCTATTTGTGTTTTGTGACGTCATTGGAAGCCCTCTATTCACATTTTGTAATGGAAACTTGTCACATGGATATCATGTATGAAATTTGCACATCTCGCAGATAATTGATCAGGTTGATAGAAAAAATAATTTTTTCGTTGTGTTTATCGGGCAGAAATTGGGTATTTTGGCCGCCATTTTGTTTTTGACGAATATCTCAAATTGCTCAATGCTGACAGAAGGCCAGCAGTTGTTTTGTTATACCTGGTGGTCTCAAGAAGCCAGATCCAGTGAGAAAAAAACTATAGCAAACAAAACAAGGTTGACCCAATTGGCTGCCGGACTTTATCTAAGCTAAGCCATAGCCACCACAGATAACTCATGGTCTACGCAAGTCAATACCCTGCGTGAAGAGGTCTAAGCAAGTCTGATGTGTCTAGTTAATTATACATGTCATTGGTGCGTTACACAGTACGTGCTATAAAGATAGACCTATAAAAATACAAGTAAGCCACTACATCTTACGACGACATTTTTATAATTCAATTGGCCAGTGCATGCGAACCCATATCACGAGTCTCTTCTCCCAACAAGCTATGTTCAACATCTAATTGTGATAATTTTTGTGAAATATATGATGTTACAAGACGACCCGTCAGGAACACCGGATTGAATCCATCGACGAGCGAATGGAAAGTTCCAGAGAATTCAACTTCAACGCAGCCTTTCTAGAACTGTCTAGAAGTGAGAACTGTTTACGTTATGTCCCAGTTATAGCAGCGACCTGGCAACACTTCTAAGAAGCTGCAATTGTTTACAACTACTGTGTGTTCTAGAAGTTTCTATTAAGGAACGTTCTCGTAATTGCTGGACTGTGTACACTAGAAGTTTCTGTTAAATTCTGGAGGAGTTCTCGATTAAAAGCCTAGCATATTTTTTTTTTAATAAAAGCCGTTCAACAACTGTTATAGAGGAGAGATTTTCAACGAGACCAGACTGTCCACTGCTGAGATATCATAAGCCGCCACTGACAACTGAACACTTCTGACCAAATTGGCCTTGCCGCCGCTCTACGCTGTGTATTGAGATTGTTATCATCCCATCATCGCTTTAGCGATTGGTCGTTATTTGCTCGTGGAATCAGTTTCCTACGCCACAGCCACGCTGCAGGTTACTACTGTACCATCGTCAACGTGCATGCACTACCAGCCCTTGAACCAGGACTAGGCAAATATTAAGTAAAGGATTGTGAGTAAGTCTAATTAATTATTGTAAAATTAAGTAAGATAAGGGAGATTGTAAATAATCATTAAGTGTTGAATGTTAATCTCGTTCTTCTGTGATCTTTCGCTGTTATTGGTTTGACTTGCGACCCACAAGCCGTAACAGAATTGGTGGCCTAAACATCCGGGAACGAAAATACTAGAAAATTCGAGAAAGTCTGTTGTGAATCGTAAGCAAACTGTGTTTGCTCAGATAACTTATTTGTTTGTTGAAGGCTTGATACAATTTCAAAATGCATTCAACTTAGATAAATTCGTGGCTAGTCCCTCAGTCGAGGAAACTTGATTCATTAAAAAAGTCTGAGATTGTAAAGGTCGCAACAACATATATGGCATTGAATTTCAGCCTTTAATGCGGGAAAGACGAGATTAAAAGATATGTTCTAGAATATCTTGTAGATGAAAGTATCCCTGCCTAGGTGCAGTTAGCGAAGACAGTTTTTCACTGTGCTCAACTGACAACACATTTGAATTGAAAAAGGCTTGAAATGGAAATGAACAAGGAGATTAGATTAAAAGAAATGGAAAGAGAAATGCAAAAGGAAAAAAGAAGACAAGAGAAATGCAAATGCAAAGGGAGAAAAGGCAAGCAGAACATGAATTTAGGATTGAAGCAACCTAGAGTTAGGGGTCTAAAAGGCTCAGACCCTAAAAGTAGGCTTGGATTACTGGGGTATTCGACATTTCTAAGCATGTAAAATTTGTCCCAAATTTCAGGAGGATAATGTGGAGAAATTCTTTAACCACTTCGAAAAGCTGGGGTGAGCAACTGAAGCTGGCCAAGAGATAAAATGGTCCATACTCATCCAGAGTAATTTCACAGGCAAGGCTCAAGAAGTGTATTCCGCTCTGTCAATAGAGGACAGCATGGATTACGATAAGGTTAAAAAGGCCATAATACAAGCCTATGAATTGGTGCCCGAAGCTTATCGCCAAAAATTTAGAAAGTATCGTAAGGCGGATACACAAACATACGTAGAGTTTGCTTATCAAAAGGAAAGGCATTTCGATAGATGGTGTGCTTCCAAAAAGATCTCCACATTTGACACTTTAAGACAACTGATGCTGGTCGAGGAATTCAAACGGTGTGTGAATGATGACATTAAGACTCACCTTGAGGAAAATAAGGCTGACAAGTTGAGTGAAGTTGCAAATTTGGCTGATCAGTATGCACTTACTCATAAATTCAGTAAAGTGGGTCAGACTCAAAACAAGGGTCAGTTTAGTAGGCCAAATAAGAAATATGGCAACAGTAGTGGCACAACAGGTAACAGTGGATCTCGGTCTGGTTCTATCTCTCCAACAAATTCTGGTAAAAAACAACCAGATTCAAGTCGTCAAAAGAACGACCAGGTCAGCTCAAACAAAGCTGCCTTTAAAGACATAAGCTGTGGTTTCTATCACAAAAAAAGGCCACACAATGGCAAATTGCTTCACATTGGCAAAATTAAAGGAGACTGAAACAGCTCCAAATGCCTTAGCCAATGTAGAGAACTCTTCTGAGGTAGTCGTGACTTTACGGCCTAATTCTAGCGACAAAATTAAGGAAGAATACCTTCCATTCGTGTCTGAGGGGTTTATTTCCCTAGATGGGAATTCAGCTCATCCACCCGTCAAAATTAAAATTTTGCGTGACACAGGCGCAACTCAGTCGTTGCTTCTTGATGGAGTTTTGCCATTATCGGACTCTACTTCCACAGGGGCAAATGTACTAATTCAGGGGGTTGAGTGTGGATTTATTTCTGTCCCTCTCCACAAAATTAATTTGAAGTCAGATTTAGTTTCTGGGTCGGTCATAGTAGGGGTCAGACCTACTCTACCTGTAAAGGGGGTATCTCTGTTGCTAGGTAATGACCTAGCTGGTGGAAAGGTAGTAGCCAATGCAATTTTGACAGATAAACCATGTGATTATAACAACACAGAGCAATTAGAAAAGGAATTTCCAAATTTATTCCCTGCCTGTGCTGTCACTAGAGCTATGTCACAAAAGCTCGCCATGGATGATAATCTTAAACATCCACCCCCCAAAAGTGAGGATACAGTTCCCAAAAGTGGAACAAGTAGGGAATCATGTAAGGATGATAATCTTAAACATCCACTCCCTAAAAATGAGGGTATGATTTCTGAAAATAACGATGATAAACTTAATCATCCGCCCTCTAAAATTGAGGAATTAGTTCCTAAAAATGGAACAATACTCCCAAAGGAGGAGTCAGAGTCTGAAAAAGATTCTAGTAAAAATATTCATGAAAGTGAAGATTCTTGGTATGATCTCAGCCAATCTTTTATGACTAATCTTAATGATAGTCAGGATTGTGAGTCTCCTGCCCCCACACATAGTGAGGGGGTAGAACAGGAAAAATCAAAAATGTCTGACACACTCCACAGAGACCAGTTGTCAGTCCAACAACAACATGATGAAGAGCTTCAGCCATTAATAGCTGGTGCACTCACTGAGGATGAATCGAAAGACGTCCCAGTCTGTTTTTATATTAAAAACAATATTTTGATGCGTAAATGGCGACCACCTGATGCACCATTAGATGAAGAGTGGAAAATTTACCATCAAATTGTGGTACCTAGGACCTATAGAAGGGAAATACTGAGTATTGCTCATGAAATGCCATTTGCCGGTCACCTAGGAGTCAATAAGACTTACCACAGATTTCTAAATCACTTTTATTGGCCAAAACTTAAAAGTGATGTGGCCAAATTTTGTAAGACCTGTCACTCATGTCAAATGGTTGGGAAGCCGAATCAGAATATTCCGGCTGCACCCTTAAAGCCAATTCCTGCTTTTGAAGAGCCGTTTAGTAGAGTCATCATTGATTGTGTAGGTCCCCTACCTAAGAGTAGGGCAGGGCATCAGTATATATTAACCATCATGTGTGCTTCTTCAAGGTTTCCAGAGGCAATACCTCTGAGGAATATTAAGGCTCGGACAGTCTTACAAGCTTTACTTAAATTTTTCACATTGTTTGGGTTGCCAAAAGAGATCCAATCAGATCAAGGGTCTAATTTCATGTCAACTGTATTCCAACAGATGTTGTATGAGTTAGGCATAGACCAAATTAAGTCTTCGGCTTATCATCCTGAAAGCCAAGGGGCTTTAGAAAGGTTTCACCAAACATTGAAGAATATGTTAAAGACATATTGTCATGGTAATGAGAGAGATTGGGATGAAGGCATTCCATTTGTAATGTTTGCTGCCAGGGAGTCTATACAAGAGTCACTTGGGTTCAGTCCATTTGAACTTGTCTTTGGACACACAGTTCGTGGACCATTGAAATTGTTGAAGGAGAAGTGGTTATCAGACCCAGGTGAAGACATACATCTACTTGATTATGTATCCCGCTTTAAAGATCGTCTTCATGGAGCATGTGAACTTGCTCAGGAAAATCTGAGGCACTCTCAGAAGAAAATGAAAGCGTGGTACGACAAGACCACTGTGAAAAGAGAGTTTACGCCTGGTGATAAGGTGCTAGTGTTTTTGCCTGTTTCTGGTCAGCCACTTCATGCTCGCTTTCAAGGACCTTATGTCATTGAGAGAAAAGTTGGTGACACAGATTACGTCATTTTGACACCTGACAAGCGTAAATCTAGAAGAGTATGTCATATTAATATGATGAAGAGATATTATGAAAGAGAAGATTGTGACATTTCTAAGGATGAAAGTGTACATGATGTAAATGGTAACACTAATGATACAGGTGATCAAGTGTGTATTATCAATGCTGATCATGAACTCAGTAATGATGAGATCAAGGCTAATAATGTTCCTGACATGTGTATTAAGTTACAAAATTCTGATGTGTTGAACAATCTCGACCAGAAATTAAGTCATCTGGATCACAAAGAAAAGTCAGAAATGAAATCATTAATCTATGAATATGCATGCTTGTTCTCAGATGATCCTACTAGGACAAATTTGATTGGACAGATAATTGCCAAGCAGCATTTGAATTATTGAAAAAGGCACTAATGAGTTCACCAGTGTTGATTGCTCCAGATTTTGAGAAGCAATTTAAGTTGGCAGTAGATGCCAGTGACAATGGCATAGGAGCAGTTTTGCTTCAAGCTGATGAGCATGGTGTTGATCACCCTGTTTGTTATTATTCTAAGAAATTTGACAAACACCAGAAAAATTATTCAACAATTGAAAAGGAGACTTTAGCTTTAATACTTGGTCTTCAACACTTTGATGTTTATTTGGGAACTACTAGTTTCCCTATCACTGTATACACTGATCATAACCCTTTGACATTTTTATCTAAGATGAAGAATAAGAATCAAAGATTGATGAGGTGGAGTTTATTTCTGCAATCGTATAATGTAGATATTAAGCACATTAAAGGGAAAGACAATGTTGTACCAGACTCTTTGTCAAGAATTTGATCTGATGCAGTATGTTGAAAATCTCACTGTAAGTTTTGAAATTTTGTGTTAACTATGGCACAATGTGTATTGATGATGTTACTGTATTCATGTATCATCACCTAGCAAGACAAGTTGTATGTTATGATTATACCTTCCATTGAATATTGGACTACATAATATACATACTGTAGTTATTACTGTAAAGTTATACATTGTAAATATTGTAACTTAAGTTTTGTCCGAGACGTCCAAAACTTTTTCAAGGGGGGGGGGGGGGAGTGTTACAAGACGACCCGTCAGGAACACCGGATTGAATCCATCGACGAGCAAATGGAAAGTTCCAGAGAATTCAACTTCAACGCAGCCTTTCTAGAACTGTCTAGAAGTGAGAACTGTTTACGTTATGTCCCAGTTATAGCAGCGACCTGGCAACACTTCTAAGAAGCTGCAATTGTTTACAACTACTGTGTGTTCTAGAAGTTTCTATTAAGGAACGTTCTCGTAATTGCTGGACTGTGTACACTAGAAGTTTCTGTTAAATTCTGGAGAGTTCTCGATTAAAAGCCTAGCATATAAAAGGCAGTTCAACAACTGTTATAGAGGAGAGATTTCAACGAGACCAGACTGTCACACTGCTGAGATATCATAAGCCAGCCACTGACACTGAACACTTCTGACAAATTGCCTTGCGCCGTTTCTACGCTGTGTATTGAGATTGTTATCATCCATCATCGCCTAGCATTGTCGTTATTTGCTCGTGGAATCAGTTCCTACGCCACAGCACGCTGCAGGTCTACTACTGTACCATCGTCAACGTGCATGCACTACCAGCCCTTGGACCAGACTAGGCAAATATTAAGTAAAGGATTGTAAGTCTAATTAATTATTGTAAATTTAAGTAAGATAAGGAGATTGTAAATAATCATTAAGTTGTTGAATTTTAATCTCGTTCTTCTGTGATCTTTCGCTGTTATTGGTTTGACTTGCGACCACAAGCCGTAACAATGATCAGTGGAAAAACTTCGCAGAAATTTTCAGATTTATTTGCTCTGTTGCTGTAAATTTCCAAAATATTTGCGAGTTTTATTCTGTTTGCACCTGAACATTTAGAAGCTGCGTAATCCGTGGTGAAAAATTATCAATGGCGACGAGACAAATACAGTGTTCTTCCGCTCTGAATTCATCCGCTATATAGAGTTTCCGTAGGATAAGGTTTACTTTCTTTTGCGCAATGTAAAAAATGTCTACTTGGGTGTAGTTCGCCTTTCCAAATGATGAAAATACGATTCCGTACACGTAGCCTGAGAGGCTATTTAATAAAATTAGGCAATTCCATGCTAGAGTCCCCGATTCATATCGACCTTTTGATAAAATTAGTTTGAATTTTAAAACTATGCCTATATCAAATGCAGGGTATAAACATTTAATGTTTGCATGTGACGAGATTACCAGATTTTTGTTTGTGTTCCTTTACAAACGCTAGATGCTCAAACCATTTGTGAGGCGATCTTATAAAAAATTGTAACATTTTTTGGTCCTCCTTCTCTGCTTATAACTGATGCAGCAAAGTCTCTCACTGGAAAATTAGTCGAAGTGTTGTGTTCTGCACTACGTATAGACAAGAAAGTCATCAATGTCTGCAATTATAGCAGCCTCCATGTTGGAAAGCATATCCAGACAGTTTCAAATTTTCTGAAGGTCAACCTTAATCAATTCGGTACTGATTGGATAAGATATGTTCCCAGTACGACCTATGCGTATGACGCATTCTCCCTCCCCATCCCTCCCCCCCCCACACTTGGGAAACCACAGACCCTTTGAAAGGCCCTTAGCCAGGCCGGGGCACGGGGGGCCGTGCCCCCCCCCCTGCGGACCACTGTGCCCCAAATCGACCGAAAATAAAATTTTAATACCGTGTAAACGATTGCTCTGGTATTACACCAGGCGAATTTTGACTAAAAATGATCCCAAAAGTCGTTAAATAATGAACGTATTTTGCTTTCTGTAACATTTTTGTTATGCAATTACAAAAATTTTTGCTCCCTACGCGCGCTTTCATCTTCAGTTACATATGGCTATACTCACCGGTTTCAGATATGTTGGCTTTATGTAAAGGCAAAGGTTCCACAATTAGGCTATTGTTCTTTCGTGTAGGTGTGATTCCTGGAAAAACACAAAATTGAATCCATGAGAGGTTCTATCCTCTTTCTCTTATGACCAGGAAGATTCCTAATTCACACTCAACATCATGATAAATATATTTTGTAAGAAACGTAAAGTGTCTCAATGTCCAGCCTGAGGGGTGGTGGAAGGTCGTCCCGCGACCAGTCGCCCGGCGTCTTGGTTTTGCTCTTAAAGACAGACAGACATCACCCCACATACATTTGGGTTGAGAGAAAACAAAATTCTCAATTGGTCAGTGGTGAATGCTCTTTGATTGACATCAAAGTCAAAAGATGCAGAGTAGCTCACATTACACGGCATGTGCAAAAACTGTTGTGATTACATATTATGGCCTTGTATGCCCATCAGGATATGACCTAGCGTAAGCAATAAACTAGGTTTGTGTCTGCACAAGAAGGGCGCTCAATACAGTTTTGGAAGGAGTAACGTAGTCGGGAGAACTGGAACTGTCTAGGACGAGCAGGGCAGATTCTTCCATAGAAACCCAAAGTTTCTAATTTTCCTAAATAAGAACCAAATATTTTTAATTTTTCGTCAACACAATCCCAAATTTTTCGTCGCGCGCCAAAAATCTCGCGTTTGGCATCCTTTGTATAACCCATTGCTTCCAGCGGGCTTCGGGTTGATGGACCCCTTAGGGGAGCTTGGTCCCGTCGTCGGGCTTATCTTTTCACCAGCGTTTGCTGAGTCTGTATGCAGGTTTTACCGTGGTAAAATTTTTCCTGCAAAATTTCGGCGCGCAATTCTCACAAGCGAAGTTATATCGCCTATGAACATTATTAGCATAAAAATTCCAGTGAACTATTCTAGCCAAAGCTAGGTGAAGGCTCAAACTTAGATGCTGGGTATCAAGGGGTTTTCATGTAGTAATCTAGTAACTTGAGTAACATTCGTAACGCGATGACTATATGGTTTGAAGCTAAATTTAATCGTACCCAAATTTAGTCCAAAATTTATTTTTTTCTGTTCATACAAAATTTCGTTCAAAGTAGAAATACGATAATGACCATCTGAATTGTGAACTGTGAAGAGATTGGTGTGCTCTCACTGTCATTCAAAGTCCTGCTCAAAGCTCCATGTTAGTGGTCCCATTTTGCTATTTCCTCAGACATTTGGGGAATTTCCCTCTGGGTCCTCACAAAATCATACTGGACCACACCAAGACTGCCTAATGGCAGCACCTGGTCCCCTTGCCGTTCGCAAAGTACTCAACTCTTCACCTGCGCTTGCGGAGCTGAAGAAGCATAATCTTGATCACAGTCTTGTTCCCTTCATTTGTGGAGACTTTCCACGTCTTTGTATTGCAAAAGGAGGCAAAAATTTCCATCACAAGAGTGAAATTTTCGCGCGCTTCGCGCGTATGTGCACACGTAAAACCGATACCTTTAAGCTGTCTGTAGTAAGTTTGAGATATCATCTCCTGTACTTCCCGCAAACTGTAATCATATGGTGGCTCTACTGTTTACAAACATAATTATCTTCTTCGGTGAGTTTTGCATTCATACAGTGAAGACATTGATCTTCTGAAGAAAAGGTTTGAACACTTTTCTCAAACATTGCTTACACTTCAAAAGCATAATCAGGATAAGCAAAATGCTGAGATCACGAATAAGCTGTTAAAGAGCCCCATCTATTCAGTAGGACAGCTTGTGTACTTATACAAGCCAACGAGCTCTTCACTTACTACAAATTCTCGTAAAATTGTTGTAGCATGGGCTGGACCATTGATCTATCTTCTCCAGACATTACAAGACAAGGTGGTGTTTTGCAAGATGTATTTAATTTCAACAGGCTTAAACCATGTTTTGTGCGTGCATCGAATGAAAGTAAACCTATTACAAGTGTTGATAAACTTAAAGCAGCATGCAATGAAAATGTGCATATGAGTGTAAATAAGATTTTCATCATGTTCAGTTTCAAGATGAAGCGGGCAATATTTTGCCTCTAATCACATGTAAAGATATTTTTGCCATTTATCACGTTGAACCAATCGATGTCTCTCTGTGCCTGAAACATATTGAATCTAATCATAAATTTGGCTGCTATAATGCCTTTAACTGACCGCCGAGTCAAATTACAATTTCGACTTTTAGCACAGGCTCCTGATAGCAAGATGGAAGTTTGCCGTGCACGCTTTTACAGGGGCAGTTTACAAATTTTGCTAACCATGCAATTTACTGGAGCACTCTCTGATGAGAAAGCGTTTAAATTTTAGTGGAATGCTCATCAATATTCGGAAACGACTGAGATTTTAGAGCTTTTGTTGGATACGCCTGTCCCGATCACAGGTGGTCTTGATAAGTTTGTGCAACAATTGTTTTGGTGACAGACAGGCATTGGTACAACGATTACTCTCCAAGTATGTTTGCTTTTCATACAATTTTCATAACATATTGTATTTATTATGATCACGTGGTTTTTCTTTCGTCCTGTTGCATACATTTTGAGATACCGTTTTGATAATGAAGAGATGTATCAACGTTATTGTTATATCTGCTCAATGAATTTTCATGTGCTGATATTGATTAGCCTTTTGCCTCTTGTAGTGAAGTCGATCTTCATTACGTCATACAATGTGAGCGACTGTTTACTGTCAATCAAATATGCAAGACATTATTGTTGTGTCATTGTGGATTCAGCAGAACGTTTAACCGGTTAACTAGAATCTTCATGGAAAATTAGCAACACTGGTTTCCACACAGAAAATGCGTATCACAAATGGACTTTTCTTGAACCTGACAATGTCTCTCACTACTCGCTCACAGTCGTCATGAGTCATATTTCTTACCATTATCCGTGTGTAACATTCCTAGGACTGCGACGTTCATTGAAATGTGGTGTATATGTCCTTTATCAACAAGCAAATTTGTTCACATCTTAATGCTGTTTGTAAATCCTAAGTTTAAATTTTAACTCCTTTTAGAACTGGTCTTGCAGTCAGATGTACTCTGTTCAAGCTTATCGTAGGTAGACTTTTCTGCTTTAATCCTTACCAGATGCTATAATTTTGAGTACACCTACATGCTCTTGTTTCAGTTACGCTGCTCAATTTAACTTCTCTTTAAGAGTAAAGAAGCTCGTTTACTTTCAAAGGGTACATTTATCCTTTGTTCATGTTGTCTCTTTTATAAAAGTGCCATATCTGTTGTCCTTTGCTTCTTGGTATTCCTAGTGTAAAAATGTAAAGTTTTGCTTTGAGAAAACGTTTGATTCCAATGTACGATTACGAGGTGCATCATTTAGTCGAGCTTTTTCCTTTTGGTTCAGGGACCCACCTTCCCTTTTCTTGTCTCGCACTCACTCATTCATTTTGTATTTATCGTTTGTATCTTATTTGTAGAGAACACATTTTGTCATATAAGCCTAAGTGATGCTGCTTCATCTTTCAGAGTATTTTTTCAAACTGCGTTCTCAAAATTTTAAAATGCAAAGGATGTCGGATAGTATTTAGTTCATACTATCTTTTTCCAAGTAGGATATGATGTACACTACGCAGTTCTGTTTGTCTCAATATTATTCCCAGGCTTCTAGCGCGCACCTGGTAATCTTTCCGGTTTCCTCTCACGTGTTTGGTGTACGTAACTACTGAGAGCCCCCATCCCATATTTTGCTTTCACTTTCTACAACCTCTTCATTGGGTATACAAAATCATTACATTGATTAAAATATATTAAGGGATGCGTCATAACTTTTGACCAATCACGGGACTGCATAAGTTCTGTAGGGCCATGAGGCACACGCAGTGTTGTAACGAATCATGACTCGAGTCACTAATTTTTCGAAGGGAAATGACTCAAGCAATTGTATCATAGTTTTCCTCATAGAAATAATACAATGACTCGAGTCACTGACTCGACTTGAGTCACATTGAAAGAAGTAAATGCCTTGACTCGACTGTAAATTGAGTGACTCGTTACAATTCTGGGCACACAAGGCTTGGACTCCCAAGCCGTGCAAACTCGTGACTCGCGCTGCAGACCTTTGAACGTAAACAACACGTAGTAACTCTGTAAATATGTGATTTTTTTAATATGGCCGGCCTTTCAATTAATCAATTTAATCATCGTTTTTCCTTTTGGAATGGAAACTGGAATCATTTAATAAATCATCTCAAGTCGACACTGTCTGTCTTCCCCTTTCTCCTTGATTTCGTCTGGAGCAAACCCCAAGATCCCCGTACAAGCCTTCGCAGGAGTGATTATCTCACAATATATATATATATATATATATATATATATATATATATATATATATACACATACATATGTACATATATATATGTATATATATATATTTATATATATATATATACATACATACATACATATGTACATATATATATATACACTGACTAATGAAACGTGGTAATGATACGTAATTACTTTTATACAGTGCCCTGTTACCCGCCTGCCGATTCGCACTTCGTTCTCGAAAATGAAACTGATACAAATAACAACACACCCTACACTGTTCCTAATGGCAACACGGCAATTCTGGAGTGCAACGACGGTTATTTTTCAAATGGAAATTTCATAAGACAATGCTACAATGGAACGTTTTACCCTCTGCTGGAATGCATCCGTGAGTAAAATCCTTTCTTTCTTCTTTTCCAAGATTTAATAAAATGCCCATTAATTGTGGTGCACGTATTTTAACGCTTGCAAAGGCACAATCCATCATCGGAAGCCTAACTTCCTGGTCCCAAGATCTGAATAGGACCAAATCACATTAGACAGGTTATATTTTATGTAAATACTTTAATGATCATAAGAAAACACAGCACAAATTATGTACTTTCTTGTCCACCACAGGTTGCAATGAAACTTTTACAGCCAGTCCCAGTACATTCTTTTCACCTGGTTTTCCATACTGGTACGAGGCGAATTTGCTGTGTTCCTTCAGAGCTATTGCCTTCAACGGAAATGTCATAAGACTCTCTTTCACATCTTTTATGTTAGAAGCAGAGGACTTCTGTGGTTTTGACTCCCTGTCGGTATAACACACGTTGTTAATTACATTTTTATGTTGTATACACATGAGGTATTGCAGGGGTTGAAAATAATAACTCCTCGTTACAAATAATAAAAAGCCTTCCTGTTAAAACCATGCAAGTCATTGGTGGCTACGAGCCAAGTACAATTTTATAACTAAGAATGTGAATGCCACCTCTCAGTGTTAAACCTATCAACCGGCACATTAGTTGTTGATATGAAAACAAGATCCTTTGTCTCCACCCACGCTCTGAAAAGTAACCTCACATACACCCATACTCGACAAAATGAAACGGGCTTGTCCTAAAAATTTAAAATGATCCTATTGGCGTACCTTTTCAGAACAAAAGACCTGCCTAAAGTTATAGTATCCACTATAGTTTTTTGAGAAAAAAGGTGGGACAAAAGTTAAACAACAGATTTCATTTTTAAAATGCATGCCCTTAATTCGTTTGCAAACACGTCAAATTTGCGAGAGAAAATAGTCAGACTCATCAGTCATACCAATATATATTATCAATAAAATGATTTGCTTGTATGGAATTGAAATTTTAATGACATTTTGTGTTGGCCTCCTCCTGATGTACAACGGATTTACAAAGTACTTTATGAAAATTCAAAACATGATTTTAGGGTATTATTTACTAAACTTCACTCATATTTTTCTCCAGACCACAACAGTTTGATTAAATAGGTAACCAAGTCAAGAGGACATAATCTTATTCTTATGCTCACAGTAAGGTTTTTTTTTTTTCTGCAAAATTGTCAACCTTTTACTGCATGTCACAATACCAGCCTTTGTCAATTGAAGAATAGGATAAGGCTTGTTCACCACTTTAATTATTTGCCTCTCATTTGACCTCACTTTTACAGGTTTACGATGGAAATTCAAGAACAGATTCGTTGTTGGCTAAATTATGTGGAACAAATTTACCGTACCCTGTGTACAGTACTTCAAATGAAATGCTTGTAGTGTTTTCATCAGACGGGTCTGTGGAAAGCAGTGGATTCGAGGCAGAGTTCACATTTACTGGAAATACTTCTGTCCCCGTAATGGGTAAGGAAAGGCCGTTAATGACGGTACATTTGCCACTTTTATAAACAAACATAAAATGAAGCAACTTGATATGCGTTTCTTCAAAAACTCTTCAAAACCTTCAACTGGATTTGAAGTAAAATGTTATCCTTTTCACTTACCTGCGGCAAGATGGGAGTTGAATATTCTCTTCCAGTACAAAATATTTATGTTCCTTTCCTACTTTATTACATATTTGATAAATATATTTGAAAATATGTCATACATAATTAGGCATGTTTGGTTGTTTTGATCAGATATAATTAGAGTAAAGTGATTATGACGACAACATATAAACGGTTACGACCACAGAAAACAGAACCCTTGATATTAACAAGTCAGAAAAAAAAACACAAAAAACAAGGATTCAAGCAAAATGTTCATGTAACTAGATGGAAACACCAGAGTAGACGAAGGCTGTTCATCACAAGTCAGATGATTTTACGCAGTTGAATTCTATTTCCGAGTTGAATTCACTGTTCTGTCCACAGCGGCTTAAATAAAACTCTCTAGAGTCTTGTCTGGTCAATCCCAGTCTATTCAACAGTTGTACGTAAGACTGGTTGTTGAAGGGACCAAGCATTTTGCCTCTCTTTACATGGTCAAGAAAGCCATTTTATGTAACTACCCAAATCCAGGTTACTACTAAAAATCGATTTTAGTGAGCAAATTCCTGAAGCAAAGTACCCTCCTTAGAATGACGAAAAAATTATAAACACCCGTTGCTGCTGAGAATAAGGTTTATCTCCTTAAACTACAGCTTAAAACTAGTCACACATTGTCCTTAATCAAGGTTAATCACTTCTTCGTTCATCGTGGCCCAATGAAACTGTATTTGCGAATATTACCAATATTCCCCCTTTATATATATATATATATATATATATATATATATATATATATATATATATATATATATATATATATATACAAGGCACTCCAAAATAATATATATATATCAAAATTCCCAAAGGTTGTCTTGAGATAGCATGCAACACTTCATATGTCGCCGTATGGATTAATGACATTTTGTGCAGTGTATCCATCTGTTAAGAACGTAACACTACCTACCTGCTAATATACAATAAGAATGACTCTATTTGAATGGACTTGAAATAGGTCTCAGATGAACAAGACGCAGACTGTGCTTGGAATCCAATAATTCGGAGCAGTAGCTAAGCTTGGACCAACACACTACCGATGTTCTTCATTTCTTATTTTGCTTGTCATCAGAGTTGTATTCAAGTCACTTTTTCTCAAGTCAAGTCACAAGTCATCTACCTTCAAGTCAAGTCCCAAGTCATTATTTTCAGAACAACCATTGGACCGCAAAAGCTTACAAAAGTAAAGTAGCTACCCGTATGTAAGTAAGAAGTATTTATGGAAATGGGATCTTTTAAATATAAAGAGGATAACCCAAAACATAATCATACTCATTAGTTTGCAGTTTTATGATATACCCTGCATAATGTGTCAAACTTTTTCATGTAGGATTAGTGTTCTCTAAACCTGGGTACAAAGTCACCCAACAAAGGAAGGTATGCTTAAAAAGGTACAGGAGAAAAGAGGACCACCATGCCTGTTACTTTCCCGAAAATATTCATGAGGAGTGAACTATTTTTCTTAAATTATATTATAAAAAAAATCAGAGGAGTTCTGAAAAAGCAGCCTTGAGGATGCCATGATCTCATCGAGCAAGGCGTCAGTGTGATTATACGTTTATGACAGAGCTTACGCAGGGCGGTAGCCTGCGGGGGAGGGGGCAGGGCGGAACTGCCCTCCGAGATTTCAAAATCGTAATTGAAAGTTGGCCTACTTGAGAAAAAATAATGAAATGCTGAAAACTTTACTGACCAAATTATGTTTTCAATCCACGGAAATCACATCTAAGGGTTCCGTTCCTCCCCAAATTTTCCCTGGAGGTCCCTGCCTTGGACGCGTTCTTATGCGAGTTTCTCTTCCTAACGGATTATCCATCTTCCTCCTACAAGATACACCGCTTGAATGCACGATGCAGCATAGCCGTTGGCTAAAGATAAAATAGCCTATGATTACTGTTAATTATATGAGCTGATCTCAATGAGCTGGTAAAGAAACTTTTGATTAAATTCACTGCAAGCATTTTTCATGACGTGTTAGAACGTAAATATTGCATAGATAAACCAAGGAGATACTCTAAGTGTAAACTTTACAACACATTGAGAAATACATTGTAACAGGATTCTCAAAGCCAATTTTGAAATAGGATTCCCGGGTACACTATTTAAATTGAGGTGACTGCATTTTCCCTTTAAATCAAATCTCATATTTCTTCTTGAAAACTGAATTGGTTTCTAAAGCATGAAATCTCAAAGAAAAGAATGTTTACATCCAACTTTAAGGTCTAAAAGGTGTCACCCTCCACCTGGGAGACATTTCATTGAACATTGTGTTGCAAGGCCCACTTTGCGATGGTAGCTCCACCATGTCGTACTAAGAGCGATAGGGAGAATTCCTCATCAGGCCTTGTAGAGCTGCAATGAGCATAGACGAAGGAGGCAGGGGGCTGCAGCCCCCCCCCCCCCCACATAATATTTTTGTAAAACTTCGGGCAATATGCTGAGATATTTTGGGCACCTACTGAAAGAAAAATAATTCAGTGATGTAGCTAAAGTTAATCTATAGTTAAAAACTTCCTTGGTAAGTAAAATTGAGTTCTGATTTGAATTACACCAGCACCTATATATCATTTGCCATTGAGCCATGCCTCCCTCAATGATGCCGATTTTTTTCATTTGAGTACCTAAATACGTAATTTTTTAACACAAATTGTACTTCAAAGGTAGCATATGTGGCACCAGATTGCATGTAAAGACACCTAATTTTTCAAAAAGTTTCCCTTAGACCCCTCCCCCAGGCCGGCGATCACACAACACAATGCAAGCTCCCCACCCACATGAGAGGAATCCAGAAAATTATAATCAATATGGAAAAGGTAGTTACATGGCAAATTATTGTATGTGTAGCAAGTGGTGCGATGACTGATGCATGCCTATATAATATATACATTAACATGTTGAACGTGCTGGGGCATGAGGACTTGGGGGGGTACATTTTTCGGCAATCTTTGCCCCCCCCCCTAAATCAACTTGGGCTCCTACGCCTATGGCCATGAGGTGCCAAAATTTAGAACTAGAAAAACTTCTCCAAGATTAGAGAGAGGTGTCATCCATCCCCTGTGGCAACACACCGTTCAATTACACCCTACGAAAATCACTTGATGGGAGTTTATTTTCAAACATCTACTAAAATTACAAATATCCTCTTATTTTTAACTTATTAGTTTTGACAAGTATCTTTCATTATCTTTCTGTATAAAAACATTAAATACTGAAGTTTATCCAAGGAGTTATTCTGCATGAAATCAACAAATTAGTAACAAAAATATTGTCACGTGATTGATAGGAGCCATTCCTGAATTAGGATGTCGAGGCACACTAATTCAAATTAGGGAGATTGCATTTTCTCTGTAATAATGATGATGCCAGACATATAATTAGTTCAACGGTTTTCTGATCTTTACCATAGATAGCACCATTTTGCATCCAAGCCACCTCACGAAGACAAAAATTTTCCAGAGTATAGCATTCCCTTCGACAGCACTTTTGACTTACGCCCTGCCAAATAGAAGAATGTCACTAAATAATGACAATTTGTAAAGATATAAATCGTCCACAAGGTTTTGCCAGCGATAGCACAACTTTGCGCCTAAGCCAGGCCTTACATGTACCCCTCCTCTCAGCACCCTTCCCCAGGATGGCACTCATGCACAGGTAAAAAAAAGGATCCGCCCTGATGTCAACTATTTGTAGGCATACCACTTGGTGCTACACTTAGAGAGTATTATGAACTGCCCCCAAACCCTAGGGACTTCGCCCATGCCACAACCCTGCGCAAGCACACAAATATGGTAATTCCTTAATTAATGGGCGACTTTGCTCTTCAGGGGGAGGAGAAATACTAAGGGCAGCTGCGGGTGTTTGAAAAAATAAAGTACTTAATAAAAAGCTTGAGCTTAAAAAGATAGTACAAATGTTCCATTGAGTTCGAAAATTAGTGCTTATAAAATGGGAGATAAAATGAGGCCAATAAGCATACTACACAGATCGTAAATTATTCTGATTGCCAGATACCAGCAAATTGCATCTCGAAAAGTCCTCAGACCCCTTGTCATAGCCATTTGACTCATTAATAATTAGTACTGGCTACCTTATTCCGGAATTGCAGGGTCGCAGTCATCATACTACAAGATTTCATAAAATGTTTGCCGTTTGCTTGTTAATCGTGATTGTCGGGTACTAGAAAGTTAACCAGCGTTTCAGTGGGATTCTTCCTTGAAACCCCTCCCACACCTTCAAGTTTTCACTCCTTCGACTATCACAAGTTTAGGCTTCGCCATCACGCAGTATACCCCCCTGGAGTAGCAATTAGCTGGATCCACACATACAAAGACTATATTAAACACCATTTATGTTAACATGTGGTTTCATTTCTTGTCACTCATATTCTATAGACATAGGGCGTTCTTTTACGATCGTTCATATTTTGTAGGCAGGGTGTTGCTCAACACCATTTTGTGCAAGGGGCCATGATCGAGCCGAAAAAGATTGGAAACGTCTGATCTTCACTTGCTAAACGTGACTTGACGTTTTAATCAGGGGTAAGCCTTGCGCTTGCAAATATGCGTTGGAATGGTTGCCTTAATCTATGCTATACTACAGCTATATTTTTCTCGACCCCTGAGTGTATCATAGCCTTCTATTCGCGGAACAATGCAATCTTGAATGCATGAAGGAAAAGCTTGCCTGTTCTTAAATAATTTTATTGTAAAAAAAAAAAATGGGACACTCAGCAATAATTGTCATTCAATGTCGCCAATTCAAATAATTATTTTCAAGTCAAGTCAAGTCACAGGTCGTTTTCTTCAAGTCAAGTTGCAAGTCAAGAAAATGTACGGCTCGATTTGGACTCGAGTCCAAGGCTGACTCGAGTCAACAGCTTTGCTTGTCATATATACATATATATATATATATATATATATATATATATATATATCTATATCTATATATATATATATATACACTATCTAATGAATCACGGTAATGATAATTACATAATTACTTTTATCCAGTGCCCTGTTACCCGCCTGCCGAATTTTTGGGACAAAACCCAAACTTAAAATATTATATTTTTTAAGTGCTGTAAATTGGCAATGCGTTTGTATTTTGACATAGCTGATCATGTTTTTGTTTAAGTTTTGTTTGGGGAAGGTCATTTGGAACAGGCTGGAAGTTCTCCTCT
Organism: Holothuria leucospilota; assembly: GCA_029531755.1. Taxonomy (NCBI): domain Eukaryota; kingdom Metazoa; phylum Echinodermata; class Holothuroidea; order Aspidochirotida; family Holothuriidae; genus Holothuria; species Holothuria leucospilota. The sequence goes on along the minus strand of CM055980.1, from coordinate 4,174,212 downwards.
GACTTTTTGCTAATGATTTTTAATTTTGAGTTTTAAAAAAGGTGCGTTTTGGGAATTTCTACTATATTTAATTCATAGCTTGAATTTAATTTTGTGGGAAGGGCTTCCCTTAGGCATGAAGGTCCCTCTTGAGCAAATTTTGTATTTATTTAATGAATGGTTTTGATTTTAAGAAGGTAATTCAAATTTACTTTTATTCATTTTGGTAAGGGATTTGGAGGGGTCCAAAGGGAACTTCCCCTTCCATGAAAAACTTTTTGTAATTTAAAGGTTCTAAGTGAAAATGGCGTCTTGGAATTTTGACTTTGGTGAAATGTTCAGCTGTAACCTAATTTTGGGGGAAAGAGGGCTCTTGGGAAAGGCAAGAAGGGTTCCCTCCCTTGGTTTTTCCACTATTAAGGTCCTAGATGCAAATTGTCGTCTAAATGGTAAAATTTTTTGTTGTCGCGGAAAGTGTTCGAACCTTATTTGAATTATTTTGGGGAAATGACCTTCAAGGGAAGGCAAGGAGGTTTCTCCCTTAAGAATTGCGACTAAGGTTGCAAGTAGAAAGTGGTTTTCTTTTTTAATTTGGTAATCAATGTTCATAATTTGTGAACCAATTTTGTTCGGAACGGTACCAGCTGCATGAGGGTTCATCGGGATGAAGAGTTTTGGGGCCTAGTGCAATTTTGTGCTCTGGGGAAAGTTGTACGGGTTTCTAAAATTTATAACCGTCCATTCTAATTTTTGTTTGGGGGTTTAAAAGGCTTGTTAAAGGCTAAGGAAGGTCCTTCCTTTTTGAGAATTGGTTACTTAAGGTTGCAATGCGGAAATGGTTTTTGAAATTTTTTTCATGGGACCCCATACTTCTGATATTTTAAATTGTTATGTGAAAAGAACTTTTTTGGGGTGATCAAAAAAAACTCCTAACCCCTTTTTGAAATTTGCCATCGTTTTACGTAAAATACGTCGTGGTCCACCCAAATTTCATATAGAAAATTTTCTTTTTCTTAGCATTAAAATGTATCAAGTAATAAAAGGAAATGCCTTTAAGCTCGAACAAAGAATAAAATAGGCTTTTAAATTCCTGCCTTTATTTAACTTTTTCTTTAAACACGGGGTAGGCTCCGTTCCTTGGCCCCTGCTTAATATGATCTTTAACAGGAATTATTTTTTTGGAAGAATGTCATATAGAGTCCCCGGGTTTTATAGAAGTGAGGAGGTGACCACAATAATGGACACACAAGGACTCAATGAATTTTCAGATTAAGCTCCTCAGATGGATGGTTGAAACAGATTTTCGAAACTTCAAAGCCAGGAAGATTTATTTGACTCCCAGGAGATTCCGAGAAACCCCCCAGTTCATGCCCTACTTTCAGCCTCAGGGTCAATGAAGGGATCGAAAGAGTTACAAAAGCTGGACTCTGTTCTTCCCGCCAGCCCAGAGACAGGGGACGCAATGTGATCCCCCAAGGAATTAAAAAGAACCCTCCAGCTCTGCCCAGTTTCCAGTCCAGTGAACGGAAATCATGTCGGATGTTAAGGATCGAGATGGTAAGAGCTAAAAGGAAGGAGGCCTCTCTCCAAACCCAAGAAGCGAACGTTCCCGTTCTCGATACCGGTTCCCTCTCGAGGAGCCTTTGGAGTAATCAAAATTGGACACAAACTATTCATAGAGAGGAACCATGGCATTCGTGTTGTGCTAAAGGATGTACCAAGTACCGTTCATGTTATAAAGCATGATTGAACACACTGCCGAGGCGCACCCAAAAAAATGAAAAGCCTCATCTTATCCTTATGTTCTTAAGAAGTCAGTGACAACACTTTTGTCTCTCCCCGTGATGGATTTACCACATGCCTCCGACACCCAGAGTTGTGAGAAAACACGAAGTAGAATTTTTCGACAGGTCTTTCTAAACGCTATGAATATGTTTCTACTTCTTCTACTATAATGGTCGATCGCACTTCCATCATTAAATTAAGAATAGCTCCTTCAAGGTCAGGAATTTCTGAAAAAAGAAGTGCTAAAAATAATAGAATGAGGTAATATATTCAACATAGATATTCTGTTAATGCAAGGACGTTCTTATCAAAACAATCCAAGACTATCAAATTTTAAGTGATCGTTGGAGCTCAGAGGTTCACTTTCTTCCGAGTGGCTAGTAACCACCTTTCTGAGGAGTATGTAATGTTTTTCAGGAAGAATCTGCCTGTTAGTGTTCTTGTGTTGAATATGATGCAGATGGTAGAGTTATGCTGTGCTGTGTTGTCTGGGAAGGATACACGTGTCGAGGTGTAATATCTATTGCCCCTATACTCAGTTGATAGGCGTATTCTTTTTAATAACTTATGTACAAGTTCAAAGGGGCACAAACCGATCATTATAGCTGGGGAATTAATTATTGTTTTAAATAAAATGGATCGAAACGTTGGCGAAGGTTGACCGGGGATGTGGTAGAGAATGAGGTTCCATTAGTATGGCATCTGTCCATAAAACGGTCACAGGTTTCGTAAAACCGGTTCAAAGTCCAGGTGATATTTAGTGTGTCCGGGAAGGATAAAATATGTGAAAGGAAAGGCCTCCATTTCCCTGTCACAACCGGGTTTATTGTTTAGCTTTGATTTATCGGAGGGTACGGGAAAATTATCTCTAAATAAATTATTTCGCGGAATCAAACCAAAAAGGGGATGTGGGCCTCAAACTTTGAATTTGAGCTGGTGGAACCTAAAATTATGGCATTAACCCAGTCGGCGTACAAGAGAAAAGAGGAAAAGTAAACAGCTTACCAATTCAGGGAACTCTACGGGGAGGTGGAAATGACTAATTTCTAGGGGTAACCTTAAGGCGGCAAATATCCTCTTGATGCCCTCACTTTTTTTTCCGCAGGAGAGTCGTTGGAAGTAAATATTTTCAATTCGGGAAGAACGGCCTTTCTACCTAATGGTATATTGAGTTTTCCAAATTTAAGGATGGGTTGACTCAAAGAGAGACAATTAATTAATGCACAGGAGACCTCATCAAACGTTTAAAATATGTCGACATGAACAAGAATTTAGAGTTGCCTATTACATTGGGCAGATGTTTCGGCTTAATTTTCCAACAGACCTTGTCATGATGGATTATAAGGTGTATCGAACTTATGACTGGTGGTGAGGACCTGGATTGACAGCTTTTCGAGGGTTCTTAACCCCTTCTCAGGCACTGGTTCTCTTTGATTCCAAAAAAGGGGACAGCCAAATTAGGGGCAATTAGTGTTAATGGACTATAAAATTCATATCAAAAGTTGTTACAAATGGATTAAGTATCAAGCTTGTGGACTTATGTGTTTCGCTTGGCTGCGGGCGTACAGTCTAGCATTAATATTAATCAAGATACTATGACTTTCAATGTGTTCAGTTTGACTTTCAAATGCATCGGAAAAAGCAATTGAAAAGTACGGCTGTTTTAAAGTATCTTCTCGTGATTGGTGAAGAACTTTTGCTAAAATGGATTTCCATCTTTACGAACATGTTTACAGAGTGTATTGATCAATGGTGATGCTATAACTGTGGTATCTTGAGTAAGAAAGGTGTTTTGTCCCTTTTGTACTTCTAGAGCAAGCGAGGTTTTAACTAACGGACATTGAATACTTACCTGGGACAAAGCATAAAATGATTAAGATTTATTAGCCAGCAATGTGCTTCAAACTCACGCTGACAAGTTATGAGTGAAGCTATCAGAGAACTGGTGTTATCAGATGGAGAAAACCAGGGACCAAATCTAGGGCATATGCCAAAGCACATCATGTGTTCTGGTGACAGCTTAAAACGAGTTGTCTGCAATGGTCCAGCAATTGATCAGGAAAAAGGTAAAGATTGTTCTAGGCAAATCTTAAGGATAGAATGCACAATGTATTTTGCAGAGTCGTGTAGTTAATTCATTATACTTTGTTGATTAGTCCTTTTACATGCCAGAGTAGTATTAGGATGCATAATAATTCTTTCGTATGGGAAGAATAAGTGATCTTGTACACCGGAAAGCAAGTTTTCAGGATTTGTCTCCATCCACACACAAGACCAACATGTGAATGTCTAATTAAGTTTTTGTTCCCTGTAATGAACAGGAGTACGACCATATTCTTCTCTTATAGTACTTTACTGTAAATTGACGCAGATTTTCCACAAGGGTTATTCGGACCAAGGAGTTTGTAATGATCATTGTTACTGGCATCCAAGTTTCTGAAACTATACAAAAACAAAGTTTACAACCCTGTGCACGGACATTGTACAACTTCATTCGAGATGTCGAATGTGAGTATGCAGTTTCGCGTAGGTCATCACCTATGTGCTCTAATGAAATGAGCTCTCATCTTAATATGACAATAATGAAAGACGATTTCAATGGGAAATAACGCTATTCGTGTTCTTTTACTGCAGGTATAATAATCGCAGGAATGGGATTTGTCCAATGACCTAGTTGTACCAATATTGGAGTTGTCGACATAATTGGTTTCCCTGAAGAAAAATCGACTGTTATGCTTCAATGGAAGTGTAAATTACTTGTGAAAATGGCAGTTTGACTCATGTATGCAAACTCTTTATCCTGTACGTGATTTATAGACACCTAAATTGAAGTGTTTTGGCTCGACAGGTTGTAATGTATTACAAAGATTTATTTTGAGTCAGAGATGCACACTTAAGTCCAATTTTACGACTATTTAATTTTCCGATTATCGAAAGCATGAAAATCCGTGTTAAAGTTGAGAGAAGGTTCACAGTAAATTTAGAAAAATGGTGGAATGAAATCATCATTGTACTTCTGGAAGGAAGCTTTATTTAAATGTGTACCCAAAAGGATTATAGTTTGTATTATTAACACTTGCAATAATATGAAATTATGACTGGAAATCTTAGCTAGGCAGTAATATTAATAAATTCTCAACTACGTTCTGCTTTCAAGTCATGCGCCTTGTGACATTCTAGATCCTTGTTCAAGTAATTCAGTGCTTCTTAAGCTGGACTGTATTGAAGATGAAGTACTAAAGTGTTGGAATGTAGTGAATGATTACCTTCTCAAACATTTGTTACAGTAAATCACAATTCATTAAATTGTACTAATTGTACTCTAATGTTCTTTTTAACCAGAGTCACTGAAGAGGCATTGTTTAAATGTAAAATGTACATACTGTAGATGAAATAAAGTTTCCTTCAAAAACACGCTGTCCACACTTGTTGAAATGCTTATTATGTACTATCTTGTTCCATAGATGTTTCTTTTCAAATAGATTCGTAATTTTGATATAAACATTGAAGATTCGATATACTAATACGCATAACATTTAAAGCGAACGCTTACCAGTTCAACGGTTGAATTGCTGAAGTGTTACATCTTTTTTCTATTGTTGAGATGCAAACTCGATTCTATATGTTCATCGTAGTTTCATGAGCGAAGCGTCAATGATAGTGCCCTTTATTGCGAGTCTCATTCTCTAGGTCAACACTAATGTAAGGGAAAGTTCCCAAAAATTCATAGCCACTTCTGTTCTTTCAATACAGGATTACTAGGAGAGGGTAAAAATTTATATGTGCCATGTAAATTCAGTGCCTTAATTAAAAGAGCATGGAATGTCTTAGAACTTACAAACTTCCGTGTATCAGATTTAATTAAGGAAATACCTAATTTTGCAGAAATGTTTTTACCAATAGAAAAGTTAGTATGATGCATGCATAGGGAGTTAAGCTCCCACTAACTATGGATCTCTTGTGAATCGTATTGCAAAATTCAGGTTAAAGTCATCCTACGATGAGGTTCGTAAAACTTGTATTCACTACATTGTGGAGAGCTTTATCGTTACTTAAAACTGGAAGTGTTATATTTAAGATTTCTGATAAGTGATGTACGCTGTAACGCTTTTTGGGATATAACTATCTGTTTTGCCTTTGGGTGAGGAGTTGAACGATCTAAGTATAGCCCAATAGCATGAATGTGGATGATGGATATTGAACTCTATGAAGAGATCTAGTTAGATATCGCGAGGCTTGGGGAAACAAATGGGGTTTAGGGCCACTTTATGTCTTCGGAGGATGGAGTCAGGCGTTTATATTCCAGTTTGAAGAATGAAGTAATTAAAAACCACGTGGATCACCATGGTTAGCCTTATAGTTTGTTAATGAGGCAGATATCTAGCTAATATTTTCATTTTCCGCCAAAACGCAAAATATGCCGAAAATTTGAATTTTCTCAGCTGATTACGCAACGTCCTTGTATTCGTCATACACGAGGGAAGTTTGACCGTCGTCAAATTCTGGCAACTCCATAGCTCGGATTGGACCATTATAATTTTCAACATATGCTATCCATGCTAAGTTTGAACGATGTTGAAAATTGCCAAAACTGCGTTAATGCCTCTTTGTTCCTAACGTACTTCTTGGTATAGTTGCCAAATCTTGATTAGAAGGAACTAACTGTAAGCTTACATAGGCACCGATAACAGTGATGCGCAAATTCGGCATGATTTGAATAGGCATTTTGTCACGGCATTTAAATGTACTACAATAAAATCCAAGATTTGTTCTTCATGAAACATCTGTGTTATACTTGATATAAAACATCATACTCCGTTACATGGACGTGACAGTTTTCAAGTGGTAATCAGCGTTGTGGTGTGTCTCCATAAAAGTAAAAATGGGAACGACTCCGATGTAAGTACGTGAGTTCAAGTCCTCCCGCGAGACTGTGCAGTGTGCTTTTTCTACGTTTTAAGTTCAGTGGGGAACTGTCGACTTTTACAGTTTTCTCTTTAATACCCATGACTTTTATGACTTCTCTGGTTCCACGTTTTCTAATTAGGTGTTTTAACAAAGATGCAAATTCCAAATCAGTCGATAAACGGGACTATTGCCATCAGACCATTGACATAGTGAAACTCAACCAGTCTCACGGCATTTGTTCAGTGCAAGTTGCAAGTACGAAATGGTTTGATCACATTTATGAAACCTGGAATCATCTTCATCAAATGTGACATTCGAACGATGGTATCAAGATTAAAGTAAGCTCCGTACTTATGAGCGGTAGACAGATCCAAATTGCTGTTCCAAAGCAAAATGGCTAAGTGAAAGCCACTCGTAAACTCGATATCAAAATCGACTGATGTAAATGCCTTTTGTTTTCGAACATATGGATAAAGTCTTAGTAGGGCTAAGCATCTGCAAAATGGGATATTTCAGTTCTCATTCTCATGGATTTGTAGAAGACAGCGGTTCCTTAAACTTGAAAGTCTCCCGCGTTCTAAGCCGACTAATTGCGCTCAATTCCTAAAATGCATTTGTGGGAGGGGTAAACTTACATGTAAATCTAAAAAATGTTGTTGGAAAAGTTCATTTTGCCTGCAATAGAGCAGTGATCCTTCTCGATACAGGTCAGGACATGTAAGGGAATATTCTTAGTTGTTAACGTACCTTTGATCCCCAAGGTATGATTTCGTGGTACAGGCAAAAAATAGAGATAGACAAATGGAGTTTAAAATCGATGGCGCCAATTGATCATGAGGTGGAGATACAAAGATCGAGCAGATCACTTGAGTAACCCTTTTCATTTCGCTGTAAAGCAAAAATTGTGCTCGAAAGATTTTGAAATGTTTCTGCCAGAGTTGGACGAATCCCCTTTGATTAAGGGTACATGCTGCATGCTACTGTAGAAAAGTTGAGCGTCCTGAATTTTTTGGCAAGAGAGTGAGAATTTAATGGGAAAACTAGGCTATGTTCGGTTTACGATTGAAAATTTGCAAGGCAAGTATGTGCTCACTTGAGTATAATTTGCCATGGCATCCTCAAAAAATTGATGTCATTTAATGGCAGTAGTAGGAATCATTAATAAAAACTCGACTTTTTGATAAAAATAAAAGACAATTCAAGCCTGGTTATTGTAAGTCATCCAAATCCTTAATGTCTCCGAACGTGTATCAAAAACAATGTCAGTAAATGTACAGTACCTATTCATAGGAGGCAAGGAAAAGGGGCAGGGGTCAGAGTACTACAAACCGGGAACCGACTTGGAAAGTGAGCACTTGGTTACTGTACTGTCACTACAATGCCATACCCCACCTATAACTGAAGGCATAGGTAATATCCAGTAACATACCACATGACATCTACAAGCTGTGGCGTAGTTATATGGAAAATGGTTGTGACGCATCAAGGAATATCGAGATTACTAGTTGCAGGGCATGGAAAGCCCACTCTGAGGTACAAATTTTCAACATTACTGCTGAAAGATTTCGGTATTGATGTAAGGATTAGTTGAATGAAGATGGTGGGAATAGTGGAAGAGAAAGGGCTCATACCGAAGCGTCTAAAGGTATGCGATTAACTGGGGATTCAGAAATAAACTAGCCATTTAAGATTTATTGCAAACCATGAATTGCACTAAGTATCAGTGATTTAAACTTGCCTTAGTTTCTGCACTTTAAGCCTTTTGAAACTGACCAATGTTCAAGCAAAATTAAAGAATATCACGACTAACTGAATTTTCCGCCCAGTGCGTTCTCTTTGCATTCAAGATGAAAATCAGTTAAGACTAGTTGACAGATTAAACTGGTATGTCAGTAGTCCTACAGAAGGGTTATTTGGAAATTAGGTAAAATAGGACAGTCAGCTTGTACAAATATTAGATTTATGAGGGACGTGCAAAACAAGATGAATTTATGAACAAGTTCCCATAAAGGCAAATTGTACTTTTCTCCACACATCGTTAGACGCGCCGAACTTGTACGAGCAGGCTTTCAGTGACTTCTGACACATTTTATCTGTTAGCCAGAAGAAATTTTACATGCGAGTACAACTTACCTCAGATCTTGGATTAAAGTTGCAATTTTCCTATTAGATCTTTAGTGGAAAATTTAAATGCTAGGAAAAGATAGCGTCGGATTACCATTGTATCAACCTTTCGTTTCCATGATTTAGACCTGGAGAACATTTCTATGCCTCTATAATACGAAAATTAGTAACATCAAGCATCTGAGTAATGAAATGTTGATGTCGCAGTTGTGACATTTTAGTTACGGTGCAAGAAAGTGCACGTACAGAAATCTCGTTACAGTTTAGAGACCGCTTCCGTAAGGAAAGTTAAGCTGTATACAAAAGAATAGCAGAAAGGACTAATTTGCCTGTCTCAACCCTTGATTATGGAACTTTCAGAAATTTACAGTGGCTTTGACAACATCCATAAATTATTGTACAAGATACGAACGCTCATTACGGAAAAATTTGCACCAAATCCCTTTTGATCGTCAGGACAGGACCAAGCTGATTGTTGTCAACATACTGTCAAACAACTTCTAAAGCTGTCTAACTTGAAAAGCCAGAAATGTATTTTTCATGCATATAGTAAAAGTGGATATTTTTAATTGCAGAACATTTCTGAATGTTCCAGAAAGACATCAGCAGCTTTGAGTAGCTCAGAAACCCAAGGGAAGATATTACACTAACTCTATGCAAGCACTTTGGCCATAATTCATATAAAAATCACGTTAATAGCTGGATGGCTCAAGTTATCATCTTTAAATCACCCTCCATAATAGGGAAAAGGGCTTAAAACACCAATTTATCTGTCACTTAGCACACAAGCATCAAAATACTTAAAAAGCTTATCAAATGCCAGGCACTTCATTCAGGCCAAAATGTCTTGAAAGTGCAACACGCAAGATCCCCAGAGCACGGGACTTTAGTTCCGGTCCTTTGCCCATTGCAAGATCGCAAAGTCATACGTTGCGATGAAGTTTACGCAAAACGATTGTTCGCAACTGCTATTGCCCACGCTAAAGCACAAACAATGCGATAACCGAGGAAGCACTGTAATGAATATATACGGATAGTTTAGTCACGGTTATAATGTGTGAATACAAAGTAAAAGTGTGCCGGACCTGTGCAAGGGGGGTGGGAAGCTGAAGCGAGGACCTCAGTTTTCGTGCACCTTAAATATGGCTACGTACCTTTAATTTGCCTGAAACACGAAAAATTAGAGGGTTCAAATTCAGGCCAATATTGCGCTATTCACTGTTTATAGGCTAGGCTCGTAATGCTTCTGTAGTCATGCCTTATACATGCATCAATAGGGTCGGGGGCTGGAGTGTAGCGGTTCTCAGAAGAGTTTTGGTCTTTGACGGTTGCATAAATGTTATACCAAACTCTGTCAGGTAAACATGTGCCTCAGGGATAGGCCTAGTAGTACGATTAAAAATGTGCAATGACCACGACAGGGCCGGGGGTGGTGCCCTGAGAGACCAGACATTTAGCGACAGGGGTCCAATTTCACACGTTAGGATTGTAAATTCAGCCAAGCCTCCGAAAGCGACGGAAGCTGCTGTAGGTCGACTTCAGCCCAAAATCAAAATTCTTCGGGGGCGCACTTTGGAGTTGACGTTAAAATTGGATAACTAATTGGGGGATATTACTACAGAGATGATCTATGACCCTATTAATGCAAAGTTCAAGAAACCCAAGAGCGACATGGCTATGGGACACTTTCATTTGATGTAAACGTTATCCGACTACACTGGAAAAAATATATAAGACCTTGAAGTGGAATCCGTACCGACGAGCGGACATACATGCACCTGTACCATCTGGTTCACCACTGTCCCGAGACAGACATCTAACAAAGGATGTCACGACTTCATCAGCAGGTCCATATTACCCAAACAAAAATTTTAGGGACTACATGTAGAAGTCACCCCATGCGCAAACCAATGCAATTTAATGGAAACTAGGTAGGGCGCCACTCCAGTAACGATAGGCAGGACAAGCCACGCGGAGAGGAGCACTGATCAAGATCTTAAAGGAACCGCTGTCTTCATTTACAAATCATCGCAACATGAAACGTGGCAATGATCACTATTGATGGCAATGCTTAAAGCCATATACCCAGAAACTATCCATGGCAAACAGAAGAGCGTTAGAGTTGTCGGCGCCATTTTATCTATAGTTCGTATCAGAGTGGCTTGTCCATTTAGAAACCAAGAGTTGCGTTAGGCCAAATTTGCGCACGGCAAACTCGCCACGGGCTACTGTAGCCCCACAGGGAGACGGTCTGTATGTAAGTCCTTTCGATGATATGCAAAATTACATGAAATTTGGCCAATCTTGGTTTTCACCTAAGAATTGGAAAATGAATTTCGTATAAGATATCAGCCCATTTAAACCGAAAAATATGCAACGTAGGGGGGGCAAGGGGTGACTGTATGAGGCTAGATGCATTACGTTTGAACATTGGAAATTAAACAGACCTTGATTCATAAGAACGAGCCAATTAAGAATAAACCAATCGGTCAACTGTCCACGAAGAGGCGAAGTCGTACCAAAGCACAAATCCTCCAAGGATACAACATTTTCAGAGCCTGGAAAGTCAGATGCTACTAGTTCGGACTTCCCCAACTTTAATGCTTCAAACGGACCAAAATCAAATGCATCCGATCTCTGGAAATGACTTGAACTCAGTACTAAGTCGGCGTCTGAAGTGAATACAACTAAGCCTACTTAATCAATGCTGAAGATGCAGAGCCATGTATTAATATTGTAGTCTATAGTGTCTATGTTGTTGGATACTAACCAAGTACAAGTGCCGAGTAAGGGGGGGAGGTCGATGGAGCTGGAGCGAGCACCATGAGTTCACGGACCTTAATATTGGTCACCGTATTTTCAAAATGCTGAATCACGCCCTTCAATTAAATATCTTCAAAATCATGTACTGAATATTGCGCATTGAATGTTTATAAGCCGTATGAGCCTGTATAATTTTATAAGTGCCCTATAAAGAACCAAAGGGAGCGTGGAGGGAGGAGCAGGAGCGGTTAGCCAGAACTAGGGTTTGCCGGAACTTGCTAACAATTTCCAAATTCTCTAAACATGTAGTCGGAGAAGCTATAGTACATAAAATTGCATCCCGCACCCTGGCCGGGGTACACTAGAATTGCCGGCAAGGGCTCCAAAATTTATATGGATGCGCCAGCCCGTGAAACGACAGTGCCGTAGTGTTCGAGACAAAATTAATTTCGCGCCACTATTGGGTTTTGTGCTTAAAATGGAACAATTTGGATACGTCGAATGTATGCTCATTTAAGACAAAGTATCAATAAAACCACAAGGGCGAATGTTATTGTGGACACTTCATATTTTAACACGTTCCGACTACACTGGGTAAAACGACACTTGCGGATGCTACGAGGGACTCATAATGGCATATACCACAATTGGTCTTCACCTGTCCCAGCGATCATCTTAGAAAGGATAACTCCTCTCATAGCAGGAAGTCAAATATACAACAAAATTTTAGGATACATTAGAGGTCCCCATCAACAAATTGCACCATTTAAAGGAATGCGAGAGGCCCTCTAAAGAATATTTGCGTTAAGTGCACTTCAACCTATGGCTCACAGCTACCTAAAACCTACCTTGAACCATTCGTCTCACTCAAGTTCAACTTAGCGTCAGCTTACTCTCACAACAAGTCACATGCGATTACAAGGAAACGAAGTTTCGCACAGATCTTTGAATCTTAAGTCTACAGGCGTGAATAAATTAAACTTGTGATCAACCCCGATCTTGATCACATTGAGAGGCCGGTCTTCAAAGTCAAAGCTAGGTGTTCAATCACCTTATTTGTCAGCCATTTCATACCTCATACAGAAATACATCTTACATGATTGTCTAGCAGGGTAAAAAATACGAAAATTTTTAGCAATATAGAGGAAGCAAGCATTTATCCCCTTAAGATGGCAGGGAAAACGGACGAGAGGAGACTTGATAGTTTAAAGGAACGCTGTCTTCTTTTACAAATCATCGCACCATGAAACATGGACAATGGTCACCTATTATGGCAGTATGCTTAGCCTACCCTAAGAAACTTAATTCCATTGTTGCAATACAAGAAGAGGCATTTTACAGTCGGTCATTTATGAATATTCAGTTCAGAGTGGCTTTCCTTTAGAAAACAAGAGTTGCTTTGAAACCTAGGCAAATTGGTATCATTAAGGACAGGTCTCCCGGCGACTATAGTAGCCGGGAGCCGTTCTTTATTGATACCTTCGTATCAAATGCAATCTACATGAAATATAGAATCGGTTTCATTCTAAGAATGGGAAAAAATAATTCTAAAAACTATCAGCAATTTCAACCGAAAAAATGCAACGTCGGGGGGGGGGGGTGTACGACTTGATAATGTAGGCTAGATGCAGTAGCGTGTAGTGACCTGATTTGGAAATTTGCAGTAAGATATGATTAAAAATCGAAGCCTAATTAAGAAAAGAAACAATGGGAACGAAGAGAAGTCGATAAAAGCTACAAAAAGGATGATATAAAAGAGAAAGCGACTGTTTTTTTTTTTTTGAAGGAAAACTTTATTTCCATCATACAGGATATGTACACTTTTTACAATTTTATAAACAATGCCTCTTCCAGTGACCTTCGAATTAAAACAGGCAGCTGGAGAGTTACAATTATGTACAATGATTAAATATTATGTACATGAAGAAAAGAAATGAGGGTAAGTTTACATGTCATATACATTCACAAACACTTATAACCTTCACTTCAAATAACAGTTCCACAGCTTTTGAAACACTGAATTCTGAAGAAACGATAAAGAGTCACTATTTGATGAGCACAGAAAGTCGCAATAAATAGGAAAACAGAGCTGATGACACGTTACAGTAAATTTCAATCATTAACATAGTATTAAAACGAGTGCACGTAGGTATAAGAATTATCTCGATCATAATATACCAAAACGTTATGCAAAAAAATAATTAGATACATACAAAATTACGGTATTTACACCTACTTGTCGGTATAAACAGTTGTAAATAAAAGACTTCATTAGTTAGAGTAACAAAAGAATTCCACGTTGCACATTTTTCTGAAAATGTTTATACTGTGAACCTCTCTCTATCAACTTTAACACGATTTTCACAATGCATTTGATAATCGGATGCGAGATGATCAAGTTAGTCGGCATGCAAACTTGTGACTCAAAAGGTTGCATGCATCTGGACTTCCAAATAATTATACTTTGTCACAACTACAACAAACCAAAGTCGACCAAAAAACAGCTTCAGCAATTTAGGGTCATAAAATCCGTACAGGAAAAAGTTTGCATCCATGTCAAACTGCTCATTATTCACAAAATAAGCACTGATTAAGCCATAACAAGATGGTTTTACTTCGGGCAATCCCAAAATATATGCTCGACAGATCAATG